>CM021109.1:596594979-597175287 GCA_007115665.2 Sequoiadendron giganteum
CTCCACTCCCCTGCAGGAACCATAATGAGCGATTACTGCCCATCACCATCTTCCAGAAGGTTCTCGTCTAGAAACGCGTTCCCACTGTTTTGCCTGCCAATTTTGTTGCGCTAGGAGGAGGGTAAAAAGAGTCTCTAAGATCGTCTCCAAAGTTCGATTGCTCAATCGTTCGCGTTCATCCCTCCTGTCGTTTTAATTCTCGGACGCATTTGTAACTTTCATATATCTTTAGCCCCCTACCTTGGGCGCATGCCTTAGACAAATCTTCACTATCGTTTCCCTTTCCAAAGTTATAACATTGTCCAGCTTCGTCACCTCAAGTCCTCACGCTCTGGTTTCGGTGTTCATCCTGCAAAACAGAAAGAAGAGAATCAGAACACTTATAATATAAATTCACTTCACTTACCCAATTTTCACACTCTAATTGATTGATCTTCGGATGTGATAGAGCTCATCATTTTTCTAGCAAACTTTCGTCATGAGTGCATGGTGTTCATTTCATGAGGTTGTCTTCAAAGGCGAATCCACCACCTTGAGCCTGGAGTTTGTGCCTTAGAAATTATTTCACCTTGAGGACGCATTTGAACGCTTGATGTTCGAGCTCCATTTTATCTTCAAATTTCTCCATGGCTTAGACAAATTTCATCTCTACCCTATGAGTGTATTTGACCCCTTGTTGCTTTATTTTTCCTTTCCTTAGACAATTTTGTCTTCTTCATAAATTTCATCCACTGTAATCTAGGCGCTCATTTTGACATCGCCAGCCGAGGCATTTTTTGTAAAAACATTTCTCTGCCTTAGAAAATTTATTTTCGCCCAGGAAATACATTAAACTGGCGCCAGGCAAAAAAATCCGTCAAAACAACGCAAGCAAGGTGTGGAACAAATTTAGATCATCTCCCAGTTGAAATGTCCAATACCCAGAAGAAATTTCCCTTCAGAACTCATCGTTTTCATGTGTATCCAGACCAAGGGGTAAGTTTAATTTTTATTATTTTTGAAAAATAATAAAAATTACTAAGGTTTATTCATTTTCGATCTTGGGTGCACCTCACACCTGCAGTCTTCATTATGCCTTAGCATTTTCCTGTTTTCCTGAAGAAATTATTTCCTATCTCTAGGCGCATTTCATCTGTTCTTTGGAAATTTCAAACTTCACCTCCCTTTAGGCATATTTCTCACCCTTGAAAATGCCTTAGAAAAATTTAATTAAATTTTGCTAATCTTACCCTTGGAGGGCGCATCTTATCTATCATATGCTTCCATTTATCTCTTAAGCATTTTCCATGCCTTAGAATTTTACCTTACCTCATCCACAAACAAGGGCGCATTTGCTAGACCAAGCTTTCACTTTCAAAGACTTAGAAACTTTTCCAAGTATTATCTCCCTCTTGGACGCATATGGGCTACTTTCATTTTTGTGCATGCCTTAGAAGAATTTTAATCCTCACCCTTGCCCCAAGGTGGGCACATTCTTTACCCTCAATTTTCATCTTCTAACGCCTTAGGCATTTTCCTTCCTTGCTTGAGCTGGGCGCATTTTCATGTGCAAGCTTTGATTTTCATATGCCCTAGGCGTGTTTCTTCATGGGCGCATTTGACATAATCTACTCCCATTTCGTGCCTTAGAAACCTTTGAGGTGGCTTTATGCAAGGTGGGCGCATTTAGGTAGGCTTGCTTTCATTTCGTGCCTTAGAAAATTTTCAACCAGCAAGCTACCTTGTCTTGCCTTGGGCGCATTTAGGAGGGGGAGCTTTTATTTTTTCCTTCCTTAACACATTTTTTTGACATACTCACCCCTTGGGTGCATATGAGAGAGGCTACTTCCATTTGATGACTTAGAAATATTTTCAAGTCATGTTCCTTGCTTGGGCGCATTTTGCATGTGCTCCTTCTATTTCTAATGCCTTAGGGATTTTTTTTTATGTGTCAACCCCTTCACATGATGGGCGTCTATAGGGTGTTGAACTTCCATCTAAGGGCGCATTTTGACATGGTGAAGCTTTCATTCCATTCCTTAGATTTTTTAAGGCTCTCATCAACTTGACTTGGGCGCATTTCACCTGTCCTCATGCCAATTTTAGACTAGGAAATTTTCAACGCCTTAGCTACCTCTGACATCTATTTTTAGTAAATTCTGGAGGAGTGTGAATCCCCAAAGCTTTTCCTCTGTTCTGAAACTGGAGCTGGCGTGATTATGCTTCTTGTGACCTTGCTACCCTTTTTATACCTGTTGCCTGAGATCATTTACTATTTTTAGCCACCCTGCTATTTTTAGCAAACCCTAAAATTTCTTGACTTCTACAGCTCCGTTTGACTTGGATTTTTTACCACGTGGTCCTCATCACTTGATGGACCTGTTCACACCTGTCCCTCATGCTGGCCTGCTATTTATAGCCGTGTACTAGAGGTGACTTACTATAAATAGTAAGTGCTCGAACTGCGCCCAAATTTTACCAGTAGATTGCTTGAAGGATGCTGATCGCAGTGGGATACCTTCGTTTTCGAAATTTCTAGCTTTTTACCCCTCTTTTTAGGCATTGAAGCTGGAAACCCTAATCTGACTTGCATGTGCCCTGGATGATTTCCGTTTGACTTGATTTCCGTTGTATGCTGCTCTGCTTGTTGAACTGAAGTGTCGGGTGGCTACTTGAGTGAACCTGCTAAAAATAGTAAGTGCTTGAAAAGTGGTCAATCTGATGTCGGATGAGTTTGCATGTCACATTGCTCGCGGGATCTCAAAAAACCCAAAAAACTAGTCAACATGAGGGCACTAGCTAAAAATAGTAAGTCCCTGAAAATTGATCCATTCTGTTTGCATGTCACACCACTGTGAAGCCCTCGCAAAACCCATAAGGAATATTTGGACATGCACTGAAAAACTCTGCATGCAAACCCTAAAAATAGCCTCTAAAGCTGTACCATTGAAAGTCACCATCTCAGTTTGCATGTTATACCATCGCGAAGGTCTTGAAAAACCTAGAAGTAATCTCCGAACATGCACTAGAAAAGCACATGCGTGAACCCTGAAAATGGCTCCTGAAGCCGGAATTGCTAAAAATAGCAAGTTGTCTAATTCTGCTCAAATTTCATGTGTAGGCACCCTAGAGTTGCCCAGATGTGCTGAAGCAGTCAGAATCCCGAAATTATGAGGAAGAGACCTCGGATTGAGTACTTACTAAAAATAGTAAGTGGCCAGAACATGATGAAAATTTAGTGGGAATCTGCTGGAAGCCTTCTTACAACAATGTTAAGCTCAGATGTCAATTAGCCAACTCAATTTAACTTCAAATTGGCCCGAAGAATGAAAACCCTAATTTCACAGACAACCAAAATTCCAAAATTCCAAATGATAGGACATCCTCGGAAGGACAAAAAGATCAAAAGATCAGAGAGACGCAAAACTACCCAAAACCAAAGCCAAAAGACCAAAATGGAGCAAAAATTAGGGGGGGTCCCCATCTGGCATGGGGCGATGTTGTGAAAAAGTCACAACAAGACCAACCTCCAAGCGACTAAGCTTTCAATCCGAGGAACCCCACTCTGATACCAATTGAAGGGCACATAAGAAATACTGAGAGGAGGGGGGGAGGGGGGGTGAATTTGTATTTCAAAACTTTAAACCTTAAAACCGCATGAATCAGAAATCAAAACAGTAAGAACATTCATGAACAAGATGAACACCAAGATTATGTGGAAAACCCTCTCGGATAAAAAACCATGGCAAAATATTGCTTTTGTAATCTTCAAATGGAACCATGTAATGTCCCCTTTTGGGCTAACCCTAAATCTTGCCCTAGAATCACAAGCTTAAAGTAGTTAGGGTTATAACTTACCACTTAAATTCTTAAAGAAAGATAAACTTTGGTTTAGGTCCTGTAATCATGTGAGAGATCCATCACTCAAGTAACCTGACAATTAGTACTCCATATTGAACATTAGAATAAAACATGAGTAACTCTAATTTAAATGATATCTTTGACCTTAGCAACTTCATAATGAACTAACTAATCCCATTTTGGTTTTGCTCAATTATAGGTTATACGAAACGAGGAGGATGATAGGAAGCCTCGGTCTCTCCCCTCTTCATGTGGCACATGCCATTCATATGAACTAGTGAGACTCTCAACTTCCTTGTCAACATCCTTGTTTCATCTCCCATAGTCGATCTGTCTCCTTTGTCACACCATGGTAGGGAGGTGTGATAACAATGGTTATTTCGATTATCCATCAAGACCCAAAAGCAGCACCCTTTGATCCCAAAGGCAAACCCCTCTGGCCCATGTGGGCTAATCTTGTTCCCCCCTGGTGTAATGTCCCCATTTTAGCCATTTGCTCTTCAGTGACTAATAGCCTATTTCCGGAACTTGCTATTTTTAGCCAGCACATTGGAGTTTTGAGTTTTGGATTGCAGATTCTTTCTGGGTTTTCAGAGAGCTTCGCAATGGTATGACATGCAAAGGCATTGGGCAACTTTTCAAAAATTACTATTTTTAGTAAGTTTTATTTCTGGCAGTGCCATCTTGGGTAGTAGCATCAACAGTCAACTCAGTTTCCATTTTGGGCAGTGCAGTTTGGAGCATAATTGGCTTTCAGCATTTTGAGGCCCATTTTGGTGAAATGATTTATTTTAAGTCATTAATGTTTTAAAATTCATTTTAGGCCCCATGGCCTAGATTAATGACTTAATGTTGTTTTAAAAGGGGGCCATTAAAGGACGACGCCTCATGAAGGAAATAAACAAATTAAACATTTAAATGTTTAACATTTCCCTAAGGAAACTTGGACGCCAAAATGAAGAGAATAAAAAATGTGAATTAAATGTTTTAAAAATTAAATTATTGCAAAAGTAAAATGGGCGTCCCTTTCGGAGGAAGATGGAAAGCCAACAGTCATCTTCAATTCTATAAAAGAAGGCCTTTGCTCTCTCATTTATCATCTTGGAAAATGTTGTAAAGTTAGGCTGCTGAATTGATTTCAGAATCCAACTAAGAGAGAGCTTAGCAATTCTACTCCATTCTTCGGGCCTAAAACTATGGTCTCCTAGATGGTTGATTGAGAGTGTGCTTCACCCAGAAGTGCACATTAAGCTTCAATGTTGAAGATTTAGATGTTATTTTCAGTTTCTATGTTGCTGGTGTTCATACAGCTGAAGTTGAATTTTGTTAGCAGCTTTTTGAATAAATTTAATCTTGTTCTGGGTATTGATGCATTGTGATTCTAGACCAAGGGCGCCCCTTTCCACAGAAGACAGGAATTTAATTTGAAGTATTTTATTTTATCTTGCAAAATCGCCCTTTTCATCAGGCCGTACCATTTCAAGAGGCATTGGAGTTCATGCTAAATAATTGGTGGAGTTTTGATGCAATTTTGTCATTGCACATTGGGCTTCTATCCTCCAGGGAGTCATTGCAATTCGTTTCATTCAATTTGGAGGTATATTTGGAGAGTTTTGAGCATTTCATTGAGTTTATGTTTGCTGGTTGATTATTTTCAGTTTGCTGGTTTGAGAAATCAGATTGCTTTAAGTTCAGATTTTGGTTGGGTTTTCAATAATTCAGAAGGGTATCATTAAGAGAGATCATCTTCTACCAATTGTGCTTGAATTCTATTGTAATCACTTGTAATTTGCAGTAGTTTCTTACATTGTAAGACTGTTAACAATAGTACTGTTTTAGTCATTCTTTACTGCTTTACTTGTGCATAATTCCTCACATATGTAACCCCTTGATGGTTTACCGCCAATGTGGAAAAAGAACTCAGTTTATTTCTCTCATTTTGTACCCACTGAAAAGTGGTGAATTCCCACTTACGAGTGGATGCCTGCCACAGCAGATGAATTGTTTGATTTGTAATTGCATTCCCCCCACTGATTAAGTGGAAGTGTGGAAATCTCTCATGGCTGGTTCACCGCCTAAGTTTATTTCAATTTTGTAATATGCACTCCACCATATGCTATCACCTCGCCTTCCAAGGATCTGGGTGAACATTCTTGGCGTTGAGTTTTATCTTTTAACTTCCAGTTGTAATCAATTTTAGTTATTGAGTTACTCAACTCCTAGGGATCCTCTAACCATATGCCTGCCCCTCCTCCATCATTGGGTCTTAGGGCGCATTCTTGGTTAGAGTTACTATTCCGCATCGCTCTGGTTTTGGAGCTAATCTTAACGGGTGCATGTTGCATTGTAATTGAGATTGAAATCAAGGAAAAAATTGGTAGGCATATTTCACCTGGGTGGCGTATCTAGTGGAGGCCCCTTTGCTGCATCCAGAAATTAACCTAGACCCAGAGGCAATACCCTCTGATCCCAAAGATAACCCCCCTGGCCCACAGGCACTCATTACGTCCCCCACCCGGGTAGCGTATCTTGGAGACTTTGTTTTGCTGCATTTCCCTTTGTAATCCCTCTTTCTTACCATGGTGGAACAAGGACATCATAATACAAACAATCTACTAACTATAGAAATACATATGAACAAATATACAAACATATAAATTTCTGAACCTATCAGAAGTAGAAATAAACAATAATAAGCACGCTTATTGATTCTACTTTATAGATTTCTGAATATATTATAATGGTGACAAACAGTAATAAACACAATCTATATCCTACTCTATAAATCTTGTACATATTATAATTGGAAACAAATAATAATAAATGCATCTATTGATCTACTCTATAAATTCTTAACATACTAAAATTGAAAACAAACCATAATAAATACATTTATAGATCCTACTTTATAAGATCTGATCATATTGGAAACAAACAGTATAAAGCATGCCCATAGGTTACACCTACTTTCTATCCTTAGCAGATCATACTCATAATAATTGAAGTATGCAGCCTGTATATTATTCTTTATATTTTCAGATCCTTTTCCCAGCCAGCGATGCCCCCTTGCTTTGAAGACGATTCCCTTTAAGTATTGCTGTGGTTTGAAAAGTCGCATCTTCTCCTTTTCTATGGACGTGGCCTTTGCGATTCACTGCCTTTGGGAAAGCTAAATGAATCGCTGCCTTTGTAGATAGTTAATGTCTTTGTTAGGACTCGATGGCTTAATAAGAATCATTGCTTTGTTATTTATTCATTAACCAAATACCCATCTCTGATATGTATGGATATTTATTGCTGCTACTACTTATATCCTATACCAATGTTTTGATTCTATTATTATTATTTTAATGGTCATAATCAGAATATTATCTGCTTTGTAAACAACATTTTATAATTATAATATTATTACTAATAATTATAATTATAGTGATATTTTAGATTATATTCATTTTATTATTTTAAGTTTGATGTTTATTCATTTTTATTTTAATATTTCATATTTTAACACTAACTTATAATAATTTGCCAGTTTATTATTATATTTGTTATTTCATATTTTTATATTGATATGGTACATATATTTATATTGCTATTTATTTTATTTATTAATTTATTTGTATTTTAACACTTCGGCTTTATGGCATTGCTATTTCGGGGACACAACACACCAACCCGGATTACATAAGTGAGAACCAACTCACTGAGAGCACCAACTCTCCCGAAGCACCAACTCCGAATCAACTGAAGCACCAACTCCAGTGTTGCTGAAGCACCCACTTCAAGCTTCTAAAACCCAAACTTCAATAACAAAGAATTCTTGATTCCAAACACATGCTTTGATAAACACTAAGAAATATCACATTACTGCAATTCTGATCACAAAACCAACATACATTCAGCACTTCACTGAGACAAATGCATGCATATAAAGTCGCTGATTAGACTCAGAAAATTCTTTATTCATAGAGCTTAAAATTTAATTAATACTTCAAATCAGAATATGACCACACTGTCTTTGTCCACCTCGACTTCACCTCATCTAAATAACAACCTTTAAAGCAAACTGACCAGATTTTTGTGCATACTCAGCCCTCTTAAAGTTCCTCTTTCAACTTCAAGACACCATGAAAAGGTGTGAATAAACTGTATAGCCTGTGTCCAAAAAGGATAGCAACAGCAACATTGAAAGATCACAAACTGCAGACAACTTCAACGAAGAAAGAACAGACCTCCATCTAAAGAAAATGGAAAAGAAAGAACTTTTAGCAAATTCAGCCACTCTCCCACATGAAGAAAAACGTCCACCATATTGTGTTGATGACGAATTGCAGCCACGTGAGAAATCTTCAGATCCATATTGAAGAATAAATTTAAATGTAGCTTAAAAGCTATTTAAATTTATATGATCGATTCACTTAAGGAGGTGCCTTAAATAAAAGATTAAATATTAAAAGATATAATAAATAAATATTATTTATTTTAAGAAGCCGACTTGCATTGAAAATCGCGCCCCTCTTGAAAAAAGACGTTTTTTTGTGGTTGAGGCCGACTTGATTACTGAAGAGGTGCAATTCCTCATTTGTGTATATATACAAGTTGTATCTCTTTCATTTGATCATAAAGTTCATTTTATCATAATTTGCATTCCTAGAAGAAGTTCATGCTTGAGCGGCAGATCATCATTCTGTAGCAGCAAAGCATCATCTTGCAGCAGCAGGTCGTAATTCTGTTGCAGCAGACCGATTTCAGGGAGAAGCATATTCATTGTATCTTTGCATCTAGGAGAGGTGCTATTATTTATTGTAGCAAATTCGGCC
Organism: Sequoiadendron giganteum; assembly: GCA_007115665.2. NCBI lineage: Eukaryota > Viridiplantae > Streptophyta > Pinopsida > Cupressales > Cupressaceae > Sequoiadendron > Sequoiadendron giganteum. The sequence continues at coordinate 596,603,640 of CM021109.1, forward strand.
ATGTGCTGGGCCTGAGTTGTAAGCAGATTTCTGCTCTTAATAATTCAATATATAAGAGATATATTGGCTGGGTTTTTCTCCCTCAGGTTGGAGGGTTTTCCCAGGGTATCTGTGGTGTTCATTGTCTTATGTGTTGCATTTTCTGAGTGCTTTCAGTTTGTATTATCTGATCATATAAAACTAACATATTGCTCATGCCATTAAGATAACACATTCATGTCCATAGATGAGCCCCCATTTAAAGAACAAAACTTCAAATCGCCATCATAATACACGGCCTACACAATTTTCTGAACAACCTCAATCCATACAAACTCAAAGATTTCAAAAACTCAGACACTCATAAATCTGCGACTTCATGATGAAGACAAATGCTTGCTATAGAAGACTCCATACACATAAGCATTAATAAGACAATCCAGGTGGCTTCACACCACGGCTAAGAAGTTAAAACATCCATCCCCAAGTAACTTGAATGATAAATAATCTTCAAATCATATATTACAACTTTTGCAAAAGACCCGATGTCACTTAAATACCATCAAATATTATAGGACTTCTATCGACTTTTTACCAATTCTCATAACTCCACGTAGACCACAAAGATCATGTCTGGTAGTGAATCAAAACCCATAAAGAAAAAGTTGTTACAATGAATACAAGACGTTTTTTGGAGAATAAATTCATTGCTCAGAAAATAAAGAGGCTGTCCATCTTAATAGAGTCGCGAAGAATAGATACACGCACACCTTCAATACAAACCGCCTTCAAAAACAAACGGACGCTAAGAACCATGAAACCAAAGGCCACCACTATAAGGAATCTATGTAAAACTCAAGGAGAATAAAGCCACCTCACATAATGTTTCCATCAGAAATAAACTACAACCAACGCATAAATTATTCAAGCCGCCTCAAATAAAGAAATCAAGCCTCTTAAAAAAGGTTGACCTCTTTGAAAATTCTGACTTTTCAACATGTTGACTTGGCACTTACAAAACAAAGCTCATTAAGCATAAGGTCCGTCACTATGTTGTGTTGGCGTAAGAACTAACACCTCTGGAGTGTAAGTTTGTACGGACAGCTATGCACACTGCGTAATGAGTGCTCTTCAAATTAGGAGGGGAAGCTCCCTCGTTGTGCTGGAATGCATGGAAAAGAAAAGTAAACTAAACCCTATCTTTTTGTTCTCAGCTAGTAGAGGCACAAGGTTAAGAAAACCTAAAACGTTGCAACTAAGGATATTCTGGTTTTGCAGATCATTTAACGACAACTAAGCTAACTTCTTTAAATCTATCCAGTTTCCTCAAGAAAACAAAGCATGAGGAAATGGAGTAGGAATGGTTTTATACGATAAGTTGGGTACAGATTCGCAACATGAAGGCAAGGTGGGCACAACTATTCGCTCAGCAGAATAAGCTTATTATCACACACATCATACAATAAGCTTTGAGTACAAATTCTCAACATGAAGGCAAGGTGGGCACAACTATTTGCTCAATTCGAATAGGCTTATTGATAACAGAACACAAAAGATAGACAACTAAGACAGTAAATTGCATAGGCGAGACACGCGTACAATCTACAATCAAACTAGCCACTATATCTAACTAAAGCAAGCATTCACCATAATAATTGCATGGAACCCGAGTGGCATAGCAATTCATTATCAAAACAAATGCTCATGAACAGATACAAAAAGACAATATTACAGGCAAGGTGGGCACAGCCTATATTTATCTCTCGTGCAAAAGTTCCTCGAACAGATACAATAATAGCAATACTACAGGCAAGGTAGGCGCAGCATGTATGCTATCAAGCAAAAGTTAATTAAAAATGAGTTGAATGCTCTTATTTATAGACATCAAGGTGTAGGCAACCCTAAAATCACCTTGAGTCAACTACAGTCTTGCAGTGTATGCAAGATCTTATTGCTAAACCCTAATAAAGGAAACTATACAATTAACTGGTAAGCTACCATCAATTAACTAAAACATCTAATCTAAATGGACAATGAGCAAGCATGCACGTCCTTATTGAAAGCAAGTTAACTGGAATACTATCATCAGTTAACGCAAAAACCTGAAAGAAACTCCAAGTGTATGTAAATGTTTCCAAGAAAGACATGGCATGCAATGTGTAACAACGAGTTAACTCGGAAAGAGGCATCAAGCTTAACTCTTGTGTCTAATGTCTATCTTGGAAAAGGTGGGACGCCCTGAACTAAAGTTTACTGGCCCTGATCTCGAACAATCAACCCATCTACGAGGTTATTGACTGCATCACCTTCTGGGGAACAGAAGCTTTGGCGAAGAATCCCATGTCTATGCAACATGTCTTCTCCACTAGTTATCTGACACTGAAACTCACCTTTACTCCTGATTGCCTCGTCAAACAATGCTAACATGACTGTAAGCTGATTCATCTTATAGCCAATGGTCTCACCACTGAAAATACTGTGAATAAGTGCTTGGAGCTCTGACTGAACGTCAGCAAGCTCGACATAGTCACCACCCACACGCTGATACTGGCATGGTAGTTGAGACACAAAGTTTCTGACATAGCGGAGTGCACTAGTAACATGCTCTCTACTCTCAGCCAATTTTGATGCTATCGCTTCTTCTATCTTAGCCTTGAAGATCAACTATGTTCTCCAAGTATAGACATCCTCTTTATCTTGTGCATCTGTGACTGTGTCAAATGATAACCCCAAGTTAGCAATCAGGATCTCATCCCTAGGTATACTAATAGCCAATTCAGGCTCCTCATCCTGAAGTTCAAGACGATGTTCACGTGCATTGTACCGCAACTGGTATAGCTCTGAAAGTACAAAGCAGCCCCTAGCAACAAATTCCTCCTCCCACTCATCTAACCACTTGCCATAAGCAACCAAGTGATCAAGCCGACCCTGTTCTGCTAGTGGTTCTAACATATGTGGAAGCGCGGTAACAACATCCCCTGTCCTATGTACTAGGCTAGAAATATACTGGCGAAGCTGCTATATTTCCGCCTTGAGGGCTGACTTATCTTCTCCATCCTTCACCATTCTATCCCTTGCACTATCTGTAGCAACCTGTAGGAGGTCAATGTCCGTCTGACGAGTACTTCTACCGAAGTTGACTGTGATCACTTCGACGTCTTGAGCTTCCATCTTGTCCAGACTCTTATCCTCTGGAGATGCAGCAGTCTCAACAATGATCTCCTTACCTGCACTCCTCTCAATGTGGACCTGTTTCTTGATCCTCTTGTCAGGCGCATCTTGATGGTCATGATTGAAATTTGAATGATCAAGTACATAAGATGGTTGTCTCCTTTTTATTCCCAGTTGACTCTCAAGCAAAGACGAATCCCGACTAATCCCACTGGAATGATCTGTACTTGTCATAGGAGGATCTGATGAAAGTGAATGTGTAGAGGGGTTACTGCGAAGAGGTGAATCCACGTCCAAATCAATGTGAATTGGAACTGGAGGTTGCTCTGGTGTTGGTGACGGCAAATGCGACTGAACCTCAGGCTCTGGTGAACTCTGAACAACTTCTCTAACAGGCTCTATATGTGGAATAACAACAGGTGTTTTCCCTTTGAGTTACTAGGCGCTGGATTCTTTCTAGGAGGGTTACTCCTTTTCTTTTGCTTTGGTTTTGACGAGGAGGGTAGTACAACTTCTACTAGTGGCGGCTCTGCTCTAGGCATGGATACCTTTCTGATCCTTCTGCTTTCTAAATAAAGCATATTATTCTGGATGACCCTGCCCGATCTCTCCTTCACCGATGAGAATTCTTTGGCATGCCAATTCACTAACGGCAGTGGTTGTCCATCAACTTGTTCTTTGTAAAATTGAGGAAGTGCATCTCCCTCATCCTCTGACAATCCTTCCACATCTTCTACCAAGAAGACAAAAATCTGCAGAAGAGAGAACTTGCTATAGTTGTGTTTGCGTACCTCGAAGTCGTCCTCGCAATTCACCCAGTAATCCTCTAATGTAGGTTTGTGATAAGAGCGACTACCAAGGCGTGCTGCGTAATGACCCCAAGGATCATATGTGCATGTATCAACCAAGTACTTGAGTTTGCAATTATCCAACTCCTGCCCTGCAACTTTAGCATCAACTGTTGTCTTGCACCAATATATCCCAAACTGCAAAGGAAAGTTGGCAGCTTGTTTACGCTTGTGCCGCAAACGTTTGTGAACCTCATACAGCTGCCTCAGGAACTCCATGAACACTGTCTTATCCGAAGGATAATGTGGTAACATAGCTGGACTTCCTGTATATCTATAGACACGGATATAGGTGTATGTAGGGAACTGAATGTACCAGTCTGCCCAACCTTCCATTGCTGCTCTAGCAACTGCTGAGATACGAATGTGTAACTCCTGGTCCAAGTTTCTCACTATATAAGTCAAGAAAGCCTCCTACACACGTTTGAAATGACTTTCAGCCTTCATGAACTCGAGCTGATCGTAATAACAATAGACCTTTTGTCCACTCAAGATGCCCACCGTGTTCAACTCGTTAAGCTGACCCTAATAAGCGATCAAGTACACAAGGTAGGAACACATATGAAACTGGTGTGCAAATAGGAAACCGGTGATTTGCTCGTGAATAGCATTGCTGATGAAGGATGCCCAATCATAATGCTCTTGCCCAGAGATGATTCGACCAATGATATAGTACATCCATGGGTGAAATTTGTTTGCATCTACATGACCCGAGACACAATTAAGCAGTGTAATTAGAATACCATACTCATCCTTAAACTCGCCACGACCTTCGTTGTTTGGCAACTTGGTCTTTTTCTGTTTTAACCACCTCTCTGTCATCTTACTCTGACACTAATCAAATTCAGCATCGAATGCTTGCTCGCTCTGATTCATGGAAATGACCAACCCATCTGGATGTTGAGGAATACCCAGACTTCACTCGATGTTGAGGGGTTTGAGACTGCATATGACACGCCCATCTACTGATTGCATCTCTCGTGCAGTAGAGTTATAATGCTTAATGCAAGACATTACAAACTCTATGCAATGAACTGAGATAGGTATGGAAGCGGCCTCAAGTAACCTGGACTGCATATGACACACCCATCTACTGACTACATCTCCCGTGCAGTAGAGTTATAATGCTTAATGCAAGACATTACAAACTCTATGCAATGAACTGAGATACGTATGGAAGCGGCCTCGAGTAACCCGGACTATTGAATGTTCTTGATTATCGAATCTCTGATCTTGAGTGGATCTAAAACTACTTCTGGAAGCACCTTATGTAGATTCGAATCAACTATTCCGATGAAGTCATGAGTCAAAACTGACTTGGTCTTGAAATCGAGCTGTGTGAATTGCATTCTAAAAAACTTGCCTGTTGACTATGAACACGGCTATATTTTCAAAACTTTTCTAGAAAGCTAAAAATAGCTCGTCGGAAGTAAATTTGTACGGAAAATTCTGAAATATGAGTTTTGTCCAAAAAGTGATTCTAAGACAACCCAGAACGTCAGAAATGTAAAAATTTGACCTCTACTCAGCCATGCAAAGGAATTTCGGTTGAGAAAATTAAAGCTTCGAGAACTAATGTTCTAGAACAAATTTTCCTGAAAAATTCTAGCACATGGGTTTTGCCGAGGAGATCGTTCTGAAATAACCCAGTTATTCTATTTTCGCCAAAATTTGCCTGTTCTTCGAACATGTGAGAGAATCTAGACGAGAAAATGGAAGAAATCTAGAAGAGAAAAAGACGTTTTTTATTATTTTTTCTTATTTTTGTCTTCTTTCAAAATCGCCACTTTGCCTTGAATCTGATGCTGAATCTGAATCTGTACCTACAAAAGAATGTTTATGTCACCTTCGAACTCTTCTGTTTGATGAAAATTCGCCAATCTCTTGAAGAAATTCGAATTTTGTAAGCTATGTGAATGAGAAATGGCACCACACTTGATTAAATAGATGAAGTTGTACCATCATGCATGCATGCTGAAACCCTAATTCTGAAAGAATTCGATTGGCCTCTCACCAAATGAATTGCCACCGACTTTGAGTCTCAGACTAAAAATAACATGCAAATTTAAAAAGAGGCACCATATTTAGCTCTTTGAAGAAAATCGCCTTTTTTAATGCTATTGCATGCAAAAATATTATTATAATCATCTTGCCAAAAATAGCGTCTGGATGTGCTCGGCAAACTTCACTAATTCTAGAAAGTCCAAATTTGACCTTCTAGGTGTCCATTTGCAAGAGTTATGAGATTTTTGAGTATCTCCTACTTTATAGCTGACTGCAAAGTTACATCTAACCATCTTCAGCTCTGATTCCGAGTAACCGAATAAACCTGCGACTGATCTGAGATATCCACTGCGAAGCCTACATGACAAGGATGAAATGTCTGCTAGGAGCAACAACTGCTTAAATCAACATCTGACACCTTGGAAAATTAGGCACCTTTGATTAAATTGATGCACTGATTCCAGACTTAAGTCATTTCTTCATATTGCCTTCTGATGCTTCAAACTGCCGGTGACGGTGAATGATGAACCCTGCTGACTGAATAATAGATTCATTGCATGACTAAAAGTACTCTGCATCCAATGATTGTATGTAAGGTATCTGAAAATTGTATCAGGAACCCGAAAAGGATGGGCACCTCTGGTCTGTGATAGCACAAATACCCTTTTGACAAAAGTGTGACTTTCATCTAAACACCATACTTTGACCCCTGATACCGGGAGTTGGAATGATCCTATTTGCACGTCGACTATCTCTCTGCACAACTGAATCAACTTACAAGAGATGTCTTTGGAGACGACGAAGCCAAAAAACTGCTTCTAAGGCCTCAAAGAGAAGGGCGCCTTTTTCAAGGAGATTGGTATTCACCATACTTAGCCATTTCTTAATTGTCTTCAGTCACTCACTTTTCAGCAACACCATCTTGACCTCGCACGTACGAGCATTCGCCAAATCCCAGAGGCTGACGATTGAACTCGTTGAATACCTGGAGTAATTGCAAACAAGTCTTGTGAAGACTGCGAAAGCAAATAACCCCATCTGGCAAACCTCAAGGCTGGGCGCCCCTGGCCTACAGATATGTAGCTATGTGTAGCTACGTTTCACCATCCTCTGTTTTACGTGCTTGGTAAAACCTCTGTCATGGTCACTCAGAATGTCGGATCATCTCGTGAACTGCTGCGTTGCAAAGCTGGACTAAACTGGAAAAGATCTCAGGAAGACCTCCACTGCAATCTCATTCATCTGGGTAGTCATATTCAAGGGCGCCCCTGAGCTACAGGAGCGGTCAAACCATCAACTGGCATTTCCTTGTGACATGTATCATGCCCGCAGTCTCTACTTCTGACACTGATAACCAAAGTTCTACACTATGTATGCCTCCGCTTGATAGCTCGTTGAAAAGCCAGAGTGATCCTGAAGAGACTGAATCCATCAGTAAGCACATGCATTCAGATCTTGGCCTTCAAAAAGAAGGGCACCCCTGGGCTACAGGGGCACAGATCTGCATTCTTTGACTGTCTTCATGATGTATACACTCTTTGTAACCTCTACTTCCGCATTCGTTTGCCAGAGTTCTGCATTACAGATGAACTAGCTTCATAGCTAGTCAGAAAGCTGACTAAAAACAGAAGAGAATGAGTGTATTCGCAATCCAAAGCAACTGAATCTTGACCTTCAAATGGAAGGGCGCCTTTGGGTTATGTTGGCGTTTCAAATCGCACCTCTGGAATGCGTTCTGGAAACGGACAGCTATGTGTAGTAAACTGCTCTTCAAATTAGGAGGGGAAGCTCCCTCTTTTGCTGAGTTGCATAAAGAAAAGTAATCTAAACTTAATTAAGCCTATCTTTTTGGTTCAGTTGCAAGAACACAAGGTTATAGAACACTAGATGTTGCGGCTAAGGTTTTCCCTTCAATGAAACTAGACAGCTACAACTTAACCTACACCTAAAACGTTTCCACCCTCTCAAGTAAACGCAGAGCAAGAGAGTTTGGAAATTGACGAGTATGATTTCTGACAAATATACTTAAATAAACTATTCTTCAACACACGTTTTATGGCAAGCTGAAAAAGAGATCATAAAGTATTACGGACATAAGAGACTTTTATTTCAAGGCAAACAACGCACCCTCAAGATTTTATTTACTCATATTTCTAGCACAAAACAAATAGACGGAAACTTGAGATGTTTATATCAAGGTAGACAAAGCACGCTCAAGATTTTATTTACTCAAGTTTCTGGAACGAGGATAACAACTTCGGGACAGCAAGTTGTAACAACACGCTTGCAACATGCGATCAACCTAACTATAATCAACACAACACATGAACTAAACAAGTATTTGCAGTTAAAGAGGCATGCAAACTTGCTCTTTACACAAAGTGAACAATACTGAACGATAACAAAAAGAAGGTACTATGACACTTATGTCTTGTTATCACAAGCACGATTAAACTAAAATGAGCAAACACTGCTCTTATTTATAACTAAGTAGAAGAGTAGGAAACCCTAAAATCTCCTTGCTTTTACAACTACTGCTTGCCAACATGCAAGCTTTATTTCTAAATCTAGAAAAGATAAAACATCTAAACCCTAGAAAGCTTATTAAAAAGGAAAGTGCCAACTCGTGACAACTTGTTACAATATTTTCTTTCTATCCTCAAAGAATGGAAAAGATTTGAGACAAAAATAGAAAGAAAGCGTGGAAGATGCTTCTAGAAGAAAGCAGATTTAAAGCTCGATCACATCCGCTAAAAAGCGGGCAACTTCATCTGAAGTAGGAGTGTTGATGCTATTAATAGCAAAATGCCGCTTTTCCGAGATTTCTTCGCCATCTGTAATTGATTTCCAGAGATCTTCGCTCTCATCGGCCGCTTTCTCGAACCTTGCTGACATCATGGAAATCATCATCATTCTCCCAACACTGCCCTCGCTGCCATGCAAAATGTTCTGAAAATCGGCTTGGACTACGTCAAGCCCAATGTAGGAACCATCCTCAAGGCAATACTGACAAAGAATTGTTGCAACTACTTCTCTAATGAACCTAAGAGTATCAACAACTCTTTGTTTATACGCTGCAAACTCCTCAAATATTCTGATATATGTGTTCACCTTGAAAAGATGACTTTCTTTCCACTCCAAGATTTGTCTTTTATGTTCTCTCGCCATTGTAGAGCCACCAGCCATCTCTAAATCTGCAATTATGATTTCGTGCATAGGCTTGAACTCGGCTATCAGCTGTTCAAAATCTTGGATACCTTGACATAAATCATGAGCCTTGTATCTCAACTGGAAGACTTGTGTCAGGACCTCTTTTCCTCTGTTGATGATCTCTTCAACCCACTCATTAGTTTGTTTACCACAAATAACTAACTGCCTTAATTGCTACTGATCAGCTGGTGTTTCTAAGACTTGAGGCAGCAACTGAGTTGTTTGTGAGGTGCCTTGGATAAGATTTGATATACATAATCGGAGTTGGTGATTTTCAGCCTTGAGGGCTGCCTTGTCTTCTCCATCTTTTTGCACTCTTTCTTGAATATTTTCTGTTACCATCTTAAACAAACTTATATCAGCATGTCGAGTACTTTTACCAAGGTTTGCTTTGACCATGATAAAATCGTCAACATCCACCTCATCTCTGATTTTGTCTTCAAGAGGCGTAGCTGTCTCCATGACCATTTCACCCTCGAGATTCCTCTCAAAATGCATTTGCTTCTTGGCCTTCTTCTTGGGTGCTTCCTGGTATATGCTAAGGTCATCAACATTCACTTGATACGAAGGCCTTCTTCTTGTCCTTCCCAAGGAGCTCTCAAGCCAAGATGTAGTATTTCTATTAACATCCAAGGAAGGAATAATTGTAACATGGGCTTCTATCTCCTCGTCTTCCAAATCAATGTGAATTGGCAAAGACCTAGGAGATGGTAGTGTTTCTTGTATCAAAGGTTCATCATGTTGCACTTCTTCTTGAAGTATGGGCTCTGGTTGAGGAACTTTTGTTTCAGCTGTAGGCTGCTCCTGTATAACAATCCCTGTATAATCTAACCTCCTTTTAGCACTCTTTGCTGATCTACTGCCCTTTGTGACCTCTTGAGACTGAACTTTTTCTTTGTTCTTTGGTTGCACTCTTGAAGAAGAGAGAAGAGATGAATGTTTCTTTGGCGGCTCTGCTACTGGAATTGACTCCCTTTTCTTTAGAATCAAGAAAGTCTTACTGTACTCCACCACTTGTCTTGTCCTCTCTTCGACTGTGATGCATTCTTTATGAGCCCAGTTGACCTGTGGAAGAGGTTGATGCTCAACCTTATTTCTTATATAAGCTGGAAGAATTACATCCCCATCATCATCTGACAGCCCTTCAATATCTTCTGATAAGCAATCTTTCATCTGATGAAGGGTTAACCTACTATGACTTCGCCTTCGCACCTCATACTCATCCCTGCAATTAGCCCAAAAGTCTTCAAGTGCGGGTGTATGAGCAAGGTTCTGACCAAATCTAGATGCATAGAAGCCATGGGGATCATATAATCGTCTCTCACTGAAAGGCTTGAGACCAAACTTATCTAACTCGTTACCCATTAGTTTAGCTTCTACAGATGATCTACATGTGTAAATGCTTAAAGCGAAAGGAAAGTTGAAGGCTGGTTTCTTTTTGTTACGCAGACGGGTGTGAACATTTGAAATCTGCCTGAAGAATTCCATGCATACTACCTCATCTGATGGATACCTCGGTAACATGAGTGGAGCTCTTGAATAACCATACACCCTTAGGTAAGTGAACGTGGCGAACTGAATAAACCAATCTGCCCATTCTGATATTGCAGCCCTGGCAATGGATGAGATGCGAACATGTAGCTCGTTGTCCTTGTCCAGGTCCCGCACTGTATAAATCAAGAATGCTTCATTCACCCTTTTGTAATGACGTGATGCAGTAGTGAATTCCAACTGAGTATAGTAGTTGTAGACATGTTGAACGTTCAAAGAACCTTCCGTGCTTAACCCTCTGAATTTACCTTGATAGGCAACCAAATAGACTAGGTAGGAGACCATGTGAAATGCATGTCTATGAAAATACTCAGTTATCTGATGATGTAAGCAGTCACTGATCAATGTAGGCCAGTCATATAACTCTGTCTTTTTCATTATATGAGGTATCACATAGAACATCCAAGGCTGAAACCTTGTTGCATCTGCTTGACCTATGACTCGATTGAGTAGGGTTATTATGATGGCGAATTCCTCCTTGAACTGTCCTCTTCCGACATTCTTTGGCAATGTAGAATGTTTCTCTTTTAGCCACCTATGTGCAATCTTCTTGTTGTATTTATCTTGATGTTCTTCCCATATCCTTTCACATTCTTCCACGTTGATAGTGACGCTTCCAAGCCATGGTGGAATGGAGAAGCATTTCTCAATCATATCTGGTTTTAGGCTGCAAATGATTCTCCCATCAACTGACTGTATCTCCCTTGTAGCTGGATTGTAATGCTTGATGCAAGCAATTATGATCTCTAAGCTCTGTACTGAGAAAGGTATGGATGCTGCTGCAAGAAGGCCTGAATGGGCGAGATGCCTGATGGTGGTATTGCCTGCATCTTCTAAAGGACATATATTGAACACTGGCTTGATGTGATGCAAGTCAGTCTCAGCTGTTTCAATGAAATCGTGGTAAAGAATTGATTTGGTCTTGAACTCTGCAGGAGTGTATTCCATTCTGAAAGACTTGAAGATTGACAGTAAACACGCCTAGGTTCAGACAAATTTTGACAAACTTTCTAAATTTAGCTTGCTGATTTTTCTTCCTCCAACAGACGAATTTTTGAGTTTTATTCTAAGATATGGGTTTTGACTAGAATTTCGTTACAAGCCAACCCAGATCACTCGTTTTTGAAAATATGGAGTGGAGACTGAAAAAGCAACAAACCCTAATTTTCCCCAAAAAAAGCAGAAAAAAGTTGGCATCTAGGTATTGTTCTTGAGTATAATCCGAATGGACCCAGTAGATTAGATTTTGAAAACTCTGGCTTCTGACTGAAAAAGCAACAACTTTTAGTTTCTCTGAAAAAGCTGAGCTATGGGTTTTGTCCAGAAGAAGGTTTAGCATAGACCCAGAAGACTAGAAATGGATGAATATGAAGTTTTCCCTGACATGCAAAATAAAAGCAATTGCTGCAACTTAGAGAGAAATCTTCAACAATTTGTCCAAAAGATAGAACGAAAATGGATCAGCTTGCTGAAATTTGATAATATAGGCCTTCTCCTTCTTAATTGATGTTCTTGATGAGAAAATATGAAAGAGGAGGTCTTCTTTGATTGCTGATCTAAAAATATATGAGAAACCAGCAAGTTAGGGTTCTTGAATCTTGAAAAACATAGGTTTGAAGCTGCTGCTCTGTTTCTCTTTGAAGGCACCTGCAAGAAAATATTAAAAAAAATACATAGAGGTGTCCTTAAATAAGTTTTTGTTTTGAAAACAGCCTCTCAAACCCTAATCTTGAAGAAACCCTAAACCTAATTCATGCCTTGAGGAAAGGCGTATTTCTCTTCACTTGAAAATTTTGAAATTTTGGAAAAATAAACTAAGGCATGAAGGAATAAGCGCCCTTCTTGAGGTATGGCGCCCAGTCTCTCCAGACTTAGACAAATTTCTGTCGTTTTCAACTTTTGTTCACTTTCTGACCCTGCTTCAGCTCTGTCTCCCGGCCTCTGGATTTATCCGATGAATGAACTGATTCTTCCATCACGGAGCCTGATCATATCTAACAACTCTGTTCTGGAGACGTCATCTGCTAAAAGCTTTATACACCCCTTCGAAATGTCAGGTGCCTATCCTTGATAAGGGCGCCCATTTCTTCCAGTGTTAGCCATTTTCATGATCTTCAATTTTTATGCTTGTCTTCTGACCTTCAGATGATTTCACTATTCCGGGTGTTGTACTTGTCAGATTGACCGGCTATTGAGTTCACTGGATAGCTGAGATGACTCTGGAAGGGGTCTTCTGGATCACTTGTTTCCGGAAACTGACTTCTGGTGGCCTTAAACCCTAGGCACCTTTTGTTAGAAGTTTTGTCATTGATGTCAAAGTAAATAAAGCATGGAGATACGATCTGAAAAATAGCATGACTAAAATACAAAAGACAACATATGTTGCATATGAATCATCTTTTTATATATGCCTTGGTGAGATCATTAAAGGCATAATCAGATTGACATTTTCAGAATCAGCAATGAATCAGATTGACATTCTTCAGAATCAGCATAACAAATGAAAAGAAGCATTAACACGCCCTATGGAGAAGATACGATTCTTAAAGAAGATAATATCTGAAGTAATAAAATAAAAGATGATAACTATAATATAAGAAGATACGATTCTTAAAGAATATAAAATCTTTTATTAATAACAATAATACGAATCAACAAATAAATAAAAGGACACGAGTCTTTGAGAAGATATGACTTCTCAATGGAGATTCAAACTGCTAAAAAGACGCGCCTCTTCACAACAAAAAAGTCGTTTTCTTCAAAAGGACGTGGTCTTTCAAAAAGACATACTCAGTCCTCAAATGGTGATTAAGATGTCTCAAGCAAAGATGAATTAGTTAAAATCTGATGTCTCTTTAAAAGAAAAAGACGTGTCTTCTCATGGTAGACCCATTCGATTGAGAAGGACATCATCATCCATTCAATCTGCTCATTAAGAAACAAATATGTTCAAAAAAATGCAAATCAAAAGTAGTTAAGACAGAAACAAAACTAATGGAGAGGTGTATATGAATAGTGAAAAGACATTGATGTGATCCTTCACCAAGAGATGCAACCTTGAAACAAAATATATATCTTTCATTCATTTCAGACTTGAATGTGTGGTTGTTGTAAGAGAGCATTCTAAGTCTAAAGTCCCATCTCCTTGTGTGGGCTAAGTGTGAGATCATTCATCACCAAAGGCAGATTGGAGGATTGGGATAGTGCAGGTCAGATTGAAGGCATCATCTTGCAACCATCAAGTCAAGGTTGGTGCCTTGCATTAGGGGCTGGTGCTCCTTGTAGGTAGGTGCCTACTAAAGTTATAAAGGTTTGGATGTTCCTTGTAGCTTGCGTCCTACTAAATCATCTTATTATAAATCTGTAGGTTGGTGCCTACTTTGTAAAAATCATTTCAATAAAAGTTGTGTTAACTTGTGTAAATTGGTTAATATCAAATAGTTGATGTATGTGTAAGTTTGAAGTTGATAAATAAGTAAGAGGGTAAAAGTTAGTTGATATACTGATTCACCCCCCCCCCTCTCAGTATATCTTTGTGCTCTTCACCTTTCTCCTTCAGGGGCGCCCATAGCTTCCAATGTTGGTTTTTATTTTGAATTTTCACTGTTGCTTTACACTTCTTGCCATTTCTCACACTTTTTCTCCTCTGTTTGCCCGGCGATATCTGATGACTGTTGACTCTGACGGACGAGCTAACGGATTCGTTGGAGAGCTGGATCCAGTCTGAGGAAGTCATGCTGGAGAAGTCTTCAACAAATTTGACCATCTGCTATCTCAAAAGTTTGGGCGCCCTTCTTGAAGTATGGCGCCTAGCTTCTCCAGAGTTAGATTTTCTTCTATGTTCTTCGTCTTCAGTCTTCGAAATCTCTCTTCGTGACTCCTGTTCGTCTTGAATTTGCCAGTGATTGGATGATCCGACGAGCATGCCGACTGATTCGTTGCGGAGCTGGGATGATTCTGAGCAACATTGACCTGGATATGAAAACCCTAATTTTGGCTTTTGGCCTCTTGAAAAAGTTGGGCGCCTTTCCCCTTCAGGGGCGCCCATAGCTGGCAGTGTTAGAAATTTTTATCAGTTTTTCAATTTATACCTCGTAACACGTGTTTCCATTACCTTTGGCTGTCAAGATTGAAAATTTTCTAAGGCATTGAAACATGGGTGCCTCTTCTTGACAGGGGCGCCTGAAATCTCCAAGCTTAGATAAAATTTGATATTTTTCATTTTTTCAACTTCCTCAATTTGTTCCTTGTTTCTCGTGCACATTGTTCATCGACAGTCTTTGTTTGATGCTCGAACTCTTGATTCTAACACCTGGCAGCTGGCTGACTTCCATGAATGACCTTGGATCTCCAAAACGGCTTCTGAAAAAGCAGAATAGACCCAGTAGAGTAAAACTGACCTTTTTGTGATTCTGACTGCACCAGTTTGATGAGGAAGTATTTTAAGCCAATCAAAATCAGTCTTAACCCTAACGGCCAAACTTTCTATTTTTAGAAATTTTCTATTTTTAGAAAATTTTACAAGTATCCATTTCGTAAGAAACCCAGAAAAAGTTTCTATTTTTAGAAAACTGCTAAAAATAGAAATTTTCCTAAAATTTAGGGATGAAAAATTGAAGTCTGGGTATTGTAGGTTTGATCTTTTTAGACCGACCCAGATTGTCAGATTTACAAAATTTAAAGTTTATGACCCCCATGCAAGACATGCAGACCCCCATTTTGACCTTTTCTGACAGATTTAACAGTATATTGACTCAATTCTTCAAAATGCTTAAGTGTAGCGAAAATTTTAATTTGGGGTACAACAGGTTACAGGGGCGTAGATTTGCTTTGAACTTAATATTTTCCATCATTTCGTGCTTTGTGAACATTGTATTAACTGTTGAGGTTTACCATGTCAAAGTACTATGACTACCAAGGTGTGTGTATGACTATACTTCATCATTCTCATATGTACGGACACTGTAAGTTGATTTGCACGTTGATTGCGCAAGTGTCTACTACGTTACATAGTGAAAAGTTTCCAGACTTCGAATATTTTAGCACTTTTTGCCAATCTGAAAATCCCCTCCGTCAAAAAGCATATTTTTCAACATCTTTCATCGTAGAACGTTCTGCTTTGAGTTTCAGGCTTAGATTTTGATACCTGGTACTGGCCAACTGCCATTGACAACCTCAGAGGTCCTAACTTTTCTCCTGAAAATGTGAAAACTACTCACCAGCTTAAACTGACTTTTAACTGAAACCGACTTCACCACTATGATCGTGATGTGAAATAAGCCAATCAAAATTAATTCTAGCCAATTCTGACAAGTTCCTATTTTTTAGGGTTTTGACCTAAAAACGGGGTCCGGAAACCCTAATTTTCAAATTTTCCAAATTTTTCCGATATCTTCCTAGCATCACACTGACCAAAAGCCCATACTGGATTTGCCCAAAAACTGAGTTTTGACCCCACTTTTACAAAGTTTAGACCATTTTAAGCAAAATGCCTTAATGAAGCAAAAAAATTGGTTTGGGTACAACATGTTGACACTTTCAATTTGAATGACTTGGCACTTTAAACAAGCAACTGGGCAACTGAAGTAGACAAGCATCCAACCAACCAGCTCAAGCAAGCAAGTAGCTCAAGCACCCAAGCAAGCACCTTGACATCAATGACAAAATACTCAACACCATTGACTTTTGATATCAGTAAATGGATTTGAAATTAACAAGAGAAATTGGTTGTGGCATCAGCAAGCTATGTTTGACTATCACTCTTAAGTTCTTAGTAGCCGATGAAACTCCAGTATCAGAGTTTTTGAATGTTGTTAGACTCCTATTGACTTTTGATGTCAATCAATCAAGTTGAAATTAACAAGGGGAATCAATTGTGGCATCAGCAACCTATGTTTGACTTGTTATACCCAAAATGAAATTTTTGGCATTATGCTTAAATTGAGCTAAACAACGTAAAAATGCCATCGAAAGTATGTTTTAGGCCAAACCAAACATGAAGTCTTTGTGGGTTTATGTCAAGGAACCTATGGTTAAAATTTTGAAAAAATGAAAATTAGGGTTTTACCACCCTATTTTTATGGAAACCCTAAAAAATAGGACCTTCTCGGAAATGATTGAAAATAATTCTGATAGGATTAATTGCCTTCACGATCACACTGATCAAGTCAGAATTATCAAAAATTATGTTTTACTCTGGTGGGTCTATTTTTGTTTTTCAGGAAAAAAGTTAGGAGCTCCGCAGCCATTAATGGCAGATTGGCCAGTACCAGGTGCTGAAATCTAAACCTCAAAAGCTTCAACGAAGAAGCCATGGCGGAAAAGGATGAAAAGATGTTGTTTCAACAAAGGAGATTCTCAAAACGGAAAAGGCCAAAATTTGGCTAAGTCTGGAAGATGGACGTTTTGTCTACCAAGGCAAAACACAGTCTACAAGGTGAAAAGGCGCCCCTCTTGAAGAAAGGCGCCCTTTCTTGAAGGCATCCAGATTCAACCAAAATCTTCACTGCCTCCCAAGATGACCTTCTCAGCTATGACCTATCTCGTCAGTGAGACTATCAGCAATAACTTCCGACAAATCAATCATCTGATGGAGGAGGTCAAAGTCAGGCAGTTCACAGCATGAAGAAATTCAATCAAAACCCAGCAGGGGCGCCCTTTAGTTTGAAGGACCTAAACCTGCCAGCTTCAACTGAGAAGTCAGTCATCCTGAGAATGACCAAGCTGGCTACCCGATGCATTGTCAAGTAGAGTCATCTGATTCATCTAGCATCGGGAACGTCAGATCAAAGCAAAGAGGGTCTGAAAAGGTCAAAATGAAGAACAGTCAATGAAAATTGACTAAGGCATTGTCAAAAGCGCCCCTCTCAAGGAAAGGCGCCCTTCTTTCTGAAGGCCTAAACTCGGTTTTCTAAGTTAATCCCTCTCAGGCATATCTCATCGTGTTGATCCCACCTCAACAACAGAACTGCCAGAGATCAACTGAGTCACCTGAATCAAAGATCAAACGGGAGCACTTCAGCTTGCAAAATGAACAAAAAATGATCAACTTCAAGAATGGACGCCTAAAAGAAGTCAAAGCAAAAATGTTGACTTGAGTTAGCAAATTTGGAGCCAAAAAGAGACCAAACACTCCACAATCAGTGGAAATCATCTTTTGGAACTCCAAATCAAGCCTGAATCATGAGTTATCTTCCATACTTTGTGGATCTTAACCCTAATCACCATATATTCATACTAGGCGTACCATTCTTCATTATTCTTTTTGCAGGTTGAAGGATAAAACATCAAATAGCTCTCAAGAACACGTTTTCAAGATCTGGCAGAGGTTTTGAAATGATCTTCAATATTTTTGAAGATCATTGGCAATAAAAGCATTCTTTCCCCAAGATTGCTTCCAGAGACAGATTATTACAAAGTGGCAATTTATAACTTCCAATCCATCTTCTGTCTCTACTTCTTCTATTTCTGTCTATATTTTTTTGCATGTCACAAGAAACGACAGATAATCACAAATCTGGCCAACTGGGTATGATCAGCACAGCTTTTTCAACAAAACCCACATGGTAGATTTTTCCAAAAAAAGTAGCCCTGTTGCCCCTATTTTTTAGGGTTTCCGGAAAAAGTCATAATATTGAAAAACAGACAAACTGGGTTTGTTTAGCTCTGAAGCACGAACAAAACCCATGTGTTAGATTTTTCCAAGAAAAAACACTTCCCGGTGCCCCTGCTGCCTCTGCCACCAAAGGGCTTTTGCATGTCAAAGAAAAACTCATTTTTCCAAATTTTTGACGCTCTAGGTTTGTTTAGAAAATCATTCTCAACAAAACCCATGTCTCAAAATTTTTCGTAAAAACTACCCCCAGCAAGGCTATTTTTAGCAGTTCTAGAAAAGTGTCAGAACAGGGTCAAGTGCCCAGTCAATATTCAAGGTTTTCAAAATGCAATACTCTCAGGTACAATACAAGACCAAAACGGTCTTATACCATGATTACCTGAAAACGACTGACACAGACTTATGGCAGAAAAATCCAGAGGTCAATTCTGAAGACTTGGAGGGCATGATTCAAATCACGTTGCAAAACATTGAAGAATCCGGTTTATTCCAAGCTACATCTATTCCGATCACCTTACAGAGCATTGAGCTTGTAACTGCTTGCACAAAGCATTACAACCCGACTACAAGAGAGATCCTGTCAGTAGACGGGAGGGTGATTTGTAGTTTGAAGCCGGTGGACATAGAGATTTGTTTTGCGATTCCACCATGCCCTACCAAGGTGGTCATATCAGTGACAGAATGCGAAAAGGCATTTGAGGCTTCGAAAGATGAGTGTTCGCTTATAATGGCTGAACATTGGCTGAAAACAAAAAGAACCAGCTTCCCCAGATTGGTTGGTAGAGGAGAATTCAAGGATGAGTACGGAGTGTTAATCACCCTACTCAGCAGACTCACTGGACAAGAGGAGGGAAAATCCTTCCAACCGTGGATGTTCTACATTATTGGCAAAATAATCAACAGGAAAGAACATTACGACTGGGCCTCCCAGATCAGTGACACACTCCACCAACAATTCACCGGGTTTCTAGAAGAGCACCGTTTCCACATGTGTTCATACTTGGTCTACTTGATAGCCTTCCAAGGCGATTTCAGAATATTAAACATTGTGGGAACCCTGGGTGTGCAAAAGGTACAAGAATACTTTCCTTGCCTGGAGTTCACTCTAGCGGAAAAAACTTCAAAAAGATAAATGACCTTTTTACTATGCACACCGTGCACGAGCTAGACCATGAGATGCACATGCGTATTTCACTAGCAGCTAAGGCAGCAATAGTGGACTGAGCGGATTGGTTCATACAATTCCCCACTTTCACCTACATACGCGTGTATGGCTACAATGGCCACCCCGCCATGATGCCAAGCTACCCCTCAGATAGGGTAGTGTTCATGGAATTCCTGAGGCAATTGGTCGAAGTTCACTCTTACCTTCGCATAAAGAAAAAGACTGCTGCAAACTTTCCTTTCCAGATGGGATTCTACAGATGCAAGACTACAGCCGATGCAAGGTTGATAAGCCAGGAAATAGTGAGATTTAATCTCAAGTACCTCATTGACAGGAGGCCATCCTATGACCCCAGAGGCATCTTCGCAACTCACCTTGAGCAAAGATCATCACATGAACCTTTCATGGAAGATTTTTGGGTCAACTGCGAGGATGAGTTCGAAGTGAGACAAAGGAACCATAGCAGATTCAAGCTCTCGTAGATTGCAGAATTCATGTCAGAAGACATCGAGGGCTTATTTGAGGACGAAGAAGAAGTCATTCTTTCTTCCTTCTTCACGAGTCTAGTGGATTCACAACCACTCGGCAAAGTAGACTGGTACGCGAAAGAGAGTACGTCTATTGAGTAAAAAACGGGTAGAGTACTTCGACACAGTCAACTCTACCTGGACAGTAAAAGGACAAGGAAGGTAGTACTTCCCCGATCAGAGCCGCTAGCGGTTCAGTTTACACTACCTTCCACATCTAGGAGGAAAGCCAGACAGAAGAAGATGAGCTTTCCTCCAGAAGGAATGCGGATGTCAGGGAGCACATGGGGGAGAAAAGGAATTGCTAGCACAAGCCGGCAAGAGGTACAGGTGGAGACAGCCACCAATTTACCTAAGACAATAGAGACCTCAGCAACTACGCAAGAACCAGTGATTGAAATAATCGCTACAGAGATGGAATCCATTGTAAAAGAAGTTGCAACAGAAGCGGTGCCAGTGATAGAAACAGAGCCACCAGCTTCACCACCGTCACAGAGGTCGCAAAGTCCTATTGATTTGGACTCGCCACCACGAGGCATTGCCACGGCACAGTCTCGTTCTTTCAGCATTCAGGGGGCCTATGTTCCTCCTCCCAGCGATGCTAGCCGAGATTCTATCTGGCTGGAAAGCTCGCTTGGGAGGAAAAGGGAGAGACCTTCTTATCAGCTTGACTTCTCTGAATTCCACCATATCCCACAAGACATGCCGGCAAAAAAGTTGAAGAAGCAGACACATGTAGAGAAGAATGCAGAGAACGAGGTTATCATAGAGACTGCTGCCCCACCTGAAGACAAAGATATACATAATGTGAGGGTTGAGGATTTCACGCTTTCAAAGGTGAACCTTGGAAAGACCACTCAACAAGTGGAGGCAGACCTTCTTGGAATCGCCTCAACGAGTGTCAAAGAAAGGATGACAAAGGATGGACAAGACAAAGCAGCCTTGAAGGCTGAAATTTGTCAGCTAAAGTTGTACATTTCTAGTTTGATACATGACACTCCAAACTCCTCGGCCTTGCCTCAAGGACTATTGGATCTCCCAGCTGAAAGAAACCATCATCAGTTGATTACATACGGCAAACACTTGAGACGTCAAGTGGATCAGTTTGTCGTCAAAGGACGGTGTGTGTTGGCAGAAGCATATCAGCTGAGAGATAGGGCACATGGACTTAGATCAGAAATCCAGCAGTCGGATGTGAAGGCAGCTCAAGAGAGGCCGATAGAGGAGGCGACATTTGCTGATCTACAACAGGCATATGAATCAGTTACAACCATTAAGAACAAACACCATCTCTTTGAGTGGAAAGAACAGGTGGCATACAAGGTGAGAGCCTACGATGCCAATTCAGTGGAGCTGATTGATTATAAACGCTTTGTCGCCAATATTATCAACTTCGCAAGAACGTTGGTAATATCCTTCCCTGAGTTAGAATATCAGCGTGAAGGAGGAGAATATGTTGAGCTTGAAACGGTACAAACACGGTTCCAAGATGTCATCCGATCTTCGTTCCTTGAAGATCTCAATGGTTGCAAATTAGCCAAAATTGCAGCCATATCTATCCAGTTAGATGAAGCAGCTGCCCAATGCATAATCTATCAACAGCAGCTTACGACGGGTGAAGAAATGCTTAGACGCCACATAGTCATTTTGAAAAGCATTAATTGCCCGGGAGCCTTAGAAGTCAATGACTGGATAGAGACTTTGTTGACCAGTGGTGAAGAGGTGTAAAGCGCCAAGGAAGGACGTCCTACCCTCCAAATAGCATTAATGATGACTGAAGTCAACTTGATGCCCCTTTCCAAGTTGACTCCAGATCTCCACAGATCACGCATGTCATATCCCACTAATCTAGGATGTCTAATTGACTCCCACAATTTGTGGATCTCAGATCTCCTCAAAAGGTGGATGTCTATTTGGAGACATATTTGTAACATAAGTTCGCTTTTAGTTAGGTGTTAGTCAACTGAAGTAGATTTTCAGTTTGAATTTTGTTTAGTTTCAGTTAATTGAAGTAGATTTCCAGTTAACTGTTTGCTCACCTACTTTTAGACATAGAAATAAATCTTGCTGATTGGCAAGAACTGTTTGTTAACTCAAGGAGATTTTAGGGTTGCCTACTCCTTTGAGTTTCTATAAATAAGAGCCTTAGGTTCTTTATTTGTTTAACCTTTATTTGCTAGCAAAATTGTTGCGCCGTTGCTGCCAGAGTTCGCTTGTTTATATCTGTTCACTCTTGGATAAGAGTTTGTTGGTTGATCGCAATTGTGCATGATTTCGTGCCTTTGCTATCTCGACCTTTGTAATTCTTTGAAGAGCCTTGAAGAAATAAATCAGATGGTGCAAGCTTGCTTGATCTAATTATTTGAGTTATTCAAAGTCTTGTTTTTAAATAGTGTGTTGTTTCAATCTCCTCCTTGGACAGGTGTCGTCGCCTCCTTTGATATTTTGTCATCAATCATTATCGTTTGATGTTGTTTAATGATCTATCTTGCAGCCTACACTTTGGACAGGTGTCGTCACCTCCTCGGGAATCCTGTTAGAGAGGCCAATCGTTCTATGTTGTTTCCAGTAAGTTGTTTCCAAGCCTACACCTCGGATAGGGATTCCTCCTCCTTGGCAAGTCTCAGATCCAGTTTACCGTAAGAGAGTGTTTGCTTGTATCGAGCCCTATCTTGGTATATCTTTGAAGGTTCAGAGCCTCGGCCATAGTCCATTGAGACGGAGGATTCAAGTGATCCAACCCCATCCATTTCGCTCCTACGCCCTCATGCTCTGTTCATCTTGGGGAGGTAGGATAGTTTAGAAGCTTAGTTAGTCGTAGTTAAGATCTGCAAAAACCAGAGAAAGGCTTAGCTACGACGCATCGGTTTATGCACCATTGTGTCCTACCGCTGAGTAAAAAAGATAGGAATCTTAGTACACCCCTTTTTTACAATAGAAAATCAGCAAAGAGAGATCTTCCTCTCTATAATCCGAAGAGCATGTACTAACACACTTGCAATAGCTGTCCGTTTCCAATAAGCACTCCAAAGGTGCTAATTGAAACGCCAACATGACTATCACTTTTTATTAAATGACTGAAACTTAATTGAATCAAATGTTCTTTGACTAGTTCAAAATTTTAACCTTTGACATGAGATAAAATTAACTGAAAAATAGAAATGTATGGCTGTCATAAAAGCTTTATGCTGCTGTATTTAATATTGCTGTATTTTTATGAGTTGAATAGGTTGGCCATTATTTGATGACATACTTGATTATAGTGAAGTTCTTGTATCCTATAATCCAATAATATTGTCAAGTCACCAAAGCAAGCTCTGATCTGGAGTTAAGCAGATATGTTTATAAAGTTAAGTAAAAGCATTGATCTAATATAGTCCTCAAACTGTAGAACAGATAGTCCTTGACCTACACAAGAAAATGGTAAGTTAACTCCTTGAATCTCACATAACATGCAAATTGAAGTCCTCAAATCTCTCAAGGCAAGTCCAACAACATTTTCTCTCCATTTGCCCCTTTTGTCACCATGTCACCAAACGCAGTGCTCCTTGACATCTTTTTCCATTTCAATGAACCATGCTCATGAGAACATTTAGGTGCATTACAATATGATGTAACCAGTGTTTCATAGGAGTTGCAATCTTTGCCCCCACACCATCCATAAACATATGGAATAATTTACAGAAACCAAATCTTATCAAAAATTAATTTCAGCTACATCTAACATTCACTGTATACTATAAAGAAATCACAAATAGCACCACAAGATTCCTGACCTTTATCGATGCACAAATAGCATCACGATTGACAAGAACTACTCCATCCAGCAGATCCCTGCATAGCCGAAATGTTTCTTCACCAACCACCTTAACTGCAACCCCATCTGCAAAGCCCCCTACCTGCTCCAACATTACACGCTGCCCATGATGCAAAGAAAGCGCCATAGCATTTGCATCTGCTGGCTCCACACCTATAATTAGTACCTGCATACAGAAATTGCAGATGCCCATTACAAAGGTGGTGGAATGGATTAAACTACAAATTTGTATATTTATGTATGGCCACAAAAATATGGTATAATGAAGAAAATAAATCTGTCACAAGATATTTGCACTCAAAATCACTCAATCTTTGAACCTGTCAAGAAGAGAGTAATTGGTCCACTATAACTTAGTTGAGCAAGCGGAAGCTATTACAGCACATGCAATTGAATAGTACTTATGAAACTAGCAAATTCTAATTTGTCATGTCTCAGGCATGCCTAATGATCAGGAAAGATAACCAATCAACCATGCTTTAGCAAAGAACTGCTATTTCTCTAGTAAAATGTAACTATATATGTCATTCCCTCAAAATACAAGAAATTCAGAATCTTTATACCAGAGTGCTCATGGGTTAAGAAACTCAAATGGTAGCCATATAACAAGCATGACGGTATCCATTTGCAGTCTTGCACAATCATTTCCAGAAATCTTGAGGAAGAAAGCCAATAACAAAATAAATGGGACCTAAGTGCTCACAAGACACGAATTTAAAGCTAAGTTGTTGATTCAGGTTCAGGTAGGCAATACAGCAGATTTTTTTCCCATATATATATATATATGTATATGTATACATATATTTATATATGTATATATATATGTATATATATATGCATATGTATATACATATATGTATATGTATATATAATGTATATATGTATACACACACACACACACACATATATATATATATGTACATATTATATACACATATATATGTGTATACATATATACATGTATATATGTACACATATATATATGTATATACATATATACATATATACATATAAGTTGAATCAGGGCCACCACTGTAGAGGTTTGATTTTTAAATAGCAATTTAAGGCTAAAAAAGAACAAATATATATAGAAGACAAGCGCTGGAAATAGCATTGTTTTATGCATAAATAAGCCTTCATACTTCATCCATTTCATAGCAGCAGAGCAGCGAAATTGATTTCCATGCTCTGTGTATATAGCAGTTGTATCTTCATTAGCGACCACCACCAGTAAATTTTTATGCAGCATCAGACTCCTTTATAGCAGGTGTAATCTTCTCGGGTCAGCAAAGCAGGGTTACATTAAAATTCAACAGAGTAACAGCTTCCAGCAACAACAAATTCTATGTCAAATTCTCCAGCAAAAGTACCTGTTATCAGCAATAATTTTCCCTGTATTTCAACAAGTGTGCATTCTATTGAGCAGATTCCAAGAGACACTTGACATTAAGAGGGTTTCTATTTTAAGAAAATCCAGATTTTCATACAAAGGCGGCACTTGGGGTTCTTATTTTTCTGATTTTAATGTGGATTCATCCAAGGTTTGGCCCAGGCATCCCAAGTACCCAATGGATCCTTCTAATACCCACTCCATAGTTTTGCAATTTGGCACCTGTTTTGAAAGAACCCAATAACATACAAAGACTTAAAGAGCTCATATAGGTATCTTCTCTTCCTCAATAAATTATCCAGCTTCACTTGCAAGCTCAAATGAGCTATGTCACAATAAAAATTAAGAAGCTTTTGTCATGTCCCCGAAATTGTAATCCCAAATTATGATTACTAAAATATATAGAACATTGAAATGCAAAATATATATATATGTGAAGATATTTGCAAATTCATTATAATTATAATCATCAAAATAATATTATAATTGTAAACATATATATTTATTTGAATAGAATGTAAATGCAAATATATATAATAGCATATAAGTATAAATATATTGAATATGTAAGATCAACATAAATAATAACAACAATATATTAAAACATATATAAGAAAATATAAATAA
The DNA here is from genome assembly GCA_007115665.2 of Sequoiadendron giganteum. Classification (NCBI taxonomy): domain Eukaryota; kingdom Viridiplantae; phylum Streptophyta; class Pinopsida; order Cupressales; family Cupressaceae; genus Sequoiadendron; species Sequoiadendron giganteum. The sequence goes on from CM021109.1 coordinate 596,629,544, forward strand.
TAATAAAATTATATAAGAAAGCCAATATTCAATACATTAACAGCAGCAAACTAAAGTCAACGATTAATAGGATTGCTAACAAAGGGGTGTGTGCTTTAAAAGAAGTCACCTTTCTTGGTAAAAGACACCTCCATTCATGGAAGAATGGAAGATATAAAAGATATTTGAAAAGCATGGAATGAAAAGGAGAAAAGGAATAAAGAAAAAAGCCATTAACCAAGGTAATACCTCCCAACATGAAATCAATGAAGGAAGGAATGAATAAAGAAGGAATATAGGAATATATTCTGAACTATGGAATCAACAAATCATTTATAGAAGGTACCTTTATGTGGTATGGTCCTAATATAGTTATTGAAAATACTTATGTATTTTGCTGAGTAAATATAATATGAGTGTCTATATATATGGATATATATAAAAATGAATATATATAAACATAGATGCTCATGCAAGGGTGATTATTCTAAGTTTATAAATAATTAATAATGATGATATATATGTGAATTTACAAACATATACATGTATATGTTTATATTCAATTAGGCAATAATGATGCTTATTGAGTCTTATAAGTATTTAAGATTCTTTAATATAAATTAAGAATAATTATATAAAGGTATATATGAGTACCAATAAACATAAGGAAGAATAATTTATGTAGGAAATAAGAACTATTAAATACAATTATGAATTTAGTTATTAATGAGGGTCAAATATAGTGGTAATTCAAATAACAGTTGATGCTTTATAAACATATTTAAATATATTATGATTGACAAATATATTTAAATATATTAGGATTGATGAATATATAATTGATGGTTGATAAATATATCTAAATAAGGATATTTGATACATACATTTGGCATGAGGATAATGAACATCAATATGTGTGTATATATATATATTATGTTCAATTATCCAATAATAATGCTTGCAGCAATTATTGTGTCTCAATGAGCTTTTATGACTTTACCTTGAAGAATAGACTTCAGGCCAAAAATTCCCTTTTGCTAGCACTCAACAAGGATAGGGAGTTTGTGGAGGGAAAGGTTAGTAATTCGATCCATTGATGGATGGTCCCAAGACAGGTGGGACACCTTGAGGCAGTCCAATTTGAGATTGTTCACACGCTCTTTGCACAGTAATTCTACCATCCAAAGACGTTAGGAAAGAGGAAACAAGGCGAAGATCTATTCCAAACAAGAGTATAAGTCATATTAGATTATGTTAGTTATGCACTAGTTGATAATAATGCATTTCATTTATCTTATTTCATCAATCTTTCATTGTGCTTTGTCAAACCATCTTTAAAATAAAAAATTTAATCTATGCATTTTATGTCTCTAATATGGGGACATTACAAGTGGTATCAGAGCATGTTCCTGCCATCCTATGTATGCTACGTGTGCCTTACATGTATTCAAATGTATACGTTGAGATAATGTATGTGTATTCAAGTGTATTCGAAGGTTTACTTTGTGACTTATATGTATGCCTTGTAACATATGTTCATGTGAATACTTTGTGTATTACGTGTATGCACGTGTATGCTTCATACTCATGTGTATACTTGATGACTTTGGGATGGTGGACGGGTCCACGGTGTAGTATGAGATGCACCGAATTCCCTTCCCAATTGTCTGACTGTATACTTCATTTGATTGTATTCGTATTTGAGTGTATACTCTATGACTTGTGATTGTATTCGAGTGTATACTCTATGACCTTGCAATTGTATTCAAGTGTATACTCTATGATTGTATTTGTATTTGAGTGTATACTCTATGACTTGTGATTGTATTTGAGTGTATACTCTATGACCTTGTATTTATATTCGAGTGCATACTCTATAACTTGTATTTGAATTTGAGATGTATTTGTATTCGAGTGTATACTCTATGATTTTGTATTTGTATACCGTATGACTTCATATTCAAGTGTATTCAAATGTATACTTTGTGGCTCATATGTATTCAAGTGTATGCTTTGTGGCTTATGTGTATTCTAGTATATTCAAGTGTATACTTTGTGACTTACATGCATTCGAGTGTATGCTTTGCCAAATACATGTTTTGTGACCTTGTGTGTATACGTGTATTCATGCAACTTACGTATTTAAGTGTATACTTTACATGTATTCATATAAATGCTTTGTGACTTCATGTACTCATGTGTATGCTTCATATATTATTCACATATATGCTTCCTGCTTCTTGTGTATACTCTATGTATTACATGAATTCGTGCCTCATATTTATACTTTATGTATGACATGTACCTATTTGTTGCTTCATGTATCTTCAACAAGATGTGTTCTTATAATTGCTTTATGTTTAAAGACTCTGAAAATGTTAAAAATGTTGCCTGTCAAGTTGCTTAAGTTTGTTGCTTGCTTGAGCTACTTGTTTGCCTGGTTGAGCTACTTGCCTATGTGCTTGAGTTGGTTGCTTGCTTGCTTGAGCTACTTGTTTGTGTGGTTGAGCTACTTGCCTATGTGCTTGAGTTGGTTGCTTGCTTGAGCTACTTGCTTGTGTGGTTGAGCTACTTGTTTGTGTGCTTGAGCTACTTGCTAGTGTGTTTGAGCTACTTGTTTGCTTGCTTAAGCTACTTGCCTGTGTGGTTGAGCTACTTGCATGTGTGGTTGAGTTGGTTGCTTGCTTGCTTGAGCTACTTGCTTGTGTGGTTGAGCTACTTGTCTGTGTGTTTGAGCTACTTGTTTGTCTACTTGAGCTACTTGCTTGTATGCTTGAGCTACTTGCTAGTGTGCTTGAGCTACTCGTTTGCTTGCTTGAGCTACTTGCCTATGTGGTTGAGCTACTTGCATGTGTGGTTGAGTTGGTTGCTTGCTTGCTTGAGCTACTTGCCTGTGTGTTTGAGCTAGGTGCTCTCTTGAGCTACTTATTTGCTTGGTTGAGCTACTTGGTTGTTTGCTTTAATTTCTGATTTATGTGGTTTTAAGTTATAAAATGTATTTTATGACTCGCATGTACTCATATGTATACATGTGACTTACGTGTATTTATATGTATACTTCATGTATGTGTATTCGAGTATATGATTCATGCTGCCTATGTACACTTTATGTATTACATGTATTCAAGTGCATTCAAGTATATACCTTGTAAATTATGTATTCAAGTGTATCCAAGTGCATACTATGACTTATGTGTATTCAAGTGCATTCAAGCGAATACTTTATGGCTTACATTGTGATTTATGTGGGATCATGCGTATACTTTGTGACTAGTATTCATGTGTATATCTTGCGACTTATGTGTATTTATGGGTATACTTTGTAACCCACATGTATTCCGACATATACTACATGTATTTATGTGCATGCTTCATTAAGTCTATCCATGTGTTTGCTTCATTCCAGATGTGCCTTCAACAAGAATTACTCCATGGGTGCTTATGATTACATAATAGTATAAGAACTATGCCTATCAAAATACCTCTTGAATCGGGAGGTACTAACAAATTAACTTATCGGAAACTGAATTATTATTAGTATCCAAATGTAATAATGACAAGTAACTATCAAAGCAAAAAGGTGGGATTCCCTCAAACTTAGGATACAAAAGGGATTGAAGAGACCAATTAAGAATAGAAACCTAGTTGATTTTGCAAAATCAAGTTGATGTGTGAAGGGATTTCGATGTTAGGTACCTTGAATAAATTTGATACGAATCAAGATTTAACAAAATTGATTAAATAAGCATAAGTTAACTCATGGACCCATAACCCACACAAACCCTAGGATCATTCTCACCTCAAAATTGATTTAAATTGATTGCTTGAGGACAAGCAATCTTGGGCAGGGTGGGCTGTCATGTCCCCGAAATTGTAATCCCAAATTATGATTACTAAAATATATAGAACATTGAAATGCAAAATATATATATATATGAAGATATTTGCAAATTCATTATAATTATAATCATCAAAATAATATTATAATTGTAAACATATATATGTATTTGAATAGAATGTAAATGCAAATATATATAATAGCATATAAGTATAAATATATTGAATATGTAAGATCAACATAAATAATAACAACAATATATTAAAACATATATAAGAAAATATAGATAATAATAAAATTATATAAGAAAAGCCAATATTCAATACATTAACAGCAGCAAACTAAAGTCAACGATTAATAGGATTGCTAACAAAGGGGTGTGTGCTTTAAAAGAAGTCACCTTTCTTGGTAAAAGACACCTCCATTCATGGAAGAATGGAAGATATAAAAGATATTTGAAAAGCATGGAATGAAAAGGAGAAAAGGAATAAAGAAAGGAGCCATTAACCAAGGTAATACCTTCCAACATGAAATCAATGAAGGAAGGAATGAATAAAGAAGGAATATAGGAATATATTCTGAACTATGGAATCAACAAATCATTTATAGACGGTATCTTTATGTGGTATGGTCCTAATATAGTTATTGAAAATACTTATGTATTTTGCTGAGTAAATATAATATGAGTGTCTATATATATGGATATATATAAAAGTGAATATATATAAACATAGATGCTCATGAATAATGATGATATATATGTGTATATACAAACATATACATGTATATGTTTATATTCAATTAGGCAATAATGATGCTTATTGAGTCTTATAAGCTATGCTCCACGGGGACGCGTCTCCTATGCTTTTTGCCCGTTTCTCGTTCCGGGTACGAAACGGGGACGCGGGTACGGCTAGGAAACGTACCCTGGCCGTCCCTTTTTGCCCTCCAAGTACCCGAAACTTCTAGGGGACTTTTAGCCAGATTTTAGGGGGACTTGGGTACTGCCCAACCGTACCCCGACCGTACCGGGTACAGCTAGCAGTACCCTATGGCCCAGCAAAGAGAAAAAACGTTTTTTTTTTTAAAGTCAAAGTTTTTTTATAAAATAAAAGCTATGGGTGGGCCCACAAGGGATGCCCCATCACACTTGACCTAATGTAAGTGTCATATAAGCTCCGATGACGAGAGCAATGCTGATGTAGACCTACCTTTTGCTGATTAGGGACATTGGACAGCGATATATTATCTTAGTTTTATGTTTATCATGTCATTTCATAGTTGAGACTTTGAGCCTTTGGGCATTTTGGTTATAATTATCACTCTTATATGATATGTATGCACATTGATAATGAAAAGCATTTGAGTTCTGTTAATTTGTTTGTCGCTTCTCATGTGAAATCTCAATTCAAGTCTAATGATATGTAATAAGCTTATACAATGTCTAGAATGAATGCTTTATCAATGTTATACTATGAACATTTGAAATTTCTCTATATTTTTAAAAATTTCCCTACTTTTTTATCAGCCGTCCCCTTCTGTTCCCTAAAAAATGACCCAAAAGTACCCCTATACCAGAAACTCATCCCGGCATACAAGGTACTCGCCGTCCCCGAAACCCCGTGGAGCATAGCTTATAAGTATTTATGATTCTTTAATATAAATTATAAATAATTATATAAAGGTATATATGAGTACCAATAAACATAAGTAAGAATAATTTATGTAGGAAATAAGAAATATTAAATACAATTATGAATTTAGTTATTAATGAGGGTCAAATATAGTGGTAATTCAAATAACAGTTGATGCTTTATAAACATATTTAAATATATTATGATTGACAAATATATTTAAATATATTAGGATTGATGAATATATAATTGATGGTTGATAAATATATCTAAATAAGGATATTTGATACATACATTAGGCATGTGAATAATGAACATTAATATGTGTGTGTGTGTGTATATATATATATATATATATATTATGTTCAATTATCCAATAATGATGCTTGCAGCAATTATTGTGTCCAATTATTGTGTCTCAATGAGCTTTTATGACTTTACCTTGAAGAATAGACTTCAGGCCAAAAATTCCCTTTTGCTAGCACTCAACAAGGATAGGGAGTTTGTGGAGGGAAAGGCTGGTAATTCGATCCATTGATGGATGGTCCCAAGACAGGTTGGACACCTTGAGGGAGTCTAATTTGAGATTGTTCACGCGCTCTTTGCACAGTAATTCTACTATCCAAAGAGGTTAGGAAAGAGGAAACAAGGCGAAGATCTATTCCAAACAAGAGTAATCTGTCATATCAGATTATGTTAGTTATGCACTAGTTGATAATAATGCATTTCATTTATCTTATTCCATCAATCTTTCATTGTGCTTTGTCAAACCATCTTTAAAATAAAAAATTTAATCTATGCATTTTATGTCTCTATTATGGGGACATTACAGCTTTGTCCAATCTTAAGCAGCCCTATCAAAATATAGAAAGGACCAAAAGGTTTCTCACTTTTACAGCTAGAAAAAATAGCAATGACAAATAATTCCATCCTATATTGTTGGGGAATATTTTGTGAGCTCTTAGTAATGCTCAATATAGCATATTTTTCTATATTATTGGCTTTATAAATATGTGATATGTCCATTCAAAGGCTAAAACTTTATTAAGTAGATGAAATGTTTCGGTTTTATAGGTACAAGTGTGAAAAGATCTGACATTTAACAGCTGCAAATAGAATGTACTCATAGGAAATGAATGATTAGGATAGAGTAAACACAGTTTTTGAATGTATGACGGTTTAACACAGATATAGATTTTAATGAAAATGCAGAGAAATGATGGTGAATCAAATACAAGATAGATGAGCTGACTATAAGTAAAATGTAAAACAAAACCTAATGTTCTGCTATTTCTGATCTTAAGGAAAGGAAGAAGCTTTGATCTTGCTCCTCAATGTAGCGTTCGTTGAATGCCTTGTTTCTCTTTTCATTCATTTACTTTCCCCACAATTTGAGTGACTGATTTGCAATAATTAGTTTTCTGTGATGTATTATACTCTAAAACTAAGTTTTAGTAAAGAATCCAAAGACTAATGGCATGAGTTGTGAATATGCTAGTTTACAATCTTAGTATGGTTTTTCCATTTGGCACACAGCTGAGGGATAGCTAACATGTGTTGCTTCAACTTGGATGATAACAAATGTGAGGGTGATTTGAATAAAAAATAACAGAGTTCTGAAGGATTAGCAAAAGAATGCACTTAGGTAACCCAAATAGGTTAGTAACTATTAAATAGCAACAAATCAAGAAGTTAAGATAATTTTTGCCTAAGAAAAGGAGTTCTAAGTAAAAAAAAAAAAGCATTTGAGCAAACAGATAGTAAATCCACAAAATTGAAAATATGATATCCCAGATAAACAGTAAACATTCAATTAAATTAAAGATTTCAAATTTTCATGATCAGCTATGAATAATTGGTCACAAATTGTAAACCTCAAGCATCAATATGCTCAATTATCTTTTACACAGTTATATCCAGAAGTTCCCTTTTTGTAAATCTTCATGGACTGTGGAAACTTTTCATAAAGAGAGTTCAACTGTTCCAAGGATGGAACCCATGGATGATCTACTTATAGTTAGAAAGCACTCCTAAGAAACAAATTAATCTTCTATATCTCAACATACATTGAAAGGAAAGTAAACGAAAGTTTAAAAAACCATGAAGCAAAGCAATGTAAGTTATTTAACCAATGAGTGCATTGAAGAAAAAAAATTAACTGAATTCTGTACATGACGTGTTATATTCTAACTAAAATTTATCACATAGATGATCTAGAATGAGGAAATGAAGCAATTTTTGTTTAGCTTACTAACTCCTAAACCTCAAAGCATAGTTTAACTACTCAGTGAGTCCCCCAGCACTCACAATTTTTTCTGAACACCAAGTTTTTTCAAGGTTTACTTGTGATGTCTGCAGAATGAGTTTTTGGCAAGTTTTGACCTTTGACTTGTGTAAGTGCTCAGTGAATCTCAGAGCAAAACTTGCACCAAGCCAAATTGGGAAATCAAAGGTGGAAAAAGCATGTTTTTGACAATAAAAATACACAGTTTTTTCCCTTTATACCTGCACATCCAATGGGAAAGATCACACCACAATGTGAGCATTCTTGACCGAACTAGAGTGAGTTTATAACAGATTTGAAGAGCAAATTTGAGGACCCAGTTTTTGTGCAATTTGATCCCTACAGTGACTAGACTGAAGAAGATGGGAGGCCCTCCTTGTTTATAGAGGACGAGATTGTTGATTTTAAAAGGCAAGCTGTGGAGGGTGTAGATGCGGCAGAAGCAAGAGAGATTAGATTGGAAGACCATCAACATAGATGATGTCAAACATGAGGCAGAGGAGAAATCACTACCATCTAGTAGCAGTGTGGAACCATGGGTGCAAACTTCTAGGTCGAGTGCAAGGACTAGAACCTCTCCCCATTTTTTCACTACAACAGTGAAGAATAATTTGTAAAATCTTGTAATTTGTGGCTTTCCCAGCTATGCAACTTATGATGAAAATTTTCAAAGACAATTATTAAAAATTCATAATAGTATCAGCTAGCCATTGTATTTACATAATGTATTCTATTTGTACTCAAATCTAATATAAAACACTTCCCCAACATTTTATAAACTTGTTTGATACATTTTGTTACTATATTTTGTATAAAAATTTTAATAAATAGTTATATCAGCTGAAAAATGTTTGATACATTTTGTTACTGTATTTTACACACCTTTTGTAATAAATTTTGAAAAGCTGAAAAAAATTGATCAGCAAGAAATAGTTACATCAGCACTAAATCATGCATAAAGATTCATAATTGCTAAATAAATTATAACTCATGATAAGAGTTGATAATTTGTACAACATAACATTTATAGAACAAAGACTGGACAGAAAATCAAACTAATCTCAAAATGTGATTCTTTCATGGGAATTTAAACAAATCAAACCTCCTAATGTGCCTCTTCAAACATATTGCTATGGGAATTTAAACAAATCAAACCTCCTAATGTGCCTCTTCAAACATATTGCTACATGAAATAGTAATGAACCAAAAATTTAAACCAGCTAGCTACATGTTTAATTCTTCGAATGAAGAGCAAATCTTAGGAACATAGCTGATGGGTTGACAGAATAACCTATTCAAGCATAAAAATTATCTCTCAGTAACACTGAATATTAGAAGCAATGCCCCACAGGTTGACTATTTGGTAGTCACAATTGCATACAATTTTGAATTTCCCAAGGAAACAATGCTCAGAAATATGTCCCCAAGGGTTGACCAGACATTTAACCAAAAACCAAACAAGGTTCCCAAGGATGTGTGTTGCTCAGAAGTTGTAACTAGCTTTACTGTAACTAAATGTGGTGAAGGAAGAGCACTTATCCACAAGAATAAAAATTAGTGTCAGGTTAATAACATAGGTTTTCCATTTTTAAGACAACATGTCTTCAACACAAATGTATTTAATTTGTACTTTATTTGAAGGCCTCCCTTTATTATTACCCACCAATAAAATATGAAATGTGCTTAGATCAAGGAAACAAATGCAAGGAGGTGATTTTATCTTTACCTCTTAAGTCCTTGCTAGTGGTTGAAAACTTGAAAGTGAAGTATTGAGTCTAGACTGACCTCTGGTCGAACTTGCTTCATATAAGCAGCAATGCCAGCAATTAGACCACCACCACCAACTGGGACAAATACAGCATGTATTGGGCCAGGATTTTGGTGTACAATTTCCATTCCAATTGTTCCTTGGCCTATGATGATATCTTGATGGTCAAAAGGAGGTATAAAAATGCGGTCTTCTTCTTCACTTCGACGTTTAGCATATGCTTGAGCTTCATCATAGGAATCTCCAATAAGAACTACAGTTGCTCCAAGACGCTGCACTGATTTCCACTACAAAAAATAACAATAATGAAGTTTTAGTACAAGATTCTGAACAATTACACTGCTTCCAGGTTATTTGTTCCATTTGCTTAAATATTCTAAATTTTAAAACCTCTTAAAGCCTTAACTAACATTTGTGCTCTAAAAGAAAACTAGACACTTCACTTTTTCCTCTTTTAATATAAACTTAGTAAAGCTCCAACTACTAAAGAAAGTAATAATCTTTCTTAACACTCAAGGAAGTCAATTTTCGATCACAAAGATGCATTAGGAAGGAAATAACCAAAACCTTGATTTCAGGTGTAGTTACAGGCATTGCAATCACTGCATTACAGCCAAGTCTTTCCGCTGCCAATGCAACTCCTTGAGCATGGTTACCTGCTGATGATGTAATAACTCCTTTTTCTAGTTGCTCCTTTGGTAGCTTTGCCATCATGTTGTAGGCCCCTCGCAACTTGAAAGAGAAAACCTGTGTGCAGATAATTACAGGAGTTACACCAATAATGTTAATAAACATTAAGTTATCACAGTCCATGAGATTTAGTTGATTTGAGCTTCTGGAAAAAACTGTGTTCAAATTTTGCATCAACATTTCAGATCACACTGCATGATCCATCATCACAATATGAAACAAATGACAAATGATGAGGATTGTCCGAATAGTTCAATAAATAAGACCTTCATGTCATAGGTGAACAGGGTTTGTCAGCTAGGTTAATGTGGGGCCAAAGATTAACAAATAAACAAAAAATAGAAATAGAAAATAAAAGCTAAAAATCTGAAATACGATAATAGAACCAAAGATACTGTTATGTTTTAATTCCTCAATTTTACTTGAATGTTGTTCCTACATTTCACATTTTGTTCATTTAAATGCATTTCTCAAGAAGGAGAGACATCAAGAGGCCTATCTATTAATTTTCAGTCTCTTTGGTGACAGTTGACCAATCATTTATTAAATTATTTCTACTTGAATTTAAAGGCAACCTGAATCAGCCAAAAAATCAATATGAATAATTATCATAGTCCCTTTATCAGTTATTTCCTTCTGCACCAAAGTCCCAATTTATCAAGATTCAACAAAATGACATCCTATAATAAAAAATTAATTCAACATTACATTATCCCAAAAAATTATAGAAGATATAAGAACACTTACCAACAAGCAATTATAGAATAATTCAAGACAATCATAAAATGGTGCACATTAATATACATCCAATACTTTAGTATGAAAAAGATTGGAGGCACACTTAAGGAGTATTCAAAAGAACATATCCAACAACAAATTACTTTCATAACATTATATATCTAATATTTAAATTAAACACATAGTTTCCAGCAATATGAATAAATTGGATATGCAATTGAAGCAAATTTTTCCAGAGACATAAGATTGATATAGATGCAGAATAAATTGCATTTGTTATAAAAGAATTAAGTAGAATATTTAATACAGTATCCTCTTGCAACTATTCTTGCTACATACCAGATTCATCAATAATTTGCCTTCAAATTAGGAACTAGTAATAGTTTCACTCTTCAAATTATATGTTTGCTGTTTTGCTCCAAAAAGGGCTCATTAGATAGTTACAAACTAAGTCACAACATTCGAATTCGAATTCGAATTCGGCAACATTGAAATTCGGATGAAATTCAGCAAGGAAAAAATTCGAAAAGTATAAAATTTGGATCAAATTCGCCTTATGTAATTTTTATTTATTTTTTAATAAATATAAGTAATATATCCATAAAATTGTTTAAATAGTTTAACATTTATAAATAGATTTGAAATCATTACAGAAAGATGACACATTTATAAAATATAAACCATAAGAAACATGTGAAATCACGTTTGCGAATATGTTTTTTTGTCAAAAAGGTACAATAACAGTCAAGACTTTAGAACTTCAAAAAAGCTCCAAGTCATCAAGAGCACTTGGCTGAGATGCTAAATCATCATCATCTGTATCACTACTCAATTCGTCATCTGCAAAGTCAGGCTCATCTACAACTGGCACTGCTATGTCTTCAAGATTTTGTTGTGAGGAAGAGTCCTTTGCTGATTTGTTCATGAACAATTTTAAATTGCTGCGAACATAGACAAGATCTCTCAACTTTCCAAACAACAATTTATTCCTTTTCTTGGAATGGATGTGGTCAAAGCAACTCCAGTTCCTCTCACAAGCTGATGAACTTGCTCCCTGACTCAAAATTCGAACAGCAAACTCTTGTAGCTCAGGAGTTTGTCCTCCATAGTCCAACCACCATCTATATCCAGGTATACGTGCCAAGTCATATTTGGCTGCTGCCATTCCAAACATCCCTTCTCCTTTCTTGTATTCCCAACATTGATCTCTGATTAGTGCTGAAATTGTTGCATTTGATGCATACTTTTGAATGGCTTCAAAAAGCCCTCCCATTATTTCAGAATCACCTTTTCTATTAATAGAAAATAGCTTAGGCTCCAAAAAACAAGCTGTTGCATGTAAAGGTGTGTGCATCATTTTCCATCTACAATCAACTATCTCCCATATCTCCATATATTCTGCTTCTACATTATTTAGTGCTTTTTCAATAGATTCCTTACAACGGTCCATGCTTTCATAAAGCATGCCAAGGCAAGGACTGTCACCATCAACCATACGAAGCACATCAACAATTGGCTCACATATAAGCAAAACTTTTGCTGCACTTTCCCAGAAATTGCTGTTTAGAATGATTTGCTCTATATTCTTCCCCTTAGGACCTTTTGAAAGCACAGAATTTTCCCACTGATTGGAACAAATAACAGCCCTCAAAGCTGCTTTTTCTTCAACCACTCTATTCAAAGTGATATAAAATGATGCAAATCTTGTTTCACAAGGCCTCAACAACTCCCTGGATGCATGCTGCCTATAAAGACTCAATGCGAGACGATGATTCCATATGAAATTTGCAATTGCTCTCCCTCTATGAATAGCTTCATGTACCCATGGGAATTTAGCCAAGTCATGAAGCAACAAATCGAGACAATGGGCTGCACATGGGCTCCAATATATTTGTGGGTACTTCTTTGTAATAAGTTTCCCAGCTCCCACACAATTTGCTGCACTATCAGTTACCACTTGAACCACATTTTCCACCCCTATTTCAAAAATGGCTTCCTCTAATATTTGGAAAATATACTCAGAAGTTTTCTTGTGGTTCATGGTGTCAATCACTTTCAAAAACACAACACCATCAGGAGAGGACACCAAAACATTAATCAATGGCCTTTGACATATATCTGACCATCCATCACTCAATATAGTGCAACCTATTTCATTCCAAGAGGCTTTGACAACAGCTAATTTCTCAGTCACTCTATCTTTTGACCTCTGCAAAAGACTTGTCCTGAAAGCCTCTGAAGATGGGGGTGTGTACCCTTTGCCAAACTCTGCAACTTTTTGAATTGCAGTACGAAAATGTGGATTCCTTGCAACATTGAATGGAATAGCACTTGAGTAAAACAAATCAGCTAATGCATCATCCACCTGCTCTTTCTCTACTGGTTTCCAAAAGTTGTTCAATGTTCCTCTCTTTTGATTTACCCACATGCCTAGGTAAGGTTGAAGAGGAGGACATGATAGATGTTGTGTGTTTAGACTGAGACATATCCTCTTGAATTCTCTGCTTTTTTTGTGCATTCTTCATCTTTGATACAATTAAAGAGGATTTTTCTTTCTCTAAAGCAGCTCTCATTTCTGGGGTAACTTTTGGACATGCTTCAACACCTCCTCCTGCACCTACTGAAATACTAAGTAAATGGTCCATTGCACTTGTCAAGCCTCCAGTAAAAGGTTTCTGACACCTGTTGCATGTGAGACTTGTACCATTGCGAGTGACATATTTCCATGCCTCGGTAGTTGATTTCTGAGGAGCCATAAAGTAACAATCTGTATGTTTCAAAGACAAAATACAAATTTTAATTTTCAAAACATAAAATCAAAATATATTAATTTTGTCATTCTACTTCAAAAATTAAATAAGAAATACTAACACTATATTTTAAAGCATAAAATAAAGAATATAGTAATTTCTTATTAAAAGCATAAAATAAATATATTTAACTTTTAATTTTAATTTTTAAAAACAAAATAAACTTGCTGCATTTTTGTAGTTTAATTTTTAAAACTGAATAGTGGAACTAAAATAATATTAAATTTACTATTTACATATATTAAATATTAATTTATTAATATATTAATATATTAATATATATTTAATACAAATAAAATATTAAATATTTCATATTTCATATTTTATAAAATATTAAAGACCTAATAAGTAATATATATAAATGATAAAATAATACAATATTAAAAATATTATTTTAAATCTACCTGGTATTAAATCTAATATTAATAAAAAAATAATAATAAAAACTAAAATAAATATTATAAATTTATATGAATACAAAATATCTAATATTAATAAAATTATACAACCTAATATTAAAATAATATTAATAAAATAAAAATAAAGAAAGCTCATATAAATAAAAAATACAATATTAAATAAAAAATTATGAAAACCCCTACCTTTTCTTCGAGCTTGGTTGGAGTCGAGCGACGACTTGCAGTCTGTAGATGTTGGACACGACTTCACGCGGGCTTCACAGAGCTTGGACGCAGGCTTCACACGGGCTTCACAAAGCTTGGACGTGTCACGCCAGCTTCACGCGGGCTTCACAGACGCGTCACGCAGGCTTCACAGCTTGGCCGCGGGCTTCACAGCTTGGACGTGGCTTGAAGAGGTGGCTTCCGTCAACCTAATAACCTTCTCAAGCACCTGCGCCTGTGGAAATGTCTGAAAGATTCGCCAGAAAATGGAAAGCTAGTTCGTCGAAAATCTAAGACACGATTTTGCTTTTCGCGACAGCATATTTATCAATGAAAACCCTAAAATGAAAACACTTTTTGAATTAATTTTTAATAAATTTTAACCCTTACGAATTTTGACGAATTTCATTGGGTTTTAAAAAATTCGACGAATTTTGAATTTAATGCCATATATTCGGCGAATGCTATGACTTAGGTTACAAAGCTAATGTTAGATATTCTATAACGTATTGCAGAATATTTTTCCAGCATGTTGTTGAAGATTCAAAATGTCCTAGAGATTCCTTTGAACATACCATTCTACACACATTAGCTCTTGTTCTTTCAAGTCTTAGATTTAATTATCAAATATAGAACTTATCGATAAACATGCTAGTATACATCCATGTTTCTTATTTGTTTTTTAATTTAAACAAAAAAAAAATTTACAGTTTCCTTGTATGATTTGCTCACAAACTTGAGGACTTTTAGAGGTTCCTTTTAATATTTGCTCACAAACGAAAGAATGGCAGCTTGAACATCATATGGGAGGTGATTGCATGGAATGAAATTTGTATAGAACTTTTGTTCAAGATATTTGTGCCCTACTAAAGAGTTTCACTATTTTGATTGTGGCTCATTTTTTTTCTGAAAATCTGCTAGAATGTAAGCTACGTGTGCCTAGTCGAACAAAACCAACCCTGCATGATAATGTTATGTGAGTTAGAAAGAATCTTGTCAAAAAGATCATCATGAAGAAGTTATAAAGAATCTTGTCAGAAACCATTAGGAAGAAGTTAAATGAAATCTTTACATAGAGCACATATAAAAATATTAGTGAGTTACAAGGCACCTTAAGGTTTCAAACTTTCATGGGAGTTACAAAGAAAATCTGACAGAGTTACAAAGCATCTTAGAGGTCATAAGGAGTTAAAAAGAAAAAATGAGGGAGTTATGAGGCATCTTGCATGTCATCGAAAGTAGCAATTAATTTTTCCATATTGACCAAGTTAACAGAATTACTCTTCTACAAGCGAAAAAAGTTACAAGACTTCATCCTTAGAAGGAAAGGAGGTCATGTATATGGTTGGTTGCTATGTTACTAGTCTGCAGGTTCCTGGGCCTGGGTCCCAAGTTTGGGGTCCGAGTTTGGTTCCTTGTGGGTTCGGACAAGGTCTAGCACACAGCCTGTGGATCCAGCCTTCCTGAACCCAGGCAGACCCGGGGCATATTTCAAATAATTTCTGACTTTTTTAATTTTTTTACTTTTCTTTTTTGACATAAAAGTATTAGATAAGGCCCCCCAACCCTAAAATTATGTCTGCCATGAAGGTTTGTGTGGCTTTGCAAATCTTAATTTAGGTCTTATTGTGAATGCAAAATGATGTACGCCATGAAGGTTTGTGTGGTTTTGGAGGTCTTAATTTGGCCTTGGTGGTGGGGGCTTTGCCCCTCAACCCTACCCTATATTGCAGACCTCACGAGGGGCGCTGCCCCTCAACCCCACTGTGGGTGTTTCCCCCAGACCCCCACAAGGGGCGCTGCCCCTCAACCTCGCTAAGGGCATTGCCTCCAAACCCCCACGGGGGCACTACCCCTTGACCCCGTTGGGGGCGTTGCCCCTTGACCCTGCTAAGGTGCTACCCTTAGACCCTTGCGAGGGGCATTGCCCCTCGACCTCATTTAGGGCATTGCCCCCAAGCTCCCATTGAATTCATTTGATTTGCCATGTACTCCAAGTCCAAGTTTGCCTACAAGTCTTCATCTATAATAGCATCATCCAATTGGACAATCTTCCTTGATGCTTACCTACAAGGAGAAATGCAGCAATGCAGTTAATTTTAATATATAATATATATCATGACAATCAAGTTTGACTAATTGACATTCTAATGTTTTTTATTTTTATGGTGGTTTTGTTTATTATACAATGTATGACGTTGTGTGGTATTTTGAACTTAATTACTATTGTAAATATGTGTATATTTTTTATTTTTATATGATTTTGTATGGACGAACCCAACCCCCAAACAAATTTTGATCAAATCTGTAATGTACCCATTTTCGTGAGCATCAGAGTTCGATGGGTTAGCCTATTACTTGGACCCTTGTAGGCTAATATGTTTGGATAGAGGGTCTCAATGGCAATTCATGGAGGTTGTTGTCATCTCCATTTCCTCAGTTCAGTATTGGGTTCAGTTCCAAGCCTTTGCAGATCAGTGTTTGGCTTAGTTTGAAGGACTTACTATTTATAGTAAGTCAATCTAGCAGTGATGCTATTTTTAGTCAAGGCATCTAGACACATGGGGGTTATACAGTGTTGACCCCAACTTCAGACGACACGTCAAAATACTGAGTATTGAGGGAGATATTAATATTTTAGTGGTTAAATTATTTAATTAACTTAAGGGAATATTATAAAGTTATAATTTAACTTTATAAAAGTAAAAGCCACTTAAATATATAAAGTGAGTTTTAAAAGGTAAATCAAAAAGGTACGCTTAAGTGAGGAATTATTTAAAAGTGAATAAAGTATCTTAAAATATATTTTTAATGTATTTAAAAGCTAATCAAGAGAAAGTCGTACCTTTTGAGGAATCGTGCCTTTTGAGGTAATTATAAAAGAGGCAAGAGACAAATCGACCTCATTCAATTATGAGCATTTGACATTTACTCTTTCTGGCTACTTTGAAGTTTGTGCTGAGACAAGGGTTTCAAAGTATTTTCACCATTGGAGAACGGAAATTCTTCAGGGTTCTGCGATCTTGAAGCTGTGAAAGACCAGCTGAATCATTGCTTTTGTGAGAGCTTCATTCAAGAGTTCTATTCGTGCTTCATTGAATTTACAGAGAGATCCAAAAATAAGGGATTCATCATCAGAGGATTGTTTCCAGGTATGAATGCTTCCAATGTAATTTCACAACTCTGATATAATATTATATTTGCTTCCAGCAATTCTCTATTTGCATTTGTTTGGTATTTTATGCATTACCAGGTGAATATTTCAAAAAAACTTCAAATCATCAAACCAGCATTTGAAAATTTAGCTCAGGGAGAACCAGGGGTTCTCACAAAATCCATGAACCGAACCCTCAAACCTGAACCCGAACCAGTAACTTAGGTTGGTTGTGGATTATCAAAAACGACTAATTGTTTAGTCAACTTCGGTGCCCTTATTGACATTGGAGGTTACTTCGCCCAAGGTGGCATTCATAACTTCTCAAGAAAATATCTTTTGCATCTTATGTACTGTCTTAAATTGTTAATTTTAATGATAGTTAAGTTTCATTGTGTGATTTCAGTTGCTTTTGTGTTGACCTATGGTTTAGACCTTTTTTATGTAATTGGTGTTTCCACAATTTATCAATTATGTAATATAACTTTTGGGGAATCCAAGAAATGATATTAAATAATTGATAAACTACAGAAACAACCAATGCATAAAAATCAAAGAACCAAGGAACTCTACAAAGAATGGTTTGTAAGGCATACAAGAATTGTTGAGTTTTGCAAATGGTATAGCAAGCTAACCAAGTCTAATTGCAATGATAACTCCATGGTAAAGCATGCTTGAGCCATATTAGTACTGGGATATGCGACCTTTCAGCAAGTCATGGCACTTCACTCATTTGGGCATCACCTACATGCAATGATTGGACCTTTCAAGCTCCTAAGAGATAAGTAGTTGATAACCAATCCTCATGAAAGATGGGTCTTGAAAATTGACTTAATAAATGCAATTGGTACCAAAAAATGATATTACATAATGATGCACTAAAACACCACATGCATAAAAATAAATTAGCCAAGGAGTTCCACACAAAATCATTCATTAGGCAAAATACTTCTTGAAGGTTTTCCAAATTGGTTGTTTGAT
Source organism: Sequoiadendron giganteum (assembly GCA_007115665.2). Classification (NCBI taxonomy): domain Eukaryota; kingdom Viridiplantae; phylum Streptophyta; class Pinopsida; order Cupressales; family Cupressaceae; genus Sequoiadendron; species Sequoiadendron giganteum. The sequence continues at coordinate 596,648,043 of CM021109.1, forward strand.
CTTGCAAAGCAATATTGAGGGCCCTCAACCAACAAAGAAGAATGAAGGGCTCAATTGACAAGAAGAGAGATGAGTGAAAGCAAACAACTCACAAAATCTAGGGCCCTCTACTAATGTAGGAATTTAGGAGCTTAATCATGTTGGAAATTCTTGCCATTGATGTCAAAGGCATTTGAAGACGAAGATTGGAGGTGCAAGAAGATAAAATAAAATAAATTGTTGCTAAGGGTCGACCCTTAAACTCTAGGCACCCTCATTAAATAAATAAAAAATTGCAAATTATTTTTTTATAAAGAGGGCTGACCCTCCTAAGTGGTGCACCCCATTTTTTGAGATTTATTTTTGAAAACCAAAATATTAAATAAAATATAGGGGTCGACCCCTATTGGAGTGCCCAAAGGAGAAGTGAAAGGATGCATATTAAAGAGAAGGTTGCATCCATTTTGAATAGACATGTTGCTTGATCAATCGCCCCCCTTGGTGAAAATGTTTAAGGAGATTGTGGAGTCCATTTGAAAGCAAGCAATTCATTGAATATCATTCGCATAAAGAGCAGATTTAAAAGGCATATAAGTGCAGATTTTTGAAGACATATGAGCAGATTTATTAGAGGTTTATGGTAGAATTTATGAAGAATTTTTAGGAAATTCTAAAGGCGGATTTTGGTGAAGTAGTGAGCAGATTTATGAAGGTGATTTAGAGTAGATCTAAGAATAAGTTTCAAACAAATTATTATATTTTTCATTAGTAGGTTGGTGCCTTCTAACTAAAGAGATCAGGAGGTTGGTGCCTCTCATTAGAGGAGGTTGGTGTCTCTTGCTGATTTGGTGCTCAGTTGTGGGGATTGGTATCTCTTGTGGGTTGGTACCTACGAAAAGAAGCTTTGTAAATGAAGTGGGTTGGTGCCTACAAGAAGATCTATATAAGCAATATTTTGATGTGGTTTTCTCCCACAAGGGTTTCCACATAAATTTTGTGTTCAACTTGTGTTCCTTATTGCTAGATCTTGCATGTGTGTTATTGTTGTGGATGATTAAATTGTGAAGTATTACTGCTGCAGTTGTTTAAGATTTGAAAATTAAAAGATTGTTGTTATACTGATTCACACCCCCTCGCCCCCTCCCCCTCTCAATATAACTAAGTGCTCTTCAAATCAATGGGGAGAGAGGTGTGTTATAGAAAGCCACTCAATTTTGCATAGCAAAGTATAAGGCCCTTAACTGTTATAGGAAATTGAGAATCTCAACCAACAGAAAGAGATATGAGAAAAATCAAACTATAGTTCTTGCTTTTGCAAAAGTAAATTAAGGGCCAACAAATGGCACTTGATCTTTAAGTGAAGGGGTGAGTTATAGAAAACCACTCAACTGATGTAAGACATTGAGGACCTAAAGCCAAGACATTCCTCAATGTAAGAGAATGAGGGGTGTGTGATAGCAAACAATGCACTCAAATTTTCAATGAGGTGATAACTAGCTTGGGTCAGGTCATGATTAAGGGTCTTCTCTCTTGGGGCACAAAAGAAGATGGTTGGCTGATTTCAAACATTTGAAATTTGAATTGAGATCCCCAGAAAGCATAAATCAATTGTTGAGATGATAGTCGATGCTATTATTATTAATGCTCTAAATGAGAGCTGATTGAAGCCACTCTATAAATTATTCCGTGAAGGAAATTTCATTCTTCTATTCATGGTAGCAAATTGCGTTTGAAGTTCAAATCTTGTTTGCATCAGATAATCAAGGATTGAAGCTCATTCTTCCATTCCTAAGTATTAGCACAAAGAATGCTTGAAATTGATGTCTTGTTTCAATCTGAGAAGGAAGCCCTAAGGTAAGTCCTTGCAGTTTTTCTTAAAGGAGTCTACAACCCCGACCAAAGGCAATGCAGAGCCGGTTGGTACTATTGCCATAATCCATAGCTATATCTTTTTTCTAGTATGTCCACAAATCTTTACTATTTAAGTCACGCGCTCAATTGAAAACCCTCTACTCAAAATAAGACCTTAAGGCCTTAAGATGAAACTATTGTGAACTTATCATTTTGTTGAGCTAAGAGATAAGATCATCCAAGATGATGGTTGGTCCATCTTGAATAATACAAGTATAGAAGGAAATGATGGCAATCTGGATCCAAATAGGAAGTTTTTACAAAATATCTTGCTTGACATCTCCACAAGCAAATGACAATCTAATCAAGGATTTTCAATCCAATCTTTAGTGACTCGAACTAGGTCCTTGATCTCATGCTTTGTATCAAGTGGGCCTAATTGTAGAGAAAATTCCATAAGAATGATTGAGCTAGAATATATTGGGTTGGATGACTTCCAGACCCTTGTGAGCATCACCTAAGTGCAAAGAGTGCCAAGTGGAGCATGAGAAGGGTTCTTGTGAACCATCACTAATGAAAAATGAATCATGAAGATTGACTCAATATTAACACACAGTTTAGGTCTGTTTCATAAACTTCAAATTCTTTGATAAATTAAAAGGATCTTATTAATGAGGCAAATGCCATTATTTAAAGGAATATTCAAAAGAGAGATGACTCCTAGCCAAAGAACTTGATATAAATAGCTAAACCTTCATACAGAAAGGAAAGAAGGTTGTAAAAAAGATGAATGAGGATCAAAGATCATCAATCTCTTGCTCAATCTTAAAATCTGGTAAAAGCAAGTTGTTGAGCATCCTCTACCTCCTTTGGCATATCCAAAAATGGATGAGCCATTTGAGGCCATTCGTATCATTAACTAGAAGACATGTGTTGGCACGGATGTCCCTAAGGTCCCTCACATTCATGTTGACGTCATTCAATGAGTCAATTTGATTTTCTAGGAGTTTCCTCGTATCTCTTTCTTGCTTGAGCTAAAAGAGATGTTTGTCGGTGTTCTCCAAAAGGTTATGAATTGAACCAAGATAATTACTGACTCCAAGCCTAGTCATTCCATACTACAAGAAAAACATCTTTCAAGTTTCTATTCATATCCACAAGAGATTGGAGCTGCAAGAGTGTTGTTGTCCCTTTCTTTACTGGCTAGAGAATTGAAAGGTCTTTTGGAAGGAATGCAAACATAATTGTCCACCTTCCTTTTACCTTTAGTATTAGAGGGTGCTCCTACAAAACTCAAACAAGGATTCTTGAAGGGAGATGTCACCAAATTCTCTTTGAGATTGCTCTAACTAGGATTGCCACCATTTATACTATTAGACAATTTGAACTTAAAAGATGGACACATCTACTAGAACTTGGTAAATGATTGTAAGTGAGACATTTGGAGAGGCGACCTTTCAACATCATTAAAATCAAGCAAGAGATTCATGTTTATCACGACAAAGGCAGGAATCAACAAGGATGCAAGACAAAGGAGTAGACAGCCAAAGGACTACAACAATGCAGATACAAACAAAAGGGAGAAACATAGTGCTATGGTGAACTATGCAACGTAAAATTCTAAGGATGCTATAGAAAGGAGGCATAGCACTTGTTGTGACCTTTTTCACACATCACCCCATCAAGATGGGGACCCCCTAAATTTTGCTCCATTCTGGTCTTTTGGCTTTAGTTCGCTCTCTCTCTAGTCTCTGGTCCTTCCGGGGATGTCCTGTCATTTGACCCAGGTTAAAGTATTGGTTAAGTCTGTAAAATTAGGGTTTTCATCCTTCAGGCTTATTAAAGGTCAAACTGAGTTATAAAATTGAAATCCAAGCTCAGTACAGCAGTCAGAAGACTTCCAGCAGAGTCCCCCTAAATTTTCACTATATTCCGGCAACTTACTATTTTTAGTAAGTATTCAATTTGGGACTATTTTATTGAGATTTTGGAATTCTGTCAGTTCCACTGCATCCGGGTAACATCAAGCTGCCTACACGTAAATTTTGAGCCAGATCGACGACTTGCTATTTTTGGCAGTTCAGGCTTCAAGAGCCATTTTCAAGGTTTCCACATGAGCTTTTCAGATGCATGTCTGGAGAATCCTTCTGGGTTTTCCAAAACCTTCGCAGTGATGTAACATGCAAACCAAGACGATCACTTTCAGAGTTCAACCTTCGGAGGCTATTTTTAGGGTTCGCATGCAGTGTTTTTCAACGCATGTCGGGTTTTTCCTTCTGGGTTTTTCAAGAGCTTTGCAACAATGTGACATGCAAGCGGAGAAGATCGAGTTTTGAGGACTTACTATTTTTAGCCAGTGCATGCATGCAGACCAGTTTTCTGGGTTTTTCTGGGTTTCTTGAGATCCCACGGGCAATATGACATGCAAAACCATCCAGCAGTGGATGAGTCACTTTTTCAGGCAGTTTCTATTTTTAGCGGTACACTCTGGCAGCCGCCCCCAACACTCCAGTTCAGCAAACAGAACGACATGCAGAAGGAACGAAGTCAAACGGAGACCGTTCGGGATACATACAAGTCAAATTAGGGTTTCCACTTTTATAGGGGGTAAAATCCAAAAATAGCCGAAACGAAGCACCCCACCAATGTCAGCACACTTCAAGGTACCTGCTGGCAAAATTTGAGCGAAATCGGAGAACTTACTATTTTTAGTAAGTCAGGGCACGGCTATAAATAGCAGGTCTGCACCCGAGGTTGGCATCAGAGTGACACTCAAGCTATCAAGATCAAGCGTTGCAACTTTCAGGCAAAACGGAGCTACTGAAGTCAGAAAGTCAAAACTTACTATAAATAGCAGGTGGCTATAAATAGCAGGTCAGGGCAGAGGACTGGCAAAACAGGTTCACAAGGTGAAGAAGATCATATGATGAAATTTTCAGGCAAAACGGAGCCTTAGAGGTTGAAAATCAAGGGACTTGCTAAAAATAGCACAACTTGCTAAAAATAGAATGCAAAAGCAATAGCAAGCAGAGACATGAAAATTTTTCTAAGTATGGGAAAATGAAAGCAAGAGCTCTAAAAGGCGCCCACCTCAAGAATGAAATCTGGAAATTTTCTAAGTACAAATTTCAAAGTTGAGCAGAGAAAATGCGCCCACCTTGATCAAACTCTTGAAATATTCTAAGTGTTGGAATTGAAAGTAGAGGCTCTAGAATGTGCCCACCTTCAAGATTGGTAGCTTTAAAATTTTCTAAGTCTAAAACGGAAGTGGCTTCCCTCAAATGCGCCCTCACCCTCAAGTTGTTGAAAATGTTGAAAAAAGTTCTAAGGCACAAAACGAAAGTTGACCCCTCCAAGTGCGCCCTCAAGTTGAAAATTCCTAAGGCAAGGGAATAAAAGTTGAAGCTGCAAAATGCGCCCATCTCCAGCTAGGAAATGCGCCCAAGTCAAGGGGTCAAGAGGCTAAAAACGCCTAAGGCATAATTGAAAGTCCAACATGAGAAATGCGCCCAATTTGAAAGCTTGCCTATCAAAATGCGCCCTCAAGTGTGTGAGAAAGCAGCTAAGGCATGGAAATGAAAGCTTGCCTATGTATTTGCGCCCAAGGAGGATGTGAAGGTAAAAACGCCTAAGTGTGAGAAAGCAAAAGCTCACCCTAGCAAATGCGTCCAAGCTAAATCAATGAGGGATGAGAAACTTGGAATTGTCTAAGTCACAAAACGAAAGTAACCATGGCAGAATGCGCCCTCAGGGTAAATGGGAAGGCTTAAAAGTTTCCAAGTGTAAAAAAAATAAAAGTGGACTATGTTAAATGCGCCCTCAAGGCAAGCCAGGATGAATTTATAAAAAAATTTCTAAGTCTGGACAACAAAAGCCCACCATGCTAAATGCGCCCATCTCCAGCAAGGTCTTGAGAACGCCTAAGTGTTTGAAAACAAAAGCTAGCACATACAAATGCGCCCTCAAGAAGGATAAAAGGTGAAAAATAAACTAAGGCGTGGGAATTTAAATGTGGACTCCACACAAAAAAATATACGCCTAAGGGAGGATGAGATTTTTTTTTTTTAAATTTTCACAAGGCATGGAGATTTTTTTAATCAGATAAAATATACCAAGGGTCAAGTACGCCAACAGAGAAAATGTTAGAAAATTTTTCTAAGTGAGATAACATTTCACTAGGGAAAAATACGCCCTTGGCATGGAAGGATGATTTGATGAATTTTAAAATTTTCCAAAGGCAGTTGAAGGATGACGAATTTTTTTTCAAGGGGAAGATTTGATATTGATGAATATTTTCCATGGGTCAAATGGAAAATTAAATGAACCTCTTTAAACGGCACCCGTGAATTGACAGAATTTTAAAATTAATTTCCTAAGGGAAATTTTAATATTTTCAGAGGAATTTCGTTTTGCCTAGATTATTTTCCTAACGGAAATTAAATCTCAGAGGATGAATTATTTCGAGCAGGCAAATAATTTTTAATCACCTAGAGTTGAACATTTTAAAGAGAGAATTTAAAATGTCTAAGGCAAATTTTATGAAATCGAGGATTTAAATGACAGACATTTTAAAAGTTGGAAATAAATTTACAACTCCCACAAAATTTTCCGAGTTGAATTTATTTAAACACTGCGAGATTTTAAAATGGAATTTTAAATCAAGTCAAGTGATTTTTTTCTCGCGAGTTGTTTAAATCGCCAAGAGTTAACTGGCAGACTAAGAGGAAGAATTCGAATTTTTTACAAGGAAGGAATCATTATTAATGGCAACTGCCATAATGACCGGCTGACGACTAGCCCACTACTGCGCTTGAATTAGAAGATTCCGAACGAAGAGAGTGGAAAATTGATGAAGGTGCTAAAAATAGCCCCAGCACTACTTAGCAGGATTCTCCGAGAAGAATTATTTAAAAAATCTCTTCTCTCATTTCTCCTCACCTTTTTTTTGAAGTTGAAGTTAATGAAGAAGTTCTTGAAATATTTTCGAAGTTGTTGAGGAGAGAATTTCTTTGAGAGTTTCGGAGTGTTGAATTGCTGCAAAGTGTTGAGCTGCAGAAATTTATATTGTGCTAGGGATTTATTTCGAAATTGCTGAGTATTGAAGTTGCACGAAAGTTGAAGCTTGCTGCAGATTTTACTTATTCGAGCTGCTAGAAGTTGAAAGTTGCTGAGGTTGACGAAGTCGAGACAAGGGATTTAATTCATTTTGTGCTAAGACAGTATCCACATTGCTGAAAGTTGGTAGTTGGCTGCAATTTTCTTCGCCAGTCGAAAGTGCAGTCGTTGAAAGCTTCTTTATAAGCTTGAAGTTTTTTATACAGTACGAGGTTTGGAGTTAGTAATTCATGCTGAGAGTTTTTATTTTCAAAAAGCTAACTCCACGTTCGCAGCCGTCTCGGAGGTTACTTCATTTTATTTAAAAAATCTGCAGCCTAGCTTATTGCTATTCTATTTTATTTTGCAGATGGCCGGAGCAAAGGATGTTGCAGGAACAAGCAGAGCCGCAGGCAGAGCTGCAAACACTGAAGCAGGCAAGGCTAGCTCATCCCGGCAGGCAATGATTAAAAGGCTCGCTAAGCCATTTCTCCCAAAGTCAGCAATAGTTTCAAAGTTGGCGGGATTAAATGACACCAACCTTGGTTCATTTAATCTAAATGCACTCAAATCGAGGATGTTCGGGCTAGGGGGCCATCAACCATCAGTCACGGCACATAATATAATGAAGAGTGGAATCTACGCAGCTGCTAGTTTTCCGCCAGCAATTCAGTGTCCGGAGCTAATTATGGAATGCGCCAATCACTACAAGCCAGAACGTAGGACGATTGTCTCTCCGGATGGTAACTGCTCGCCAACTTCACACTGGATGCCATCGGAGAGGCATTTGGGATTCCGACTGCTGAGGAGATGTTATATAGGACAAATAAGAGGGCAGATAAGATGTACTCTTCCTCTTTCGAAAGAGTCACTGCAGTCATCAACTGAGTTTGGATGCAGAAGCCAAGGCCACCCCGCACTAAGCTCCCAAAGCAGATAATTGCCGAGGACGTGAAACAAGAATACTATGATTTGATAATGATGCTGAGCCGAGTAAATGGGAGTGCACAAACTTACATTTTCGAGCCTTGGATGTTCTACTTCATCGAGATTATCTTGGAGGGAAAGGAGTGTGTCGATTGGGCTAGGATAATTAGCAACCACATCGATGAGCAATTCAGGAGCCTGAGGGTGACGAAGACTTTCTACATGAGCTCATATGTAATTTACATGTTGGCCAGAATGACTAAGTACAGAGGGATTTCGTACAAGGAGCCAATCGGCTGTGCCCCTGGTCAATTCAAAATCCATGAAGCCTGCACACAGCTACATTTAGCTAACATTGCCAACTATAAACAAGCAAATGATGCATTCACAATGCACATTGCGAGGACACTTCAGCAGAGGACGCAGCAGAGAATATCTAAAGAAGCACAGACATTGATTGAGGAATATGGGTATTGGCTCATCCAATTCCCGAAATTCACATATATTAGGCTGCAGGGGTTCACTTCGTATCCGTATCGGTTACCACGATACCCCACTGATCACATAGTAATGCTTGAGGTATCTAGGCAATTGATTGCCTACGATAAGATTCAGAAAAGGAAAAAGAAGGGTGGACTTGATTTCCCTATCACCATGGGAAATTCCATTGAGGTGTGTCCCTCTTTGCAGGCAGCCCGAGAGGCAGAGGACGAGCTGCAATCTTATCATTTGTCATATCACACAGGCAGGCAGGATTTCGATCCTTACAGGAACATCCGGATGATACAGAACGTTGAATACCGGCACAGAGCTCATCTGGAGGACTTTTGGGCAAATGCAGTGGATGAGGCTGAGATAAGAAGAAGGATGTTTTCCAGACTTCCTCTCAAGTTGATTAGAGAATGTGAGATTATTCCAGTTCCCGAGCAGGTGGAGGAGGATATCAACGTTATGCAACCCGACTATGGTTCAGTTAGGGATACTTTTGTCCCACCACCTGATTGGTCCGAGCCAGAGATCATGGACTTGGACACGCTTTCTATCCCGGTGATGACTTTTACCAGGACTTGGGTCAACAGACATGTATGCAGACTCAAGAGCAAGTCGATCACCCTTACTTATAGCTTGATGGGTGACCCAAGGCCGTTATCGGTAAAAAGGAGGAAACAAATTGCTCAGACATCGAGGGCACAAGTAGAAGTGCCAACCCAACCGATACCGTTGAGGATAGAACAAGCATCACCCGTGCACTCACAAACTCAGTCTTCGAGTTTGAGAGTGGTTTCATTATTTGCCGATCAGAGGGCAGGATTGGAGGAAGAGCGGGGACTTGAGGAGGTAGATCAGCCCAACGCCCGGGAATCAGCTAGTGTCAGTCTATCCAGGGGCGGCCAACAGGAGGAGGAAGAGGAAACAATGGCCGACACCCATTTTCAGCAGATGTTGGACACGGCTTTGGAAGAAGAAGAAAACACAGAACAGGGGACCCAAGGGTCGGGAGATACCCAGCTTATAGAGGAGGATGAGCCTGAGCAAACCAGTGCAAGAAGGGAGGAAGTGCACGAGATGGAGGCAACAGAAGAACAGCCCCTTGTCATTTGTAATCCACAGCAGACAGTGCCTGATTGGCTTTCCGACAGAATGAGGAGAGAACCCGAGGATGATACGGATCCGGCCATTGAGATGGAGGAGTTCCTCAGGAGGATCAGTGCGCCACCAGAGAAGAAAAGGGCCCGAAAGTTTTCAAAGATCTCGACTGACGAGTCAGGCTCTCGCACGCTTCAGGTGGCTATTCCGAGGGAAGATTGTGATCGAACCGAGGAGAGGCCTGAAAATTACGTGATCACCACAGTAGAGTTGGGTCGTCCTACGGGAGCCCAAGTTATCGAGGAGTTCGATAACTCCTATCAAGCATTGAAGGATCAGTTGCTCCGCACGGAGGGGAAGTATAAGAAATTGAAGAAGGAGCACAAAACCTTGATAGGATACGTGCAAAATCTAGCACGTCCAGGTGAACCAGCAAACCCAGCAGTAGAACGTCCATCAGAGCTTCCGAAGGAGTCAGTTGTTGCCTTAGAGGATTTGAAGAAAATGGAAACGGAGGCAAACAAGTGGGTTAGCCGTGTTCATACTGAGACAGGGAAATTCATGGAGGACCTCGCCGATGCTTATCGACAGGCCTCAAGTATTTTGGCACGGATGGATATAGTAGATCAGGCCTGGGGTGATACTCGCATCTATCAAACGAAGACTGTACTTCGTTTGGGGGCTTTGATGCATATACCTCTAGAAACCTTGGTGGATGGAGGTGTAATTCAGAGAGGTGATAGGTATGATTTCACCAGTTGGTACTCCTCGGTGGTCACAGGCCGTGGATTTCACGACGCAGCAAGGGCAGATTCAGCTAAAGTGAGGAAAGCAATGGGCAACATCTTGGGGGGAGTCCTCAATACATTAGAAGCCATATTTGCTAGAAAGTTGGTCCCAGAGGAGATAACTGCTGATGGCTTGAAAAGTAGACTGCCTCCATTCTTCTCAGCTGCGAGGTCACTTGTCCTGGATGACTTTGAGAATGTCTCCACGTTCTCTAGTATAATTCAGCATACCCAGGACGCCTTAGTGACATGGAGGAAATCTTACACCAGATACGGACAGACGGTAGCAGTCTTGGAGTTCCAGCTCAACCATATTCCACCGATCTCTACACAGGAGGTTGAAGCAGTATTGGCCCGGTTGATCGAGTTTGCTATCCGGGAGAAGGCCAGTGGGAACGCTCTCATGGATGAGGATCTTCTTGATGGTGATAGTGGGCATTAATTGCTCATTATGATTCCTGCAGGGGAGTGGAGAATATTCTGTGCATTCATTGCCCACTCCTCTCTGTGGCGGTTTTTAGGGCAGAAACCCTAATCAGGGCATAGGTGGCTCGATCTGAGCCCTTCATTGTAATTCGATCTAAACCGTCCACTGAATTGGACTTATTATAAAAGGGGCATCCCCCCTCATTTGTAAAATATTAGATAGAGATTAGAATTGGAATTGGATCAGAGCTAGAGAGTAGAAGGCATATAGCATTTAGCTTAGAAGTTAGCTTTAGATTGAGGAGGGAAGAAAACTTTCAAAAAAGGTTGTTGTGAACACTTTTCATAATACAAAGAGTTTCATTGCTTGGTGATTTCTTCTTTGTTATGAGTAGCTAGCAAGGCCATTTCGTCTTTCCAATTCAAGGTAGATAGAGTAAAATAAATTTTTATTTCATGCAAGTAGTTGTTAGCTGTGGAATGTGGTGTTTCATTTGAGCAAGTCTTCTCGTCCATACCACTAGCGGACTGGCTGACGGTGAGTTCGCCTTTCGTGGTCAACTGGAGTAATAGCGCTTAACTTCGATTGTGACTCATATGTCCATATGCATCGTTGTGATGGTATGAACATGTTGTGTCATGGTTTGAATATTTTCTCATCCTTTGAAGATTGCACCAACTTTGTGGAAGTTGTCCGGAGGGAGGCAAAGTGGAGTCTGGTTTGAAGATTGTTCGAATTGATCTTTACATTCCACCCTTTAGGAGTAAATTGTAGAATTCCTATCCCTATCCCCTTTAAATTCTGCATTTTCCGAGTCAATCTAGATACCAGAACAATATTGCCAAATCATTCATGTCCTAATTGCTTCACAGAATCGAACAACTACGTAAGTCCCCTTGAAATAACCAGCAAAACACATCAACCAACTGAGTCTATTCGCGATAAAAGGAACCTTGAAGTCGAACACATGAACTTTCAAGCAATCTTAGCATGTGGGACACTTTGATCAAGAGAGAATAGAGTGACCGTTGGACAACTTTATTCTGTGCTGGCGTTGTCATAAAAAGCACGTCAACAGCACTGAGACAAGACGCATAGTTCCAAGACAAGAGGCGAACAATGGTTGAGTAGACGCCAAAGAACATAATTAAACAACAAAAGACAAGACCAGCAAACATTAAGGAGGTTTAAGAAAAGATGCAAAAAACATTACGACCACATGGCAAAGAAAATGAGAATGATGGCTAGGAGGGTGAGGGAAGAATACATATAGGGGAGAAGCAATAGCAAGGAAGACCAAAGTAAAGACAAGAAAGGAAAAGGCTAGGACACCGACAAAACAAAGACTTCAAAAGGAAAAAGTAAATTGAGGGAAAGAAGAGAAAGCCATGTCATAGAGAGAAGAGTGAGAAGAGATGAGATAGGAAAGAAAAGGGAATAGAAAGAGAGATGCCACCCAAGAGAAAAGAGAAAAAGCACAAGGAAGAGAAAAAAATCAAAAAGAAAACACCTAAGGGTGAAAACAAGAAAAAAGCAAAAAGACCACTACATTAAGAAGTAAAATCCACACCAAATTTTAAAGTTGGCTAAGATCCTCAAAAATTATATAATTGCTAATATTATATGATCTCCTTTGAAATTGTTGAAGATTAAGTTAAGGATAAAATTTGAAAGCCAATCTCCTAACTTTTTCCTACCTCTTCTAATGTTTTGGATCCACAACTCAAACTACAAATTAAGAGAGAAGGCCTTCGTCAACAAGTTTTGAACGTGCCAATTGGAGACCTAGCCCAAAACCAACACATTAACCATAATTGGGAATCGCTTTTGACGATGAGCTTTTGAATCTTGAGACTTATAGCCAAATTCCAAGCCAAGGATTAGACATTCTACTTTTAAAATGTTATTAGCATTAATGCCTATACATAGTCCCACAAAACAAATCACTATTTTTATAGTCCCTTGAAATAGCTTCAACACCCAATTCACCTAGGTTACGTTTGGAAGCTCCATCCAAATTCATTTTAACCCAACCCAAGAGGGAGGATTTTCATACCTCTATCATTCTACCGTTCTTGATTTTTGGCTTACTTTTATCAATAAAAGACTAGAGTTCTAGCAAATTCCTTAGAGTTTGGAGGTCATTCTATTACATTCCTTATTTTTTACTTTGCTTTTCAAGGAAAGAATGTGGACACTACAAATGACAAACTCCTCCCATAACTAATTCTGAGATTTCAATTTGTTATTAAAAATCTTCTTATTTCTTTCCAACCAGATTTTCCAAATGATCATGCTAGGTAGTAGATTCCAAAGGCCTTTAAACTTCCAAAAGACATGTAGAGTTGTAAATTGTCACCCTTGACAATTTCACACTATGTTTGGCTCCCCTCAAGTGCTTGTGCCTAATTGTGCTTATTTATTACTCGTTTAATTGTCATTTTCGAAAAAATGAATTAAATTTGGGAAATTAAATTAATTATTTATTTAACGAATATCTAAAAATTAAAATAGGGATAGGACTAGGGCACGCCAATGCCCTTGTCCCCTCTAATCAAGCCCTAAATTTAATATTTTATTGTCAGCATTAATATAGTCATAAATTCAAAATCCTTTGTCAACTTATGATAACAGTTAATACAAAATATGTTGAAACTCGTATAAATATAAGTCTTTCAAGCAAATTCAAAAGGCAACTAAAGTGATTTCAAGAGTAAAATAAGCAGCATAACTACAACACTCGTTTAGCCAATTCATGTCCACAACACATCAACAAATCCATGTTTATGCATAAGTAAGATGTTTCATGTTTCATGTTCGTTATTAGTATGAGCACTAACATTTGCAAGACCTTTAAGCAATTATCAATTTCTCCTTGTATGAGATGAGCAAAACGACTTCATCCAACAAGGAATGCAGATTTGGATGGTAAGTTACAACATTGTTATTTATCATTCACTTTTATCCATTTGCCTTTGTGGTGCAGGGTCACCAGGACCTTATATACATATTTTGTGTAATTTTTGGTTTTAGGTTGTTTTGTGTGTTTTCAAGTTTCCTAAGGTCATTTATGACCATGTGTGTGATCATGTAATCCATTTTGGAGTGCTTATAGGGTTGTTGGTTTAAAAGTGCAAAAAGTTGCCAAATGTGCAAAAGTTGTCATGCAATTTTTGGAAAATTGTCAAAAAAAACAAGAAAGAGTTACAAGCAAGAAAGAAACGGTTCCTAATGATTGGGATCAGTTGTAAATGGAAAAAAAGACACCTTCCAAGTCGAATGAAGGGTTGTGAAGTTGATTTTAGTAATATTGATGAATCTAAGCAAGCTTTTACTGTGATTTTTCAACGTTGCAGACCTTTCTGTCTCTTTGTACGGCCTATACGGCCCATAAATTGATCTGAGATCAGTTGGATAGTATAGATATGTGAATCTTCTTCATTTTGTTTTTGGTTGCATCGATTTTCATTGAGTTAGAAGAAAGTTATTGCATTTTTTCCAAATCTGCCTGAAACCCTTCCTAGGGTAACCAGTCAACAATAAAAATGTGATATCTTGAGTTTCCACCGTGTAAAAATGATGAGATCGTGTGCAAAATTCTGTTTTGATGTGTTCATTGACCTTGCAAGATCTGGAGCCTTAGTTTGCACCCGTGTGGGAGAGGCCTTGGACAGTCTACTTCAAGAATGTATGAAAACAGTGTAAAAAACCCTACACTGTGTTTGTTTGTGCAAATCTTTGCATTGTTTCATAAGGTTTGGGGCTGATAAGTGTTTGGTAATATCTTAAAAGGCCTCTTAGACCTGAGTCAATAGTTTGGTGCATTTGTGAAAGGTTTATACAAGCTTGGTTATGACTATCCTAAGGGGACTGTTTAGACAGTCATAAGGAATGTATTGGAGTTCAATCAAGTTAGGGTTTGTAGGTGAAATTAGTCATTGAGTACTTGGTAGAGATCACTTTTGGCATGCTGGAAAAGGTCTCCAAGTTTGTGTTGTGGATTGAATACTTTGTAATGGTTGTCTCAATACATAGAGATCATCTTTTCTTGGTTGTGCAATACAAAGATTGTAGGTCTCTTTAATGGTTGCTTTGTGTGTCATCACATTTAAGTTGCTCATAACCCTTAAAGTCATTAGACAGGTTTTTCATGGTCTCTACACTGTCTCGAGGGGTGTTGAATCAAAGTCTTAAGTGAATCCTTTGTTAGGATCCATGAAGGTGTACCTAGGAGCAGCTATGAAGAACACAACAGTTTGTCTTTTGGGTTTGTTTTCATGAAGAATGTCCTTCCTCTGCATCACTCTGCCTGACCTAGGCTAAGCACTCTTTATCATTATCATAATAGCCGTTTGTGGAGGTGGAAACACCAAAACAGGGTTTGACCAAGGCAAGCCCCTATGTGGCACAACCCTTCTTCCCTTGTCTTTCTTGCAGGTTACAAGTTTGAAGAGGATTGAAGATTTCGTACTATCAAACCCTTGATCAAGCACTCGAGCACCTTCTTTCATCAAATTAGGGCAAAATTAGGGCAAAGTTGATAATTCGCAAACTGTCACACTTTAGATCTGGATTTTCACAATCAAAGGCCTGCAGACCCCACTATACTTAAAGTTTTTTTCAGATCTAGGAATTCAGCATTCTCAGACTAGGGTGTCCAACGCCTCAGCCCAGTCAAATCAAGCTCAAATTCATATCACAGGTTCTTCTTTGTCTGCTCTGCTCAAATCTGCTTTCAATTTTTGTGTTTTTGTTTCTATACTTTTCAATATCTATGATAGTCCATCTCTTTAGCATTAAGTTACCTAATAGGAGATATCGATCTCCATCATCTCATCATCAAATCCAATCATTCCAACAAACCAAAAGGGGACCAAAACCCTAACCAATTGTTTTGGCTCTTCCTTGAGGACAGTAGCCAAATAGTTTATTTTGGTCATTTTTGTGTCCCCTAATGTTCCATGGTGGAATGAGTGATTTAGGTTAGTTATTAGCCCTAGATCCCATTTCACCACATCACATTTTGGTGAACTCGACATCTCCTACACTTGCAATTTTTCTGATTTGTGCATCCTTCATTTTGTAATCTAATTGAACATTAGGTTATTTGAAAGGTTTATTCATGTGTATGCATGTCATGTTTAAATTGTGAAAGAAAAGCATTTCAATTCATTATTCTTTGCATAAAGCATAAAGTATAAAAGCATTTCTTTTAGTATTTCAGAAATAGATCCAATTTATTATCATATTTTTCATTTTTGAAATGTTCATGTGTGTAGTCAATTGAAATTATTTGCTCCTTTGAATGTTTTTAAAACCCTAAATGCATGCATTTGTGTACCTATCATAAACAATTTAGGGCTTCTTCAGTTGGTTGGGTTCTGTCAGGATTCAAATCTGAGTTTGCATGTCTAAGATCTACAGATACTGCCTCATCTATTCAGGCTTTTAAACCTTCAAATCTCTCAATACTGGACTAGGGCGCCCAGGACCCCTGTCCTACCAATTTTCACCCAAATTCAATGACAATTTTCTCTCAGCAGCTTCTGTCTGGATCTGTTCTCTCTTCCTGTTAATCTTTTCTGTAACAGCTGTGTTATGTCAGTTTCTCCTAGAAGGTTTATTCATACATCATTAAGTGTTTTTGTTAAACACAATTGTTTATTGCAAATAGTTCTAGATCTGATTTGTTTCATTAAACAAGTGTATTATAAAGAAAAGCATTTTCCTTTCAATATGTCTAATTGTTTTGGCAAAATATTCTCTTCCCTGAAATCTTTGTTTGATGTTTCCTTTTGTTCCTTTGGTAACCTTCCTCCAACCAATGATGAGGCTCATGTTTGTTCCTCTCCCAATATCTCTCCTCCTAGAGAGGATATCTTGTCGCAAGAGGATGTGATCATTGATAGCTTTCTTAACACTACCTTACCCACCCCTCATCCACATAACATTCCTCTTAACAATATGACAAATATAAATGAAGAATCTGTATGCAAAACCCACTCACCAAGCTTAGACACAAATCGCAATTCACCTCACACAACTTATATTCCCAATCTCTACCAAGAACCTACAAAACTACAAAACCTATCATACCATTACTCAACATACTTTCTTCCTCTCACAAAGAGAGCTCATTGAAATTCATCCTCCCAACCATTGGTTATACATAATAATGATTCCCCTCAACCCCATATTCCATCACATAACATGGATTGCCATCCTTACAAAGGATTTGGTTCCCTTTCTCATACCAATAATGATGTTTCATCTTCCAAAAACATTCATGCCCCTCATCCAAACCAAATTAGTAATATGTTGTCTTCAACTCCTTCCAATTTGGAAACACAATAAGGCCATGGTTTCCGAATTCTTTGCAAACGAGGATTTGACTCATTTAAAGAAGAAAACAGTTTGGAACAAGAAGTTAAGATTCCTATAGGTCTCACACTGCAATTTTCCATAAAGGGACTAGGCTACCAGCATCTCCTTCCTCTGCCCTTGTATGAAACATTCATTCTGTCCCCTAGCCCACCGCCAAACTTTCATTTGCAAGAAGCAGGATTACTTCTTGCTCCACACCCTTTATCTGAAATAAAACAAGTGTTATGGACACTTCTTGAAGCCGGCCTCATCACTCTTCCTCCACCACGTGAAAGAAAATCTACTAAACAAACACAACAAAATTCATCTTTTTGTGCATATCATCAAGTGTGTGCATATCATCAAGTGTTCGAACATTCTACCGATGATTGTCATGCCTTAAAGAGAGAGACTTAAAAACATTTTCAACATAATACTATTATTAAGGCACCAATTGAAATATAGCCAGGAATAGAGATTTACTATTATATTAATCCTTCTAGTATAATAAATTAGATCTTATCGTGCGCTCCTCACTATGTGGCATCTGTAGCTCCATGTGCTTGCTCATTGCCATTCATGGTGGTACAATCTTATGTGCAACCATACTTTATCAATGGGAGGCAACACCATAGTCTCTAACATGGTTTTCCTTGCCTATACACTTGAGGGGCAAGGATAACTGCTTTTTGGAGGTGTCATGTCCCCCGGAATTGTAGCATTGAAATATAAAGCATCAAAAACAAGGTAAACAAAATACATATTAAAACATTAACTATTTAATATTATTATAATTATAATTATAAAAGATAATATTATAATTATAAATATTAATATAATATTGTAATTACCAAAATATAAATACTAAATATTATAATCATTATAATATATTAATGTGAAGTACAATTTGTATCACATTGAAAGGAAATAATAATCGAAATTGACAATTTATTGTTATATTAATATGAAGTATTAAACACTAAATAAATATCATAATATATTAATGCAATCTAAAAACAATATAAATAATAATAATATATTAAATAAGATACATAAAGTACAGCGATTAAAACATGGGAAGACATTGCTGTTGGAAAAGCAGCGATCAAGCTAGGTCACGAACCTCCAAAACCAAAAGGCATGTCCCTTAGAAAGGAACGTATCCATTGACTAGTAAACAGATTATAAAAAGAACACCATTTGAAACCAGGTAGGCATCGAGGGATAAATAAAGGAAGAATATATGAATATATTCTGAAAAAGGAATCGCTGGCTGGAGAAAATAAGAAGACTACTGCAGATTGGTCAAACGGTTCTCTAGTAAGGTTTGAATATGTTTCTTTTCAGAAAATGCTATAGTTAATATTAATTTATAATTCCAGATTTTCTGTAGTTAGTAAAATTAAACTAAATTTTTGAATATAGAACTCTATAGATGATAGTAACTAATTTATGGATTGTGAATCATAATACTCAATGATGATTTATCCATAATTTCAAGATTAATAAGAGTAATTAAATTATGACTTTAAGATTATGTTAATTAAAGGTAATTATTGTGAATCAATTACGAATAATAATATATAGAAAATCATAGGACAGTCAATAGATATGTGTCATATCCCTCCCAGGATTGTAAGACATTAGAATAAAATTATTGATATTTATGCTTTCATATTAAAATATCAAATATTTAAATTCAAGTAAACATTAGAATAAAATGATAAATAAGATATAATGAAGGTAAAATTGAATAAGATCAAAATTACAAGTGCCTCAGATCTCACACTTATACTCGTATAAAAATAAATATAAATCATTATTTATATTTACGTGATCAGTAGCATTTGGACATAAACATAACCCTTCAAAGTATCGCTCCCCTTTACCTTACACAAACAACAGCTAATAGAGCGATTAGAATAAACAGCGATTCAAGGAAAGCAACGTTTCTCTCAAAAGATGCGTTTGACCAAGGACATGGCTTTTCCCTCCAGCAAAGGCTCAATATTTAATAAGAATCATTAAGCAAAAGGAAATCATCATCGATCAGGAATAAGGATAAGAATATATTTTGAATAAAGAATCAATGGTTGGCTGGAGATAGATAGCAGATCGTGGTTAAAAGAGGGAATGAGAAAAAACGAATATATTCTGACAGGAAGTATATTTTCTGAAATCTGATCAAATACAGAGCAGCAAACTGAGGTAAGTATTATTATATTTTAAATAAAAGTTAGTAACTATTTAGGAGAAGAATTATTACATACAATTATGGATTTAGGTGTCAAATATATTAAGAATTTAAATGGCATGTTAATAATTGATAAGTATATGTATTTAGATATATATATTGTGATTCATAAATACATCAAAGATGAGTGACAAATAGTCAAATACTATATATAGATTATTTTCGATTATGCAATAATGATGCTTGCAGCAATTATTGTGTCTCAATAAGCGATTATGGCTTTACCTTGAAGGATAGACTCAGGCCAAACAATTCCCTTTTGCTAGCGCCCAACAAGGATAGGGAGTTTGTGGAGGGAAAGGCTGGTAATTCGATCCATTGAAGGACGGTCCCAAGACGAGTGGAACACCTTGAGGGAGTCCCATTTGAGATCGTTCACGCGCCTTTTGCACAGTCATTCTACCATCCAAGGAGGTTAGGAAAGAGGAGACAAGGCGAAGATCTATTCCGATCAAGAGTAATAAGTCATATCAGATTATGTTAGCTATGCACTAGTTGATAACAATGCACTTCATTTATCTTATTCCACCAATCTTTCATTGCTCTTTATCAAACAATCTTTAAAATCAAAATTTTAATCTGTGCATTTTATGTCTCAATTATGGGGACATTACAGGAGGTGTGCATCCTTCTTGAGGATCCCCACTTCCCCCTTCTTTTCCATTAAATATCAGCATAGCAAGTATGCTAAGATTTTAAGGGGGGGCATATCACCCTGTCCATTTTCATACATCCATACATTGGTGTCTACTAAGATTTGACTTATTGATGTGCCCCCTTGGTGATGGTGGTGTTGTTTATAATGCCCCCTGAGGCATGGTTATCAATTCGTCCCCCGTGACATTAAACATTTATGCGCTCTCTAAGGCGTGGTTATCAATTTGTCCCCTGTGATGTTAAACATTTATGTGCTTCCTAAGGTGTGGTTATCAATTCGTCTCTCGTGACGTTAAACATTTATGCGCTCCTTAAGGCGTGGTTATCAATTCGTCCCCCATGACTTTAAACTTTTGTGCACTCACTAAGGCATGGTTATCAATTCATCCCCCATGACGTTAAACATTTATGTGCTCCTTGAGGCATGGTTACCAATTTGTCCCCTGTGACATTAAAACGTCTATGCACTCCCTAAGGCATGCTATATCAAACCATGGCAATTCATAGACCTAGCATAATGTAGCTTGCTAGCTTGTGAATTTGAACATTTTTACATGGACACCTAGCATAACACAACTTGCTAGCCAATAGATCCATGTGTCTCATGAGTAAACTAGCATAACACAACTTGCTAGCCTTATGGGACCTGTCATTTATCAATTTTACATGGACACCTAGCATAGCATAGCTTGCTAGCCAATAGATCCATGTGTCTCATGAATAAGCTAGCATAACACAACTTGCTAACCTTATGGAACCTGTCATTTATCAATTTTACGTGGACACCTAGCATAACACAACTTGCTACCCAGAAGATCCATGTGTCTCATGAGTAAACTAGCATAACACAAATTGCTAGCCTTATGGGACATGTCATTTATCAATTTTACATGGACACCTAGCATAACACAGTTTGCTAGCCAATAGATCTATGTATCTCATTAGTGAACTAGAATAACACACCTTGCTATTCTTATGAGAACTTTTATTTATCATTTTAGGTGTATGTTGTGTATTCAATGGATGACGCTTGGTATTGAGACAATCTTTCATACTGAGGTCTCCTTACCTTGCTAACTTGAATCTTTAGTTTTAGTATACTAACCTTGTTGTGTTTGTTCCATGTTCATTTCATGCATATTGTGTTTTAACTTGTGTTTGTATCATGTATGCTTCATGTATGTTTCATGTTTTCATTCATGTATGCCTTGTGTATCTCTTATGTTTGTCGTGTGTTTGCTCTGTCTATTTCGCATGTATGCTTTGTGTATTCCTTGTATGCTTCGTGTATTCCTTTGTTTGCATCATGTTTGCTCCATGTCTTTCTCGTGTATGCTTTGTGTTTTGATTGTCATGTGCCTTTTGCTGCATTGTGTCTTGCATGTGTGTGTGTTCTTTTATCTTGACAAGATGACGAACTTTGCCAAGCTTCTAAGTGGTCTTTGAGATTTTGATTGAGACTAGAGGGTGTTAAAAGAGAAACGGAAGCAAAAACAAATATCCTTATGATAGGAACAATGGAAGAGGTGGTTTATCTCTTCCTCATGAAAGAGGTTGATTAGACACCTACTAGGAACTTTGAAGCCCCTTTTAATCAATTGATTCCATGTTAGAATATTGCCATGATATGCTAACTAGAGGAAGGATTTAACCTTAGGCCAAGCTCTAGAAGACCAAATATCATGCCAAGGTAAGGGATTCGTCACCTCATTTCCTTTGGTTGTTAGCCTCGCATATCTTTCTTTGACAAAGTAAGAACTGCTGCCATCCTAATTTCATCCCAAGGAATTATTTTTATTGCTCCATCCACACCTTAAGCTTTTAAGGAGATTGATATGCTTGAAGACTCATCTTCAAGTCCTATACAATTACAAAAGACCTTTCAAGTTCTAGAGGATTCACCTATGCCCATCTTCTCAATCTAGTAATCTTTGAATTTATCATCCAATTATTTTTTGCCAAAATTTGGAGAGCTTCAAAAGCTTTGTCTTGATCAATTGGTTTCTCCAAAAATAAACATCCCTCTATAAGTCCACCACTCTTCTATAACTGTGGAAAATCCAGAAGGCATGGTTGGAAATAATCTCCCTAACTGCCTTCATACTTTCCCAAATGGTGGAGCCTTTAGGAAGGCCCTTAATAGAAAGAAAATTAATCGAGTCTCTACCTTCAAGATATTTGTCTTTGAAAATACTAATTCAGGTTCAAGAGTTATCTTTCAAGTGCCTCCAAATTAATTTGGCGAGAAAATTAAGGTTGAGGCCACTAATATTTTTGAGCCTTGCCCCACCTTTACTAAAGGTCTCACAAACTTTATCCCAAACTAAGAAGGGGAACTTAGAAGACTCCCTATCCCTTGCCATAGAAAGGATATCATCAAGGTTTTAACATTAATGATAATACATTTTGATGCAGCAAGCAGGGAGAACTAGTAGATAGTGGTAGCTTGAAGAATAAATTTTAGAAGGATGAACTTACCAGCCAAAGAAAAATAGTTCCCTTTCAATCTTGCAAGTTCACTCTTAAAATTTTACCAAATAGGGTTCCAAAGATATTTTGTTATTACAACCAAAGAAAGGGGAAAGCCAAGATAGGAGCTAGGAAACTCAGCTTTCTCAAAGGATAACAGCCTACAAAGAAAATTTTGATCCATCCTTTTAAAATTTAGAAAAAGCATCTTGGTCTTACCTTTATTCAATCCATAGGGACACATCCCCCAAACAAAAACCCAAATTTTCCAAGATGTGACATCCCTGAGACTTGGGAACAAGGTTAGACTTGAGACATCACCCCACTATCCCTCCCCCACCACCTAGAGGCAAAATGTTGCTCACTTTAAGAAAAACACTTTCAGCAAAATTTATAGTGTAAACCCTAACCCTAGTAGGTTATAACTAACATATGTTTATATGTCAATAACTATAACTTAATACTTAATAGTGTATGTCATTTTTTCAAGATACTCATGCAAGACTAAAGCAAATCATTAGTGTAGCAAGTCAAGTGACTCTGGTCTATATCTCTTTCTTAGAAAAACTTTACTAGAACACTAAATATATAGTATGAGAATAATTATCAACATTAGATATGAAGCATGTGCACCATTAAGATTACAAAATCAAACTACTTCTACCCACTTGAACCATTTTTCAAATTACAAAAAGCTTCAACATCTGACTTTAGCAAACATACTTGGCAAAGATATGATGTTAACAATTCCTGGTAGAGGCATTGTTATATTTATGGTATTATCCTCTAAAGAAATTACAATAACCAAGTTTGTCACCAAAATCCTGATAAACCTAGACAAAAGTGCCCTTTTTGAGCCCCGTTTATAGATTAGTCTTTGTAGACCTTGAGAAAAATCCTCGCTATATTGTACATAAATAAAATCCCACAATCTTTTAATGAGACGGCCCCATAAATAATAAACAATTATAAAATGCAAAGATTATGAGAATTCAAATATCTTATAAAGCCATACAAAGAGGAGCAATAAGTAGTAGTTATCAAAAGACTTGATAAGCCTGAAGAAACTCTAGAAAACTATTAAAATGCAAAGATTATGAACACTTCGTGGTACAGCCACTGTTAGTATTGTCACATAATGATATGCCAATGGCCAGGATTGTCACCTAAATATTAATCCTTGTAGATGTACAAGAAAAATACCAATCATATTGTAGGTAGATAAACTTCTACACAGTCTTTTGACCAGATTCCCACATAAATAATAATAAACAGCTACAAAATGCAAAGATTGAGTTTCTAATAGTTCAGCATACCCTTGAGATTGATGCCCACATAGTATGTCATAGTGTATAGTATTTACAATTTAACTTTACATAAAACATAAATCGCAATTTCCTATATATTTTTTATAACTAATCTTTCAAATACTATATTATATTCGTGTCACTGTGACCCCCTAGGATCCCCAAATTTTGGAATAGTCCCCCCGTCCCCAAAATTCGTACCCACATCTTCTCGTCCCCTCATTCTGGAACTATGTGGAACTATGCCCCTTATTCATCTTCTAACCTGAGGCCTCTTCATAATTCCCAAGATCATCACACAAAGTCTGAACTTCTTGTAGAGAGGGGGAAGTGAAGAGAAGAGTTTCATTCACAAATTGTTGATGAGTAAAAGTGTTCCTATTCAAAGAAGCCTTTAGACCATTGATTTTCCCTTAACATATGAGGTGACCAATCTATCTTCTCAATGATTTAGTCACAACGAAGAAAACATTAGGGGGAAGGGGAACTCCCTAGCTGAGGCCATTGGAAATTTCGAAGAAACCTTCAACAGATCCATTCACTATCGCAAAAAAAATTGGGAGCTAAGAAGCAACTTTTAACTGAATCTCTCCTCTTCTCCAAACCCAAAATTTTCCAAGACCTTATCCAAGAAAGACTAGTTGACCCAATCATGGGCCTTGGCCATATCAATTTTTATTAGCATAGCCTTCCTTTTATCACTGAGAGTGAATAATCTCAATAGTAGAAACTATCACCTCCATAATATGTCTACCACAAACAAAACCTCCTTATAGAAAAAGAGTGAATAATCTCACAAGTAGAGACTATCTCATCCATAATCTGTCTACCACAAACAAAACCTCTTTGCAAAAAGAGAATGAATGATCTCTCTAATAGAGACTAACCCATCCGTAATTTGTTTACCACAATGTTTCCCAAGGACATGTCCCCGAGATTTGTTTTGGCATTCCCGTATTAGGGACATTTTGAGGATGTAGGGACACCTCAAAAACATCCTCAATTCATCCTCGATTTTTGAAAAAATGCCTTGGCTGTCCCAAAAACATTCTCTAGACAAAGGGACACCACAAGAACAAACAAACATCCACGAGATGGCTGGGGATGTCTCAGATGTACCGTCCATCCCTACAGCAAATCAGCCAAAAAAAATCCAAAATGAAAAGTAATTGTTTTAATTTTCTTTTTTGTAAACCTATTTAAAAGGATTTATAATTCAATTTTGTTTTTGGGTTATCCTTAATTATTTTACAGCTAAAAGTGGCATTTAGACATTTCTCCTGTTTAGTTTATAAAATACATTTATATCTACATGGATAATCCTCCTCTCCACCCAAAGCTGCCAAATCAACAATGCCATTTAATGCTACAATTGATTAAGCTTCACAGGTGCCCATTTTTTCAGCATCCTATAAACATAGAATGCACCTGTAACTAGTCTTCTGTAACAATGCTTCTTAGGTAGTAAGTCAAAGCATATTAGACTAATGTGAAATCAACATGAGAGTCAATATCTCTAACAGGATTGTTATGTACTTAATGTTAAAACTTGGAACACTAGTAATCTTATCTTCAATATATGCTAGATGTTTCCATAAATAATTGATTTTGTTAGTTTTGAGAGGAACTGAAGACAGAAAATAAAACACCATTTCAGTGAATTGCAAGCAATTAAGGTGGTAATCCACCATAGAAAAAGATTATATGAGAATCCTAAAGGTGCAAATTGTCTTCCACAAGGTTGTTAACCCTGCATATCAATAGTAATCGCAGGCAAGCATTTGGAAGTTTAAACATATTATCAAGGCTTTGCATTATGAGCTTCATGTGGTAACAAGTAACAAAACAATAAAATTCATATCTTTTTAATTCAAATTAAACAATAAAAATTTAAAGCAAATGATTAGACAAAGAGAATAAAGAAAAGAAACCAATTAGTAGGACAAACAATCTTGTCACGTATGCAGAGGTGATATTGTTGGCCTTGTACCATTCATGGGACTATGGTGATTATATGTGATTAGTGTAATCCCTAGGTCACTAGGATTGTTTGGCCTTTGGTAACCAGTGTATATCCCATTGATCTAGAAATTTTCCATAGGCAAGCTCTGAATTGAAACATATTGACAAGCACGGGATACCATTTAAGATCTGAACCTAACCAGATCATAAATTCAAAAAAAGACAAAAAGAAAAATCAAAATGAATCTAATAAAAAATTTAACTGCCAAAAATAAGGTTCAAAAACATTTTAGCTCTCTAAAAATTATGTATCTTTTATCCCTTTCTCCATTTTAGACCACCTTTGGCAAGTTACAATATTATGCAACTATAAGATTTAATCACAAATATCCTATCCTATGTCAAGTAACTAAACAGCTTAAAAGTTAAAACAATACATGTTGAATAAAGTCATAACCTTTCTCATGTGCTTGTACATTATTTGAAAATGAGCCCCATTCTCATATCCACACCTCCTAGTGACTAATGTGTTAGAATAATATATCTCTATAGTTAATGGTCAATAATATAATGTAACTTGTTAGTTAAGACATCTTAAATGTCTTCTATAGTGAGTAGGTAGAGGTTGGTAGACATTTTAAACGTCTACAGCTGTAGGTAGTTGAAGTAGCTAGATTCATAAATGTCTCCAGCTCGTGTAACTGGTATATATTGTAATCTTCTCTTTTTGTTAAAGAAAGTAATAAAATTAGCAAGTAATAGAATTACCAGTTCATTTCCAAAACATGGTATCAGAGCCCAGGTGACTAGAAATTAGTTTTCTAAAATTTCAAAAGAAATTTTTTAAGTTTCTGAAGATTGATTTTTTCAGGTCTTACAAAAAAAAAACAAAACAAAAAAAATTCAGGGTTTTTTTTTGGAGATTTTTGTGGGTTTCTTCTCACAGAAAATCAAAACCCTTATCTGCAAATTCGTGGGGCTTTTTGCTGAGGAAAATAGAGGGCTCTATTTTTAAAAATTTGCGGGTTTTATTTGCTTGAAAAATCAAGGGTTTGCAAAAGTAAAAATCGCAATCACACGATTTTGTGATCTCCTGTCGCAATTTTTCTATCTTCCATTTTCGAGCTCCTTCTACACCTTTTGGCCGCGATTTTCTAAGTTGCAGGCCGTGTGTGATCGTGGCTTTTGGGCGCGATTTTTTTTCAAGTTAAAATCATGATTATTGCCTGCAAAGTTTCGCAAGAAATTTAAGCCTCATTTTTTGTATTCTGACGAGATTTAAGCCACGTGTTTGTTTTCTGATGAGATTTAAGCCTACAACAAAAGCTTGTGCTCGAGCCTTCCTTGTGCCCACGTTTTCTTTTTTTCAGACTTTCGGTTGCCATTTTTGGCTGCGACTTTGAGCGACAGTTTTTCCTTGCTTCCTAGAGCATGATTTCCAGAATTTTTTGGGCGCTATTTGTGGTTGAGAAAGTCCGCGATTTCTCGTCTTTGGACCGCGTTTTCTTCTAGCTGTTGGGCGCTACTGTGTTTTCTCCTAGCGCATTTTTGGAGATTTCCAGGCTCTACATTTTTTTTCCAGAATTTTTAAATTTCGTCGACTAGGGTTTTTATAAAATTCTCAGATTTTGTGGTCGGTATAAAATTTCACCTACATATTTTTGTGGGATTTTTATAAAAATTTCTCGGTTGTACTCAATTTTTTTTGGGTATCTTGAAAAAATTTATCTACGGCTAGGGTTTGTAAAAATTCTTTGTTATACTCCGTTGTTTTCAATTTTATACATCAAATTCTTCTGGGTTATATTAAATATTTTTGGGTCTACATTAAAAAATTTTGGGTATTCTTCAATTTTTTTGAGTTTTGTCTTAAAAACTCTGCATTGGCTTTATACCTCCAAATTCGTGCTAGGGTTTTGATTTTTGCCTTGAAATTTGTCCTGCAAAACTTGTTTTAGTTTTCAATGTAGTGGTTTTTGGGCCTTCACCAGTTTGACTTCAGGGTATGTGATGGCATCTCTGACAAATATAATGCTCGAAAGCAGCCAAAAGTTCAATGGGAAGAATTACAAAACCTGGAAGCAGCGCATGCTTATGATCTTTGAATATCATTGCCTCGATCAGGTCATTTTGGGGAACTCAACTCGTCCCACTCTAGCCGGAAAGGACCAAGGCAAATGGGATGAACGCAACCGAGAAGCTGTCATGCTCATCAAACTCTTAGTCACAGATGAGCAGTTACCTCAAGTACCGTCTGGCAAAACTACTATGGAAATCTGGGATCATTTGAAGGCCCTTCATGAAACCTCCAACAACAGCAGAGCATTCTTTCTCAAGAACATGCTTTTTTCCATCATGATGGATGAGAAAATGTCCTTACAAGAACATCTGACGAAGATTAAGGACATTCGTGATCAGTTGGAGGCGATTGGTCGAACAATGGAAGAAGAAGACATGGTCGTCATTACTTTGAAGAGTTTTCTGAAATCTTATGAGCATTTTATTGAAACACTGAATATTACTTCAACAAATGTTGATTTGAAGTTTCCAGACTTGTGTAACAAGCTTTTGCAACAAGATCATTGGAGATAGTAGTTTGGAAGCAGTACCAGTTCCACCTCCACAGAGCAAGCGTTCTCTACCAAATCTTCTGCTAAGAACAAAGGGAGGGCTCAATCTTCTCAGCCGAAAGGCTCTGGTTCTTCTCACGACAGCAAGAAGAAGAACGTTCAGTGCAATTATTGCCATAAATATGGTCACATGAAGGTTGATTGTCGAATTCGATTGGCTTATGAACAAAAGAAGCAAGGAGGATCTCAACAAAAGTCAAATGTCGCAGAGCACTCTAAGCAGAAAGAATCTACATTCTATGCGTTTATGACCAAGAGAACAGCAAATCCAATCAAATCTTCTGCCTGGTATATTGATTCAGGGGCTTCTCGGCATTTTACTCATCGTCAGGATTGGTTCACCAATTATGAACCATTCACTGATTCAGTGATCTTTGGAGGAGGCGAAGAGTACACAATTATCGGTAAGAGCAATGTTCAGATTCACTTTGGAAGGAGAAATTTAATATTTCTCGATGTCTACTATGTTCCAAGCATGGTACATAATCTTCTCTCCATCAACCAAATCATGAGGCATTCTCCCCAGTTGGATGTTGTTTTCAGTTCGTCCACCTGCATCATTGTTGACATGGAGACTCGTACTACAATCGCTATGGGACTTGAGGATCATGGTCTATATAGACTTGCTAATTCTGGTGATTCTCAGGAGCACGCTCTGGCAGCTAGGAGTACTTCCATCAGCAAACATTGGCATCAGCGTTATGGGCACTTGAATGTGCACTATCTCTCTCAATTGTCTAGGGAGGGTTTGGTTGATGGTCTACCTGAGATTCAAACTCAAAATCATGGAGTTTGTGGAGCCTGTCAAGCTGGGAAGCAGCATCAAACACCATTCTCAGATGGTGATTCTTGGCGAGCCTCCAAGGTACTTCAATTGGTTCACGTTGATGTATGTGGACCAATGAACACTCCATCTGTTACTGGGTCCAGTTACTTTTTATTATTTGTTGATGATTTCAATAGAAAAATGTGGGTGTATTTTTGAAAAATAAATCAGATGTGTTCAATACATTTCAGCAATATAAGGCCTTAGTTGACAAAGAATCAGGTTCTCAGATTGTTACTCTAAGGTCAGATAATGGGGGGCAGTTTTGTTCAGCTGACTTCTCTACATTTTGTGCCGCACATGGCATTAAACGCCAACTCACCACACCATACACCCCTCAGCAAAATGGTGTCATTGAACGTAGGAATCGCACCATTACTGAAATGGCTCATTCTATGATGGAGTATAGAAATGTACCTAAGAAATATTGGGCTGAAGCAGTTTATATTGTAGTCTACCTCCTGAATCGGTCACCTCCACAGGCCGTTAAGAAGATGACTCCAGAAGAAGCCTGGTCAGGACGTAAGCCTAAGGTGGGCCATCTGAAAGTCTTTGGTTCTACAGCTCATGTATGGATTCCAGAAGCCAAGCGTGCCAAGTTGGACTCCAAGAGCCAGAAACTTATGTTTACTGGTTACAACGACAATCACAAGGCATACAAGTTGATTGATGTGGAGACTGATCGTCTCATTTTAAGTCATGATGTTGTGATTGATGAGACTACTGGTCCATTTCTTCCTACTACCAGCCCTGAGGATCAGCCTATGAAGGTTTATGATGAGGGTGTTCATCTTCCTCTCGGTTCCCTTGATGGGAGGGCTTCGAAGCATTCTGACTCTGAAGATGAGGAGTCTACCAGTCATGATCTAGCACCACCTGATTTTCCTTGGGACTCACATCCAGATGACTTTGTTCCAAAAATCACAGGAGATGTTGTTTCTCCTATTCCAAATGTTGGTACTTCTACTCTCCGGCCTAAGTGGTGGCTCAAGACTATCGGAGATCTTCATGATGATGAACTCATTGAGGGCAGATTAGCTCACAGAAAGCGCAAGCAACAAAACACAGTCAATTTTGCTCTTATGGCCAACATCCACAGCATCTATGAGCCTCAAACATACTCAAAGGCTAAAGGAATTCTAGAGTGGGAAAAGGCTATGGAGACAAAATACCATAGTCTTCTGAAGAATCACACTTGGGTTCTTTCTGATCTTCCTCCTGGGAAGAAACCTATTAGTTGCAAATGGGTTTATAAGGTCAAATATCATGCAGATGGTACCCTAGATAAATACAAGGCTAGATTAGTTGCTCGGGGATTCACACAGCAAGAGGGCATTGATTATGAGACCTTTGCTCCTACTGCCAAGATGAGCACAATTCGTCTTCTTCTCTCTATTGCACCCTTCTTTGGATGGACAGCTCATCAGATGGATGTCAAGAGTGTCTTTCTCAATGGTGAATTGCAGGAAGAAGTCTACATAACACAGCCTCCTGGTTTCAAGGTTGTCGGAAAAGAACATCAAGTTTGTAGACTAGTCAAAGCACTCTGTGGATTGAAACAGGCTCCCCATGCATGGTACATCAAAATTGATCAATACTTGGTTGATCATGGTTTTCACCGCAGTCCTTTTGACTCTAATATGTATGTCAAGCACTCTGGTGATGATACTTTGTTTCTTGTTGTCTATGTTGATGACTTGATCATTACTGGTAGTTCAGCACATTTGATTGCAACAATCAAACAAGATTTGTGTCAGGCTTTTGACATGACAGATTTGGGGCTTCTCCATTATTGTTTGGGTATTCAGGTTTGGCAAACCGTTGGTAGCATTTTTGTCTCTCAATCTAAATATGCCAGAAGTCTGCTTGACAAATTTCGGATCCAAGATTGTAAACCTGCCTCCACACCTATGGAGAAGGGGCTGAAGTTATCAGCCATATCTAATTCACTTGCAGTCAATGAGAAAGCATTCAAGCAACTAATGGGTAGTCTCATCTACCTCACTGCCACTAGACCTGATATCAGTTTTGTCGTGAGCTACATTTCTCGCTTCATGACAGCTCCAAAAGTTGATCATTGGATTGCAGCGAAGCGAGTGTTGAGATATGTTAAGGGCACTTTAGATTATGGCATTTTGTATGGCAGATGCAAGGATCCAAAGCTGATTGGTTATACAGACTCCGATTGGGCAGGTTCAGTGGATGACAGAAAATCCACTTTTGGGTATGTATTCAGTTTGGGTACAGGTGCTATAACATGGACGCGCAAGAAGCAACAGGCAGTGGCTCTTTCCTCGACTGAAGCAGAATATCGAGGAACTATTAAGGCAGCATGTGAGGCAGTTTGGCTCCGCAGGATGCTTTCTGACATGCATGTCACAAGCAAGACCTTCTCCCTTATACACTGATAATCAAGGGGTGCTCAAACTGGCCAAAAATCCAGTCTTCCATGAACGTACCAAGCATGTCGAGCTTCATTGTCACTACATCCGCAAGCTGGTAGAAGACGGATGTTAGAATAATATATCTCTATAGTTAATGGTCAATAATATAATGAAACTTGTTAGTTAAGACATCTTAAATGTCTTCTGTAGTGAGTAGGTAGAGGTTGGTAGACATCTTAAATGTCTACAGCTGTAGGTAGTTGAATTAGCTAGATTCATAAATGTCTCCAATTCATGCAACTGCTATATATTGTAATCTTCTCCTTTTGTTAAAGAAAGTAATAAAATTAGCGAGTAATAGAATTACCAGTTCTTTCTAGAACATAATGTTCTTATAGGCCAACTTCAACTGAGTGAGCAATAAAAAAAAACACCACCCATCTATTTGTCTATCAACCTATCTATATCCAGTCAAGCAAATACTCTTGTTGGGTGCATACTATGTAGAGTGTGGATATATATGTGGTATATATCATATGCACATTGATAATGAATTAGGAAAGCAATTGAATTTTTTAGTTTTGAGATTTGTTAACTCTCAATTCAACTCTAATATTGTGTATTAACGATCTACAATGTATACAATGAATGTCTTAGCAATGTTAGCATGTGAATATTTGAAGTTTTCCTATATTTTAAAAAAATTCACTATGGCCTCAAAAAAATCTATCCCGAAAATGTGTCCCCCATCCCTTGCCATCCTTGTCTTGAAAACTTGGTGGAACATAGCTTTACCATGAAGAAATCCTACCTACTCCTCATATATGATATCTAGGAAAATCTACTTCAACTTGTTATCTATCACTTTGAAGATAGCCTTATACATCATACTACATAGCAACATATGATGAAAATTTGTTGGCTTGAGAGACTCCTTAAGCTTTGGAATAGGTGATAGGAAGGTAGAGTTGAAAGACTTGAGTGATTTAGAAGCTCTATATTGCTTAATAGCACTCCTTAACTCATCTCCTACTCAATCATAAAACGACTGTAACAAGAGAGCTAGGAAACCACTAAGACCAAAAAATATGTTGCCTACCATTTCAAACAAACACATTTTGACTTCTTTGAAATTTCTTCAATAAGAGCTTTGTTTGTAAGCCTAACAATGAATATTTTTGATAAAAATTGTTTGCTCACCCTCTCTATTTTCAATTTCCTTGGCAAGGCATTGATTCCCAATAGGAGATGAGGGCCATCTTAATCTCTTCGGGATTGTCTAAGATCCGACCATCATAAGAATCTAATCTAATGATACTGGCATCTATTGCACTACATCGCAATTTTTTTATTATATTTCATGCCAACCCAAGAGAAAGGGCATCTTGTTCTCTCATACATCTTTTAAGAATCGCAAATGCCTTGTGGAAGGGGATGCATGTAATTCTTGTAACACTTGGGCCCAAAGAGAATAATTTGTAGAAAGAACAATTCACCATTTATAACAATAGTAGCAGCCATACCAAGTGTACGCAAGCTTAGTTGTGGTATCAATTGCTAACTAACCAATCAACTATAGAATCCGCAATGTTGGAGTAAAAAGGTCATCAGCTGATAATTAATTAATCATTAATTAATTATTAGACACCTTTTAATTTAATTACTTAAGCTAAACTTAGGAGTTGTTTTTTAATTTATTAGATTAAGCTATATTTAGCACATGTCTCATTGCAATAGATGATGACATTTGCCTCAATCTAATCAAACTCTAATCTAGAGTGTTTTTTTTATGCTTTTATAAGCATTCACCTTCATTGTAATTTTCATTTAGGTTATTGCATCAATACAATTTCTCAGGTTGTTGAGCACAACATTGTAGGAAGCCACCCACAATATTTGCAATTTCCCACAATCTACTTGGTATGCATTTTGTCAAACAGTTTGCAATGTTCATTTGTACCAAACTGGTGTTTGGAATCAATGCAATTCATAGCTAATATGTATCATCACATTTTAATACTTGTGCAATAATTACAACCATACTGCTGAACTGGAATAAAATAATTAGCACTGCAAGTTCTGATATAAAATCATAGACAGATTTGAAGTAAGGAGATTACCACAGTAAGGCCTGCTGTAACAAAATCAAGAATATAAATTCCTTATCAAAACTATCTTTCCCACAACCACCCAATTGAGATCTCAAAGATTTAAATTTAACCAAATAATCTTCAATGGAAAGAAATTTATCAAGCGAAAAAGAAGTCCATTCTACCTTTATTTGCTAAGCATGGAATTCACTAATTGTAGCAAACAGATCATTGAATTTATCCATACCTACTTAGGTGTTGTACATTTCTCAATGTGGAACAAGCTTTAAGAAAATGTAAAGCAATCAAACCCAAAGCCTCATCACATTTATTCCTATGAGAAAAACTCTCATACTCCCTAATAAACTCAAGTTGATTTTCACCCTTGACTTTCCAAGTGTGATAGTTATGAGGAGTAAGAAGCTCAAATGAATCAAAATCTGTCATTAGAGAAATAAACACCAATAGAGAAAATAGACAATACATAGCAATAATCTATCTTGGAACCTCCCAAATATGAATCAATATTGAAAATGAAGCCCCCCAAACAAAATCAATCACCAATTTCTACAAAAATTGAGCAAAAGTACCAAAATCACACCAAACTAAAATTTTGATGTATAAGGCAAAATATGGAAAAATGACATGGATGGATGGATGTGTAGTGCTCAGAAATACCTTTCCAACGTCTATAAAAACTCCAAAATCGAATATCATAAGAGCAAGATATGGCTTGTCGAAGATTACAAACAAATTCAAGCTTCAAACTCAAATATCAAGCACTTACAGCAAAATCTGAAAAGAAATACCTATTCCACCATGAAGTTCTCGAAACTAGATTTCCAACCCTTATAAGAATGCAAAACATCGATACCCTAGCAGAAATTTATGCCTCCCAAAAAAAATACCTCCTTATAGGCAAATAAAAATGGCCCATTTCACTATTGGAGTGGTGCCACTAACCTCGACGGTGGACAAGCCATGCCACCTAAGCAGAGTGAAGTAGTGAGAGGAGAGTGAAGTAGTGAGAGGATGCAAATCAAGTGGCAGATGGGCAGACTTTTCTGGTGGAGTGGATATCTACAAAAGAGGACAGTGCGTTGGCGATTTTCATTGATGGCAATGAAGAGAGAGGAGTGGTGATAGCTACACCACCTATGGGGTATAGCCCCTAAGCGTGGGTGGAACTAATTGCTAAGCCCTTGATATGACCAAGTGCTCAAAACTCCAACATAAAAAATTTAAAAACAAATTTTTAATAATAAAATTCTATATCCATTTTGCTGACCACTAACAAAATATGATGCAAATTGACATAACTATACCAGCAATGACACAAATGGTGCTAGCAGAAGACAATATTTTGATAATCTCATATGGTATAGATCCATTTTGTACGATAATTTTTGATGGCTGTTTTCTACAAACCCTCCAAAAATGGCCGAAAAATTTGACTCCAAAGCCTATAGTGTTTTGTATGAAAATATAGGTTTTTGGATCTTTTGAACTCAATAGTGAGGTCCGTTTTTTCCAAATACACCCTACAAAAGTTCTTTCCAAAATCACTCATAGATTTTAGAAGGGGCTTACAAATCCAAAGCTCTAATACTATGTAAGAGTCACACAACAGACTCGAGTAGTCAATGTCACTTGCAAAACCAAAAATAACCTTCCACAAGAGAGTAGCAAGGAATAAATGTAAAATCATATACTGAAATAAGATACATCATATATAAGAGGAGACTTGCTTATATAGGCAAGGTGAAGAGATAGGACAACGTAGGATTCTAACAAATTTCACAATTATATGACATGAGACACAAAAAGTAAATAACCTAAAAGTGCCTTGAGTAAACATAACTAACAAAGTGTGAATAGGACCTAGATGAAAAGCAATTAGGTAATGTATCCCATTCACACCAACATTACTAATGAAACCAAACAATTTTTTTAAGGATCTACTATAGCTGAACCAAAATCAAAAAAAGCCAAAAAATCAACCAAGGCCCAATTGGTGTCTTAGAAAATCAGCTATCAAGGAAAGGTTTTGTTGAAACTCTCATTCAAGATGCAGGATCATAACAGAGTACAGGCAGATATAAACTCAAACTCGAGAGTAAACATATCAGTTCTCAAATTTTATCTATCCCATTCAAATCATGCAAAATAAAGGCATCATCTTGCACCAACTCCATATTCAATCAATTAAAAAAGAAAAAAGGAAAAAGAAATTTTTCCTTTTCATTTCAGACTTTGTGTCTCAGATTCTAATTGCTTCAACAGTTTGGTTTAATCTAGATTAAAGCATTTCTAACAAAAAGTATGGAAGTGAATTTTCCTCTTAGTAGCATATTTCAGCTCCCTAATTCAGACCTTTCAGCCAGATTTCAGACTTCTGGATTCTGGATGCAAAGTTTTTCCAGCTATAACAGCAGGTTTCTATTTGGAACAGAACAGCTAGATAACACTTGACGGTATAGGGGTGCAGACAAGTACCCCAATAATTTTGCAAGGCAATAACCAAAGATATATATGACTCGCAAAGAACACAAAATTCCATGGAAGGATGAAGAACATAGATATTCAGCATTATGATGTACGAAAAGTTGTATCCATGCTATACAACAACTCCAACTTCGTACTTCATATTTATGGTAGCAGATACCTTTACATAAGTATTTCATTGCACAAGATTCCAGTTCCATATGGACATGTTATATTTGAAAAGTAAATTATTTAGATACATGCTATGTAAGAATGTTAACATGGTTAACCTACCATCTACCAGGCATACAAACAGATCCATACTTCGACAGTGCAGACTCCACATAGGCAGCTAGTTATTAGTTATAAAACTAGTAAGATTTACTTTAGTTTTTTCCTGTTTGAGAGACCTCCTTTTATAAACCACCTAGAGAAGGTAACTTATTTTACACATTATACTTTCCCATCCTGACACAGCATAGTTTCCAGAGATGAGAAAATAGAAAACGGCAAATTGCAAGGAAACAGATTTGAAAGGTTTAGGCACAAGAAGTATTTTTTCTTATAAATAAAAAATTTACCTTCTTTTCAGTTAGACTACGTCTCACAGAGAAGACCTGTCATGTTTTGAAATTTAGTCACTTGACAACTAAGCGCTAAAACTTTGCATTAGTGCCTAGACCAAAGAAAAACCTGAGTGTTCAGACATGGGGAAGGACTTGGGTCCATAATATAGTTACAGGGAAGATGCATGACCATTAGTTTCAACCCTGCTTCTAGATATCCCCAAGGCAATGAAAGCATGTATATGCATCTTTTGTTTACAGTGTGAAAATCCTTGCTCTGCACCCTTTGCCTGAACGCCATTTAGAATTAAGGTTTAAACTAAATAGAAAAGTGGTTGTCTTTAACTTTTGTTAAAAAAAATGGACGCATAACTAAACTGGCTGCAGAGTTCTGCTAACCACAATATCTTTGTTTCATTCTGTGGTAAATCTTATAAATGTGTTCTTATTCTATGTACCAATCTTCTATAAGGCTGTGTATAATCTGATGGTATGCAATCCAGCGACCAGACTGACAAGCATATGAACAATCATCATAAAAAAGTAAGCATACACAAATCCAAATTACAGAACTGAAAAGTCCTTTGTAATAAACATGCATACATACTTACAGGCTGCAAATCCTCTCTCTTCAACAAAATTCTGACCCCAGTTCTCTGGCTGAGCTTGGGAGCAAACTGCAGGGGAGATTCAATGGCCACCTCATAAACTTTGGATGACAAAATATTAGTGAGATAAAACATGTCAGAGGGGCCATTGCTGTTGGTGTCCTTGTGGGGATCTCTAGTCTTGTCTGAGATGCCCCCAAGGAGCCCTGCCTCATATTGCAGAGACTCTGATGAGACCTTCAACAGGGGAAGAGATGAATTAGGTGTTGTGGTATCCACACTGCCTGGCGTTTTTTCACCTAAATCAATCCCAACTCCATCAGCAACAGCCCTTCCTTTAAAACTAGCAATTGGGCCTCTGTGGGTATTAGTTTTCTGCAGGTTTGCTCTATTTCCTTGTATTGAAGTAGCTTTAACTGTCGCGAAAGCTTCGTTCCTGCCAAATGCTGCATGTAGGGGTGTGGTATTGTGAGTAATGAAACCGTGCGGATGGCAAGGGGCAGCTGATGAGGAGGAGAATGATCTTGAGAGAGTCTCCATGCTCCGCAAATGTCAGAAAATAGCGGAACTTCTACAAGGGAAATTTATATGTCGACTGTTCAATTATATTTTAAATTGAAATGTTTCTCTATTTTTCTTAAAAGAAAATCTTATCAGTTGACAATGTTGACCATTGTTTCTTTATTAACAGTATTTAGGGTTTCTAACAATTTTTAGACGTGACGGCTCTATTTGCCTCGTGTTCTTATTTTTTTCAAAAAGTACCTACTTTGGTTCAGTTGTTTGAGAATAACAAAATTGCTTAAAAAGACCGCTAAGATTAGGACTCTTGGGATACGCTTATACCTAGGTGGTCCCATGAAGTGGTTTATTTTGGTTTACTTACTAGCACATATATTATTTTAGTTATATATATAAAATACATTTATTCATATTTTTATGAATATTTTTTATGTGTAATAGTAAATTTAGAATTTTTTTTTTAATAAATTTTCAATGTTTTGTAAATTTAATTATATTA
Organism: Sequoiadendron giganteum; assembly: GCA_007115665.2. Classification (NCBI taxonomy): domain Eukaryota; kingdom Viridiplantae; phylum Streptophyta; class Pinopsida; order Cupressales; family Cupressaceae; genus Sequoiadendron; species Sequoiadendron giganteum. The sequence continues at coordinate 596,686,317 of CM021109.1, forward strand.
ATTTAGTAACTTATTTTTGTATTCAATAATAAATTTAGGAAAGTTTTTTCACATAGTTTTTAACATCTTATCCTTATAAATAAATATTATTTTTAATAGATAAGATTACTTATATATAAAATATGAAGAATATTTTTTTTTTAAGATTTGAATATTTTTTAGTTTTAAATATGTTAATTTAGAAACTTATTGACCCATCTTTCATGAGTAGTGGTTCACACGAACCCATCTCTCATGATAATGAATGGTCCACTACTCATGAAATATGGGTCAATGAGTTTGACTCGAAAACTATACGGTTGAATCCTGATAGCAATATCATAATTTGACACACTGTAGAAAATACCTCCTACTTATCAACTTACTTTTATATTAAATAGTAAATTTAGATTATTTCTTTTTTCACATCAAATAAGATAAAATAATTCTTAACTAATTCTGAAGTAAAATAAGATAAATCTTAAATAAATCAATCAATTCAAAGATGATATTTTTAGATATTTTTTATATAAATGTATAATTAAAGATATTTTTATACATTAAATATATTTTCAATTATAATAAAATTATAAATTTATAAAAAATTATTGAAAATGTATAAAATTTTTAAAATGATATTATATTTTTTTACTTTAGCAACTTTTAAACAAATTAAATATAATAAAACAACTCTTTATACACTATAAATAAAATAAATCATCTCTTAAATAGCTATAGATTAATAAAAAATCTTTTATAAATAAATTAACTTAAACTCATTATTTTTAAATAAGTGTATTTTAAAAACTTAAATAATAAATATTAAATATATTATGTTCAAGCAAGACTTGTTATATAAAAGAAGTATCAAAATTTTCATTCTATCAAACTCCTCCCCAAAAAAAAATATTGATGTAATTTATTGCTTTGTTAAACAAATTATATTGAGCAAAAAAATATACACAGTTTAATCTAAAAATATACATTTGTTCTTACCTATCAAACAGCTCATTGCTTTGTTATGCATGTTATAGAGGAGAGGACCCGAACATGTTTCTATAGTTGTGATAGTAGTTGTTTATATAGTGTCCAATATTTTTATCAATATTGGACCAATAGTTGTGACTTTAAATTGTTAGTGTTGATGATGACTACCCATAATTAAACAAAATGTTTCTTTGATCTAAAAAGCAACCAATCATGTGATTCCACATCAGCGCTCAATAAAACATGTTGTGAATGCACAAATATTGGTCTCACTCTTTTTTTGGGCCTTTTTGGACACCTTGACAAAAAGCATGTTGATGTGGCATCATATTTGATGATGTGGCCCTGAAACCTTAGTTATAAGTAGGGGACTTGCCAAGTAAGCTGCTGCAAAAAAATTGAGAGTGATTTGAAATTTCCACATAAGATAATTAGAAGCCTGAAGTTAGGGTGCTCAATATATCTTTTAAAAAATAAAAAATCACACAGATATCATCCAAAAATCAATGTCAATTTCCATCCATTTTAAAATTTGACTTCAAACATCTGAATAACAACTATAATAAAAACCTAAATGAAAGATTTTAAAATGCATAACAATGGGAATTTCAAGATGTTAGTGGAAAAGTAGCACTAAGCTGGAATCAACTGACAGCACATAATATTGTAAACAATTCCTATCGCATAAAATCTAATGTGGTTGAATTTTATGTAGTGGCGTTGAGGAAGATGCTCTTTGTGGCCTTTCTATGGGCTATTCCTGCAGTTTGTGAGTGCTCCACCATTGACAAACTTAAAAATTCTCGCATATTAAAAAATTATACCCTTAACCATTAAATCTAAGGTTTAAAATTTACAGGGTCACATTACTCATTCACTCAACTTTTGGAGTTAAACAAGCATCAAGCACTTGACAGAAAAAGGAGCTCATGGGGAATTTGGTTTGTACTTATAACTGTCCTTGAGAATCTTATAATTTTCTTGCAGCACATTCAAATGTTGCCGGACTAACCCACAGTTAACTTTCAGGAATGTGCAGGTAATCTCAATATCAATTGATGAAGTCAAAACCTTAAAAAGTTACGAAACAATTAAGTTTGCTTATATTCCTCAATCTGCTGTAGGAAAACCATATCGGAAAAATGCAATCTGTAGAAATCTAGTCAAAACATATACTACAATAATTTCACAGAGCAATGCCACTTGCACCATTTCCTCAACTTCAACTCTATCATAATTGGTCTTCAGATCTTGTCTACCAGAAGGCCTAACTTCTTCTCTTGATGCAATTTTCTGACCTGCCCAACATACACAAAAAGACAACAGTACAAATTTAGGGCATACGGCAAGAATTTGTCAACAATTCACTGACGAAAATTCATCGTGAGTAATTGATAATCCCGGTGAATTGTTGGCAGTGAATTTTTTACAGCAGTGAATTTACTTTCAGTAAATTTTTCACTACGGTGAATTACTGAATTTTCTATGGATGAATTGCTGGTGGTGAATTTTCCTAGAGCCCAAATTTAAGATATGTTTAGATAAGCAAATTTGAAGTCCCTTGTCATACTAAAAATGTCGGAGCTTAAAGATCACTCCTTTCTAGTTTGTTGCCTTAAATCCAAAGCTTTTTGACCAATAACAAGTTCCAGTAATAGCATGCCAAACCCAAATACATCAGTTTTCTCAGAAGATTGCCCTGTTGAAATATATTCTGGAGCAATATGCCCTACAGTACCCCTAATAGGGGGGATTCACCTACAACAGCTCCAAAGTACTCTAGTAAGATGTTTGATGCTTTTACATCTTGGTGAATTATCTTGGGATCACACTGCTCATGCAAACATAGGAGTCGCCTTGCAGCTCCTAGGGATATCCTCTTCCCTGTAGCCCAAGCCAATGCAGGCCTTTCATGAATGTAATTTGTAAGTTTACAAATATTCAAATTAGTTCACTTTGGAACCAAGTTTAGAACCTTATTGTACCCCGCTAATAATTTCTATATCGAAATCCAAGGTTCTATTAAAAAAAATAATGCAAAAGGAAATAGGGGAAAGGACCCATTATGAGCAAGTTTCAATAGTTGTGATAGCATTTGTTTATATAATGTCCAATATTTTTAACAATATTGGACCAATAGTTGTGACTTTAAAGTTGTTAGTGTTGATGATGACTACCCATAATTAAGTGAAATGTATTCCTTAGATCTAAAAAGCAACAAATCATGTGATGCCACATCAGTGCCCAATAAAACATGATGTAGATGCACAAGTATTGGTCTCACTTTTTTTTGGGACTTTTTGGACACCTTGACAAAAAGCATGTTGATGTGGCATCATATTTGATGATGTGGCCCTAAAATCGTAGTTATAAGCAAGGGACTTGCCAAGTAAGCTACTGTAAAAAATTGGGATTGATTTGAAATTTCCACGTAGGATTTTGAGAAGCGCAAAGTTAGAGTGCTCAACTATTGGGTCCTCTCCCCTAGAAAACATATGAACTAGATTTTACGCCCTATTGGCCCCCTTTTGCTTTACCCTTAATATTTGGAGACCTAGAAAAGAAGGAAGGTTATAAGATAAGGATAACCTCTTAGTCTTGAGGCCATCCTCCTATTAATCCTATATGGATAAACCAAGAGTTTTTCTATGAAGGTCATGGAAAATCCACACAATCTCAATAAATTTGTGTGTACATCCAAGCTGATCATTTCCACTTATGTCTAGAATTGAATTTCTCCACTTGCAGCATTAACATCCTTCAGTCGTTTTACAACTACATGAGTGCTATCTTGCAGACATCCCTTTAAACATGTCCACTTCTATTTGTAAGTTTACAATATTCAACTTAGATTAATTAAATGATAGTTGGTAATGATAAAGTGTATAAATTGATATATTAAACTATAAAAGTAAATACAAGAGATAAAGATACTTAGTTTTAGGGAAAAGATGAAGAATAAATCGAATGTTGCATTAAAATTTAATTACATCGAGCTCATAATTTTTTATATGTGTACTTCTCCTTGTACAATGAAAATAGTCTATAAATTTGTTATAGGTTAAATATGAATTATGTGAGATAGATTTCACTCACTATGGAAATGGTTTTCCACAAAAAAGTGATCTTGCATGCTATACACTTACAATAAAACTCATTGTGATTTCTTCTCTTTGTTTACCATTAAGGATTTGTAGCATTAAAAATATTGTAGGGAAATCATCAAATCACAAGGGCCAAGTTCTTCTAGATTAATCTCCTTGATTGAACTAGCTTTGCAGGTATCAAAATTATTGAACATGACATTCTTCAATCATTTCAAATGTCTGAATAATCGAATTGTGACTAAAATGATTTGATAGTGATCTAGAGGAAGGATGGGCGAGCTTTTCCCCGTGCAGGCATCCTAGCCCACGGCCTGTGAGGTAGCAGTTGCATGTTCATTTCCTTCAATGCATGTGGGCGTACATGTTCAGATTCGTTGCAGTGTCTTTTGCTTGGTTGGGTGGGGGTTTTGTGCGCTCGGGGGGAAGGGGGGGAGATTTTCTTCATTGTTTGGCATTGACTTTCTTATTTTTCCTGCTGCAAGTTTTCTTGAAGGTGTTTCTCTGTTTGGAGGGTTTCGTGGCTTCCTCGTGCTGCTTTTGTCTCTCGGTTTTTGGATTGATTTTTAAAAGTTTGTGGATGTATAAAGGTACTTTGTCTTTTTCTCTTGGCAATGGCTTTGGGGGAAGCTTCACGGACCAAATCTTCTTTGTATTTTCGTGTTGTTTTTGGGTTGAAATCTCCAACTCATTCAACAAATATTTTTGACAACAATTTGTTTTCAATTGATTCAAGGAATGAAGGATTTGCTCCGTCTGGGGGTTCTCGTGTTCCAAAAATTAATGGTTGCCTAGAATGAGCCAAGGATAGGTCGGTGCTGGTAATTCAACCATAATCAATTGTGGAGGATATTGAGTATTTCTCGAAGCATGCCTTGCTTTGCAAATTCATGGGAATGAGGGTTTAACTCCAATTTTTGGAGTCCTAGGCTCATTAGACTAGTCTCTGGAGGGTGAAATGGAAGTAATGTTGTTGGTGAATAGTTATTTCATAGTATCTTTTAATTGCATGGCAGATCGCATTAGAGTTTTCGAAGGTGGACCTTATTTCCATAACCAAATTGGTTTATTTATTAAACCCTAGCATGTGGGTTTTAATCCTTCAGAGGAGCTCCCGAATCAGGTTTTGGTGTCCTAGATTTCTAGTTGAATGTTGGCCAAATGGCATCTTGCATATGGTTGCTTCACTGTTGGGGAAACTAGTGGGTCCTTCTCAACAAACTCATGATAGAAAGGTAATGACATTTGCTCGCATTTGTGTTGAGATTGATTTAAGTAACCCTCTTCCAGATTCTTTGGAAATTCACACGTGTTCATATTCTTGGGTGCAGCAGCTAGATTATGAGACATTTCCTTTTCGTTGTCCCATATGTCATGAATATGGTCATCTATAGAGAAGATGCCTGAGGTCTAAGCCCTTTGAATCTTAGACTTATTATCCTCCTCACAACCCCCCTAAGGTTGACAAAGGCAAGGCTCCCATTCCTGGTGAGGTTGTTGGTGTTGAGGGTTTTGTTCCTGTTAAGGCTCGTAATAGGAACCGTGGTCAAAAGAGGACTTTTAAGGAGTGACAAGAAGGTGATACCTTTAATAGAATTGAAGTTCTTGATGATCTTAGTCAACAGGAAGTGAATCCAGGTATGATGATTTTGGATCAAGGTGTTTTGGATGTGGTTCAATTGATGAAGTCAAAACCTTAAAAAGTTACGAAACAATTAAGTTTGCTTATATTCCTCAATCTGTTGTAGGAAAACCATATCGAAAAAATGCAACCTGTAGAAATCTAGCCAAAACATATACTACAATAATTTCACAGAGCAATGCCACTTGCACCATTTCCTCGAGGTCAACTCTATCATAATTTGTCTTCAGATCTTGTCTACCAGAAGGCCTAACTTCTTCTCTTGATGCAATTTTCTGACCTGCCCAACGTACACAAAAAGACAACAGTACAAACTTAGGGCATACGGCAAGAATTTGTCAACAATTCACTGACGAAATTGTTAGGCTGAAATTCACCAAGGAAAATTCACTGCGAAGTAAAATTCACAGTCAGCAATTCACCGCGGTCAAAAATTAACTCCGGTGAATTGCTAGTGGTGAATTTTCCACAACAGTGAATTTTCCTTCGATGAATTTTCTTTCCGCTACAGTGAATTATTGAATTTTCTATCGATGAGTTGTTGGTGGTGAATTTTCCTAGAGCCCAAATTTGAAATCCCTTGTATGTCGTGACTTAAAGATCACTCCTTTCTAATTTGTTGCCTTAAATCCAAAGTTTTTTGACCAATGCCAAACCCAAATACATCAATTTTCTCATAAGATTGCCCTGTCGAAATATATTCTAGACCAATGTGCCCTACAGTACCCCTAATAGGGGGGATTCACCTACAACAACTCCAAAATACTCTAGTAAGATGTTTGAAGCTTTTACATCTCGGTGAATTATCTTGGAATCACACTGCTCATACAAACATAGGAGTCGCCTTGCAACTCCTAGGGATATCCTCTTCCCCATAGCCCAAGCCAATGCAGGTCTTTCATGAATGTGATCTGTAAGTTTACAAATATTCAAATTATTTTAGTTTAGAACCAAATTGTGCCCTAGTAATAATTTTTGTACCCAAATCCAAGGTTCTATTAACAAAAAATAATAATGCAAAAGGAAATAGAAAACATATAACTAGATTTTATGCCCTATTGCCCCCCTTCTGCTCTACCCTTAATATTTGGAGACCTAGAAAGGAAGGTAGGCTATAAGATAAGGATTTAACCTCTTAGTCTTGAGGCCATCCTCCTATTAATCTTGTATGGATAAACCAAGAGTTTTTCTATGAAGGTCATGGAAAATCCACAGAGTCTCAATAAATTTGTGTGTACAGCCAAGCTGATCATTTCCACTTCTGTCTGGAATTGAACTTCTCCACCTGCAGCATTAGCATCCTTCCGTCGTTTTACAACTACATGAGTGCTATCTTGCAAACATCCCTTTAAACATTTCCACTTCTATCTGTAAGTTTACAACATTCAACTTAGATTAATTAAATGATAGCTAGTAATGATAAAGTGTATAAATTGATATATTAAACTATAAAAGTAAATACAAGAGATAAAGATACTTAGTTTGAGGAAAAGGATGAAGAATAAATCGAATGTTTTGCATTAAAATTTAATTACATCAAGATTTATAATTTTTTATATGTGTTATATGTGTTATATGTGTATTTCTCCTTACAATGAAAATAGTCTACAAATTTGCTATAGTTATAGGTTAAACATGAACTATGTGAGATAGATTTCACCCACTATGAAAATGGTTTGCCACAAAAAAAAGTGATCTTGCATGGTATATACTTACAATAAAACTCGTTGTGATTTCTACTCTTTCTTTACCATTAAGGATTTGTAGCATTAAAAATATTTTAGGGAAATCATCAAATCACAAGGGCCAAGTTCTTCTAGATTAATCTCCTTGATTGAACTAGCTTTGCAAGTATCAAAATGATTGAACATGACATTCTTCAATCATGCAAATGTCTGAATAATCGAATTGTGACTAAAATGATTTGATAGTGATTTGGAGGAAGGATAGCCTTGGGCGAGCTTTTTCCTTGCATAGGCATGCTAGCCCGCGGCCTGTGAGGTTGCGACTTCATGTTCATTTCCTTCAATGCATGTGGGCGTACATGTTCAGATTTGTTGCAGTGTCTTTTGCTTGGTTGGGTGGGGGTTTTGTGCGCTCGGGGAGGTATAAGGGTGTTTTGTCTTTTTCTCTTGGCAATGCCTTTGGGGAAAGCTTCGAGGGCCAAATCTTCTTTGGATTTTCATGTTGTCTTTGGGGCGAAATCTCTAACTCATTCAACAAAGATATTTGAAAACAATTTGTTTTCAATTGATTCAGGGAATGAAGGATTTGCTCCGTTTGGGGGTTCTCGTGTTCCAAAAATCAATGGTTGCCTAGAACGAGCCAAGGATAGGTTGGTGCTAGTAATTCAACCAGAATCAATTGCGAAGGATATTGAGTATTTCTTGAAGCATGCCTTGCTTTGCAAATTCATGGGAATGAAGGTTTCACTCCAATTTTTGGAGTCTTAGGCTCATCAAACCTGGTCTTTGGAGGGTGAAATGGAAATAATGTTGTTGGCAAATAGTTATTTCATAGTGACTTTTAATTGCATGGCAGATCGAATTAGAGTTTTCGAAGGTGGACCTTGTTTCCATAACCAAATTGGTTTATTTATTAAACCCTAGCATGCAAGTTTTAATCCTTTGGAGGAGCTCTCAAATCGTTTTTCGATGTGGGTGTGCCTCCCTAGATTTCCAGTTGAATGTTGGTGCAATGACATCTTGCATATGGTTGCTTCATTGTTGGGGAAACCAGTGGGCCCTTCTCAGAACACTTAGGATATAAATGTAATGACATTTGCTTGCATTTGTGTTGAGATTGATTTAAGTAACCCTCTTCTAGATTCTTTGGAAATTCATGCGTGTTCATATTATTGGGTGCAACAACTAGATTATGAGACATTGCCTTTTCGTTGTCGCGTATGTCATGAATATGGTCATCTGCAGAGAAGATGCCTGAGGTTTAAACCCTTTGAATCTCAAACTTCTTAGCCTCCTCACAACCCCCCTAAGGTTGACAAAGGTAAGGCTCCCATTCCTGGTGATGTTGTTGGTGCTAAGGGTTTTGTTCCTGTTAAGGCTCGTAATAGGAACCATGGTCAAAAGAGGACTTTTAAGGAGCGACAAGAAGGTGATACCTTTAATAGATTTGAGGTTCTTGATGATCTCAATCAGTAGGAAGTAAATCCGGCTATGATGATTTTGGATCAAGGTATTTTGGATGTGGTTTAGGGGGCATTATTCCAAATAACACCCAAATTTCACAAGAGGCTGGTGCTTTGCAAATGATACGGATCTTAGTTTGGTAGCTCCTGGGAGGTCTAAGACTCCTACGGATGCGAAGGTGGGGGAGGGAGAGATTTCTAATCCAGTGGTGAAAGTGGGGTCTGATTTGGGAAAAGGAAGTAAGGCTTCTACTTCGTTGGGCCTTCTTCAGAAAGACCAAAGAAAAGGGGTTGTTGAGAAGTCTTCCAAGGTTGGGAGAAAGAGCGACTTAGAGAAAATTAAGATGATGGGGGAGACTTTGGTGGAGTCGAGATATGTTAAGACTCTTGACTCTCATTTTTCCAACCCTTTGAAATGATCATCCTTTCCTAGAATGTAAGGGATTTGAATAGTGGCCCTCGACAAAAAAATGTTCGTGATTTGGTGAGAATTCATTCTCTTGATGTTCTTTTTTTACAGGAGACTAAGCTATCTATTGAGAGTATGGTTGGTTTATTTCTTGAGCTATGGGGGCAAGGTGAATGCCAATGTATTGGGGCTTATGGTAATGTTGGGGGTGTTGCTTTCTTGTGGAACCCATTGAAGATTCGTCCTCTTTGGAGGATGTCCTCTAAGTCTTAAATCTCTACGGTTACTTCTAGTTTGGAGATGGGGGAAACTATTCTTCAGTCAAACATCTATCCGCCCACTAATTTTCCTGGTAAGCAGCTCTTGTGGTCTCATATCAATTTTATTCGGAGCCTTGCTCCTTGTTTCCCTTGGATTATTGCTGGCAATTTTAATGTCATTATCAAGTTGGATGAGAAGAAGGGTGGTATTGTGAGGTTGAAGCCCTTTGCTTTCCTAATTCATGATAACATCTCTACCTTGAACCTTGTTGACATCAAGCCCTGTAATGGTCGATTTACTTGGAACAATAAGAGGTTGGGGGAGAATTGTATTGCAAAGAGGCTTGATTATTTCTCGGTCTCTTATTTCTGGATTGGCGGATTGTGGTCTACTTGTTCTGAGATTTTGGACTAGAGGGGCTCGAATCATTGGCCTATTAAATTATCTGCTACTTTGGATTATGTTGTTCGGTCCCCTTCTTTCAAGTTCTAGCTTATGTGGTTAAGAGATCCTTCTTTGTAGGAGTATGTGGTTGAATGGTGTCAAAAGGGTAGACCCGCTCATGGTACTCTTATGTATTATTTTTCCAAACTATTGCAATATGTGAAGTATCAACTCAAGGGATGGAACAGGCAGTGTTTTGGAAATATTTTTCATGCTATGATCGTTTCCCAAGACAATTTGGATGTCATTACCCAGGAGATAAGGGAGTTTGATATTTTAAAGGATTTACTCAATGAGGAGGCAAGGGATTTGAAAGCTTTGGAAGAGTGCGAGTTGCACGAGGAAAGTTTTTGGAAACAAAAGGCTCGTGTTGAATGGTTACAAGAGGGGAACAAAAACATTGCATTCTTCTTCAACTCGGTGAAATTGAGGAGACATGGTAATTCTCTTCCTGTTCTCTTGAATGACAGGGGTGAGCATTTATCTTCTTTACATGAAATATTCAGAGAAGCATCATAGTTCATTGCTTCCTTATTTAGAGAGGATTCTCAAGATGTTGAGGACAAAGAAAACTGTGTTTTATCTTGTATCCCCTCTTTGGTTACTAGGGACATGAATGAGCATCTTTTAGGTTACATTTCACTGAATGAATTGGAGGTTATTGTTTTCCAAATGAATAAAGGGAAAGCCCTGGGCCCTAGTGATTTTTTGATTGAGTTTTTTCAAGAATTTTGGGATGTCATTAAGCTGGATTTATTGGAGGTGGTTTGCGAGTCTCAAAGGAATAAGCAGATGATGTGGGATTTGAACTCTACCTTCCTTCCTTTCATTCTCAAATGTGAGGGGGCAGATCGGCTAAGTCAATTCATCCTATTTCCCTTTGCAATGTGGTTTATAAAATCATTTCCAAGTTGATTGTTGAATGGCTTAAGTGATGGCTTAGATGGCTTATCTCTGAGGAATAAAGTGGTTTTGTAAGCGGATCAAAAAATTCTGGATGGGGTGGTCATTGCTACTAAAACTATTCATTATATGGCGTCCTCTAAAGAAAAGGTTATGTTCATCAAGTTGGATATGGCAAAGGCCTACGATAGAGTTAAGTGGTCCTTCTTGCACAAAATCCTTATTGCCTTTTGTTTTGCTGAGGAGTGGGTACAGTGGGTTATGTGCTATGATACTTCTACTTCTTTCTTGATGTTGATAAATGGTAAGACTTCTTCTCTCTTTGGTGCTTCTAGAGGCCTTCATCAGGGGGATCATCTCTCTCCTTATTTATTTATTCTTCTTGCTTAAGGTTTGGGGAGAGTGGTGAAGTGTAATGTGGAGTTAGGTCTTATTCAAGGATAGGTGTGGGGAAATGGTTTTCCTCCTTAGTTTCACCTATAATTTGTGTATGACACTGCTTTTATGGGTATGGCTAAGGTCAGAGAAGCCACGAATTTGTGCAAGGCTTTGGATATTTATCTTGTTGCTTCTGATCAATTGATTAATGAAGATAAATCTTTCATTTTCTTCTTCAATACTTCACGCTTATTCAACAGAGGATTGCTCATATCTTGAGGTTTCATATTGGTTCTCTCCATTTAATTTATCTTGGCATGCCTATCTCTTCTGGTAGTCTTCCTAGGGAATCTTGGAAGAATATTCTAGATAAGTTTCATGCGAAGCTTAATCATTGGACTCATCAATGGTTGTCCTTTGTTAGGTGAGTTCAGCTACTTAAATTTGTGGTGTTGTCTCTTCCCATTTATAGATGTATGCTCTAGGTGGCTCCTGTAGAAGTTGAGAAAATACAACTTCACAAAACCCCGAAGATCACCTGCATGCAAATAACCTGTCACAAAAGAAGAGATGGAGACAAACAAGCAAGGGTTATCTGAAAACTGAAAATGTATATATCAGAGAGAATGAGAGAATGAATTGATATGAAATACAATATGATCAATCCTTATAAAAAGGAGATCATGCAAACCCTAATAAAACCCTAATAGGAAAAACCCTAATAGAAGCCCTAATAGGATAACATTTAATAATTAATATAATTATTAAATGTCACTTTATGCAAACTAACGTGAAATCTTAAGAAGGGAATAAAGGTAACTTAATCAACATAATTAAGTTAAAACCTTTACTCTAACACCCCCCTTAAGATGAGCAATAATGCAGCTACAAACGAATGCAAGAAAGCAAAGGTAACTGCAATGTAAGAAGGAAAACATGGGTCCCGACAACTAGGCCAGATCAGGTACCCAAATACAACCAAATCTTCGTAAAATTGAGAAATAGAGAAAACCTCATGGGAAAAAGTTCTACTCCAAAAAGAGATGCAGGAAGCCAAGAAGAAACATCACTGAAGCAGAAGAAGCTACAAACAACTGTCGAAAGATGACTACTATGGTGCTGAAGAACCTCCACTGAAGATGGAAGATCCCTTCCAAGGCGAAACCAAGGAAGAATTAGCACGAACAATATAATAACCCCCCCATAATGCTGAACTGGGAGAGCCTGATAGATCCACTGAAATGATGTGTAACGCGTTGTAGTGCATGAGGAAGAAGAAACAACATCTGAAAGTGCACAAGAAAGCACCTGCAACTGAAAAAGTGGTGTGCAAAACAAAGCACACATGCATGAGGCTGGAATCATATGGATCCATGGTCGTCGTGGAGGGACACTCACCGGACAAAGGTGTGATGGCAAACAAAGGAAAACTACACAAACCCCCCATGGTATGGATTCACTGTTGTCGTGGAGGGACACTCACCGGACAAAGATGTGATGGCAAAACAAAGACAAACTACACAACCCCTCATGACACTTTATAATATCAGTGTGAGTACAAAATATGGCACAACCTTATGTGCAAAATCCCCAAAAGATGCATGTACAATAGTGTGGCACTTTATCTTAGTGCGTTTACATAAAAGATAGCTTACAAATGATGCTCAAAATGTCCAAACAGGACAAAGTTGGAAATACATGAAGAACAGCCAAAAACAAAGCATCTCATGCAAACAAAAGGTTTCCAAGAGCAAATATGTCCAGGTAATCCACCAGAGTGTGAAAACACAAATAACTGAATAAAATATACCTGGAGTGAAATCTACAAAAATTGCATGGATGAAATTCAAGAACTCTGAAACACGGTTCCAACGCCGCTGAGATTGCGAAAAACGGAGAAACTGATCAAAAGTTATGAGTTTGGGACTGAAAATAGCCCCTTTGTCTTCAACTGGTTATAGAATGCACCAACAAAAAAATGAAGTGATGAGACCACACCACTAGAAAGATGAGAAAACCAGCTTTTCGACGATATCTCGTTTGCCAAAAAATGATATCGTATGCCCAAATTATGGCCTCTGGAAGAAATCAAGTCCAAAGAGAGAAAAAATCAGCACTGGGTTAAATTTGATGGTCATACAACCGTCGCAGCAAGAAGACTGGCTTAAATTTGATGGCCAAACGGCCGTCACTGTAAATGCACAATCAGACTTATACAAAAAAATTATTATTTTTTATTAAAAAAAACAAATAAAAAAAACATTGAAATTTTTTAATAAAAACAAATTTGGTGGGGGCCACCCCCACTGCAACCTATGAAGGGCACGAGCTCCCTGCACAGGTCGGCGCAGGTACGGACCTGCGCAAAACCCTACGCAAGGCACCTGCATAGGCCTTAGCAAGCCTTTAAAAGGCTAAAAAACTTTGCCTTTTTTTTTAATTTGATTTTTTTGATAAAAAAAATCAAACAGGCATTTACAAAATATTTAAAAATAAATAAATAAATTTGGACGAAATTAAATTCTTAAAAAAAGAAATCTTTTTTTTTACCAGTATTTTTCCGAATCGTGCGTAAGATGGATGGTCGTCCCAGTAAAAATATTTTGCTTCAAATTTTGACTTTGTCCAAAATGGATGAATGAACAGTCGATTTAGGGGTTTTGGACCGCTGCGAACGCAATGGCAAGGTCCGTTTGAGCTGAAAATGCTTTGAAATTGCAGGTATGCCCTGGATAAAAAAGAATAGACCCCAAACCCTTGAAGCTCCAAAAATCTTCAAAACAAAAACAGGAAGCAGCAGGTCAGGAGCTCTGATACCATGTAGGAGTTGAGAAAATACAACTTCGCAAAACTCCGAAGATCACATGCATGCAAATAACCATTCACAAAAGAAGAGATGGAGACAAACAAGCAAGGGTTCTCTGAAAATTGAAAATGTATATATCAGAAAGAATGAGAGAATGAATTGATATGAAATACAATGGGATCAATCCTTATAAAAAGGAGATCATGCAAACCCTAATAAAACCCTAATAGGAAAAACCCTAATAGAAGCCCTAATAGGATAACATTTAATAATTAATATAATTATTAAATGTCACTTTATGCAAACTAACGTGAAATTTTAAGAAGGGAATAAAGGTAACTTAATCAACATAATTAAGTTAAAACCTTTACTCTAACAACTTCGACTAGGTTTGTTAAGGATTTGGATTCTTTGGCTAGACAATTCTTATGGGCAAGCAACTTGTTTTCTTCTAAGTGGAGCCCTATGAAGTGGGATATTGTGTGTAGTCCGAAGCAATTTGGGGGTCTTGGTTTGCGACGGTCGACTTTGTTTGGGTTGGCATTGGATGTAAAGCTTTATTGGAGGTGGTGTTTAGAGAAAGATCATATCTAGGCCAAGATTCTCTCTCACAAGTACCTTCGAGGAGTTTCGAAGGAGAAGTTTCCCGGGTATCCTCTAGTGTCGAAAGGTTATGTGATTTGGTTAACGCTTAAGAAAGGGGTTGCGTTGATTAAGGAGGGCTTGTTTTGGATATATAATAGGGGGTTGAGGCTCTCTTTTGGTTTGATTCTTGGGACAATTTTCCCCCCATTTTGTGCTAGTATCCTAATTTGTTGAATATGTGTCAGTGCTTCTTAGAGGTTGGTTGGTCAAGGGTGATTGATTTTAAGACTTCTTATCCCTATGGGGGATGGAGGTGGCTAGGTGGAAGGCTCCTTGCGAGTGGCCTATTATTGGTTCGGAGGAGGACTATGTTGAGCTTCAAAATATTTTGGCTAGTAGACAATGCAACTTCCTTAGAGATAAGGATATTCTTGCTTCGAGCCCAGATCCTAAGCGTGCTTTCACTGTGGCTAGTGGGTATCAGGAGTTGTTGGCTTGTAAGTTTGGTGGGATGGAGGCTCCTTGGTGGAAACATGTGTGGAACAAGTTTTCTTGGCCAAAGTGTAATTGCTTTGTGTGGACTCTGGCTTGGAATAAATGTTTGACTTGGGATAATCTTCGGAAGCGGGGATTCCAAGGCCCCTTTGTTTGTGTTATGTGTGGCTGCAATGAGGAGGATTCTTCCCACATGTTTTTTCATTTTCCTTTTTCTTTGTTGCTTTGGCATTTATGGTGGGGTATTTGGAAACATCCTTGCATTCATGTTTTTTCCCTTATTGAGTTTTGGAACACTATGGGAAGACCTCCTACTCTAGCCTCTTTCCTCCAGATTGTGTGGAGCATTGGTCCTACCTTCATCCTTTGGAAAATTTGGTTCGAAAGGAATCATAGGATTTTTCAGGGGGGTAGGTTGATGGTTTAATAGGTTTGGCACTGAATTGTTGGTACGATTCAGGAGATGGTGGCAACTAAATGTGAAGTGGTGTATCCTTTGGAAAGGAGGGATGATGAGATTGTGATTAGATTGGGCTTATAGGGATTGACTTCTAACTTTGCTTGTGTCAAAAGAGGTAGGTTAGCTAAAAAGAAGGTTCAAAGGGTTGGAAGATGGTTGCTTCCTCCAGTGGATATCTTGAAGATCAATACTGATGGTTCATCTAGGGGTAATCCTGGGATGGCTGGTATTGGTGGAATTGGTAAAGACTGTTCTGACTTGGTTATTTTATTTTTCTATATTCATAAAGGGCAGCATTCTAACAACTTTATGGAGGGGTTGGTGATTCTCTGGGCTATTGAGTGTGCTTGTGTTTTGGGTTGGTATAAGATTATCTATGAATTTGACTCACAAGTTATTGTCAATTTGTTGAATGAGAAAAAGGTGACTAATGTTAGTTGGCAACTTGCTTTGGTTGTTCGACAGATTTTGTAGATGTGCTCTATGATGGAAGTGGTGTCTTTTATCCACATTCCTCACGAATGGAATAGGGTTGTTGATTGTTTGGCCAAGTGGGCTTCAAATCATAATGGTGATTGGAAGATTGAGGATTGGGGGTAGTTATCTCCTAATTATTGCCATGAATTAGAGACGTTCATTGTTGATGATTGGGATCATGGCTAAGGTGATTGTGGTTGTGTGGGTGGCATTTTTTGTCTTGGTTGGGTGTTCGGGTGTTTTCTTTTCTTGGGAGCCTATTGGTTCCCTAACTCCTATGCATAATTAACTTCTTGATATCAATAAAGTTTTTACCCCCTTTTATATTAATCATGCAAATGTTCAAAAATGATTTGATATAGAATTAAGTTGCTTTTAGTGTTCCAAAGCAAAGTGTTTGTAGAATAATATTTAATAATGTATAGGCTTTCAATGAATAATTAATTATGAATGGATGCATATTGAATGTTTATAAATAGCAATATATAGCAATTAATAAAGCAATTGTGTACATAATCAACTCATAACAACTACTATAATAAGCAAGAGTCAATAGAATGTTTATTTATTTAAAAAAAAAATTGGGGTCAACTCTTTATGGTGTAGGATTGATCCCATGCATTACAAGATTGACTTGGATATTTTTTAAGGGTGTTAATACCGAGGTGGGTAATGAATGTATGGGTGTAAGTGTGTGTAGGTATAATGACTAGCTAACGTATAAGGATATGTGTGGATATGGACAATTGTCAAATACATAAGAATAACTGTAAACATAGAGAGGTGATAGATCAAAGAATGAGCCCAACTTTACACAAGACTATGTCACTTGTCAATATGTAATTATTAAACTATTCCATTAAAATGGGCCCGAAACTAAATGGGATCTTGGTATGGGTATGGGTAAAAATACAAAGTTGTGTCACACTTTCGACCAACTTATCAACACAAGTGAATTTAAGTATTTCTAACTAAAAATCATTTTATGTCAAACATATGATATAGCTAGATTAATTATAGTTAATTTAGATATGGACACAACTTTTCCAAATAAAAGTGTTCACTAAATGCATATGTAGCACCATTTAGGCCAATTTACCAAAAAGATAAAAATTATTCAAAAAACTTGATATTTCAACAACTACTATTCATGTAAATAACATTTTTTTTAAATATAAGAATATCTTTTTGTAGGTCTATAAGTAAATATTTTTCAAAAATAGTTTAATTTTTTTATTTTTACTAAAGGTAGGTTATCAACACCAAAACATAAGGTTGATTATCCTATCAAAAAAATACTAAAATTTATTTTAAAAAATAAAAAATATGGTGCACTAGATAAAAGAATCTATGTCAAGATGTATATTTTTTTCTATTTTGGATAAATAATTAAGACAAAAGGTCCCATGAGAACAATTGTTTTTCAATACAATGCCCATTTTAATATTTATTTACAAAATGTATTAATCAAAATTGAGGAAAAAAATCCATGCACTAAAGTTTTAACTTATAAATACACAAAAAAAATTAAAGGAAAAAAAATTACTATATAAAGAGTGACGTCTCATTTGACTTCATTTATTAGCAATTGAATTATAAATTCAATTTCATAAAAAAACTATATTCAAATATTTTTTATTTTTTTAAAATACAAGCATAAATACACTAAAAACTAAACATTTTATTAATTTACATCATTTCAAAATTCAAAATATACATCAACTTTTGGTTATTCGAGTTAAAATTTTGATCAGTGTTGGTCGACTCCTTTATAAAAGTGTGACACAAATTTGTGCTTTTACCCATATGTAAATTTCACTGTTATATTTTTCCCCCACTTTGAGTTGCATGTGAATCCTAAAGTGATCATGAATCTCAAAATATATGAGCACTCACAAACATGCATTTAAAGTATTATATTCAAACATAAAAGGATCCCAAGGTCTATATAAATTAATTGGCCCCACTAGATCTCATCAAGTGTGTTCATCTTTTGACATGCATGCTTCATGTGAACCGACATTTTAACAAAGAAATGTGTGCAATGAGTAAATTTTGTCAAGAAAGCAAAGATAAAAATAATCTCAAGTTGAATTTATTGTCTACAATCATGAGGAAGAGGGAGAGAGTGTAATAATAATGAAATGTTCCCCAAATTTAAGAACCATCAAACTAACAAAGTTTCCATAAGAAAACCTAAACAAAGTTAATAAGAGACACAAGAAAATAGTTTTGTTTAGATTTACTTATGGAAGGTTTGTTGATTTGAAAATTTCTCAATCTATGAATTATTTTATTAGGGTTATAAAAGTTCTCCTTATACAAAAAGTGGGAATGGAAATTCTCTACCTAATGTGGTAATCATAGGATAACATGACATATCAAGTATTTTCATGTTGTGTGATCACAATCTATCAAGACATAATGATAAGTCTTTATATATTTGTAGTTGTAACTATATAAAAACTCAACAAAGGATTGTTAGTGATAGGATATGGCCTCTTCAAGTAGATTAATCCATTAGATGCAAGAAATTGGAGAAGAGGGGGAAATAATACATGAAAATTTAAGGTGAGATAAGCATAAAATATGTGTGTCATGTAAAGTAAGTTAGTGTCATGAATCATTATGTAATAATTAGATAAACATCTTGAATGATAGGTGTGGTCAACACATAAGCTACAAATGAGCATGAAGGGATGTAACTTTACCCGCAATATAGGTAAACAAGAATAGTGATGCAACCCTTAATGGCAAAAACACACTCATGTAAGTACATAAAACATTAGAAAAGGCATATCCCCTAATATAACTCCAAGAACATGATCATGCTATGGTCAAGGTAAAATAATAGGTCCCTTGTGGCAACAAAGCTTTGGATATATGGCATGTTAGGTGTTGGCTTGTAATAAATAAAGTTAAGAAGGTTATGGTGTCCTTGGTGTGACTTCAAGAGAATGGGAACCTAGTAAAATGGGGAAGGCATGATGTCCCCAATGTTATATGATATTGAGATGGGATCAATGAGTAGTATGGATGAAATAAAGATCCTCACGATGTGTAGTCCCTTAAGAATAAGGTAAAATTAGCCCTACATGACTAGATAATGTTGTGAGAATCAAAATTGAGTAACTATATCGATAGATAAATGTAGAGGAACAAATATGAGTAAGATATAATCATGAAAATGAATACAAAATTATTTAGCCCCAATATATACAATATGACATGATAAAGCTTCAAAATGACATGGGACAAATAATAGAGATAATTATAAATTAATAATTATGGTCCTCCATGTATATCATCCAACAATAATATTGACAAAGGTGCATAATGTTAACCAAGTCTTTCACCAATTTTTTGTCAAGATTGCATAAGCCAAAGGTGTCAATACCAAATCGGTAAATGATGATAAAAGGGTCAATCAATTAGGTAAAAAAATCCCTCAATTATTTTTTATCATTTGGATTAATAAGATTCACACAAAGTACCAAATCACCTAATTATAAGTCTCTTTGGTTGATTCTCTTTAGCAAATCCTAATAGGGTGCATTCATTTTTATGGTGAAGTGATGCCTATTTTGGGGTAAAATATCCATTTTGAATTTGTGCACATTGGTAGATAATGTTGTTTTTACCTAGCAGATTATAGATTGACTCTTAAAAATATAATGATTTATTGGGCAAATTCATTATGCCCTTAATCTTATTTGTGCATAAAGGTATAAGTAAGGCTACCTTAACTCTTAATTAAGTTATATGATCGTTATTATAGTTTTATTTATATAATTAAGTCATCCTACATATTATATTTAGGTATATAAGTTGATATGAGAGGCATCCAAGGCATAAGTAGAGTATATATAGTAGCTCGTGGTTAGTTTATCATCATCAAGTTATAGATTGTGTTCTTCTTGGAAAATTTTGAAGGCTTTCCCCCTTAAAATGATTTATTATTCTCAATTATTATTAAATATTTGTAGTATATTTCTTATTATATTATCTTTTGTGAAATTTATATCATTAAAAGTGGTATTAGAGCATGATATTGGAACTCAAAGGGAAATAATCAAGGCAAAATTGTTCAACTCAAGAGGTCAACTTGGAAAGCGCATATCTCTCTCATATTAGAATTTTTTCTTAAATGTTAAAGGGTTTTTTAATCCATATTGAAGTTTCTAAGATTCATATTTAAGGTCATTTGGAGCATATTTCAAGAAGTTCTTATGAATTATGGTTTCCACCAAATTTGTTCTCGAGGCTATAAAACAATGATGTTCTTGGATTTTTTTTTATAGATGAGAGCTACGACCAAGTAAGTTACAATAAAAGAAATTAGATTATTTGGATTTTTTTTTATGATTTATAATAAAAGTATGTATCCCCATCATGTTAGACCCACCAACAAATGCAAAAAGGACCTTTCATGCCTAGAAAATCTCCAAACAAGGAGGATATAGTGATTGAGGAGATTAATTTTAGTGATATGAACAATGAAAATACCAAGGTTAAAGAAGATATTTCATCATTGAAGGTGGATATTCCATAAGAATAGATATCAATGTATTATAGAGGAGAGTTGAGTCCCTTGTGACTAGTATGAAATCTAACTTGGGAGTGAATTCACAAAATAAGAAATGGGAAGAGGGTGATGATTTTAAGGGACACAATGCTTTTGGTTTCATACAAGTTTCAAGATGAATCATAACCCAAATAATTCTATGGCAAGTAACTTCACACCAAAGGTGGATATTGAAAGTTTTATGCCAAAGATATGACCAAGTGGCTTTGCTAAATGGAGTAATTATTTGATCTTTACTATGTTCTTTATCAAAAAAGGTTGTTATGGCATTCTTATCCCTAAATTTTAACCAATTCATTTGGTATCATTGGATATGTGAAGAGAAGAAAAATAAGGGATGTGTTTTCACTTGGTCTATTTTCTAAGAGGAACTCATCACACATTATGGTGATAATCTTATGGATAGCTACTTCAACACTCTTACCAAATTAAAATAAACAAGTATGGTCAAGGATTATCTTCATCAATTTCAAACTTTCTATAGGAGTGGAGAATATTGTAGAGAAAATTTTGAAGTAAGCATTCCAAGGGGGTTTAAAGGACCACATCAAACATAAGGTACATATCTTCAATCTAAATATTATGTCTTAGCATTGTTAGGAATAGGATCATAGAGAAATATATATAATAAAATGAATACAAAAATAAAATATAAAATAACAAAAAAAATATAAAGACAAAAATATGTGTGGTTCACCTAATATGGGCTATGTCAACATAGAAACAACCAATCCTTCCTTTATTTCGTCTAGGAAAATGAAGTGATACAACCTAAAACACATCCACTATAACTTATTCTTCTTCTCTCTATCATAGTCTCCTCACATAATATAATTCAATACTCAATTGTAATACAATGGCATCATAAAAAAGGGGGTTACCTTCTAGGGAAAGGAAAACCAACATAATTTCTATCGTCAAATATGTGACCAAATGATAAATGATCCAG
Source organism: Sequoiadendron giganteum (assembly GCA_007115665.2). Classification (NCBI taxonomy): domain Eukaryota; kingdom Viridiplantae; phylum Streptophyta; class Pinopsida; order Cupressales; family Cupressaceae; genus Sequoiadendron; species Sequoiadendron giganteum. Next base: position 596,707,929 of record CM021109.1, read on the forward strand.
ATTCACAATAAAAAAAATGTGAAATATAGTTTTTTTGGGGCGTTACCCACAGGGGATACCCCCCTTACAACCCACCACAATGAAATGAGATCCAAAATTAATAAGATTAGGCTTCATAACCAACAATCTCCCACTCTGAGACTAATCACAAAAAATCTAGGAAGATAATCAAGCTCCACCAACAATCTCCCACTTGGATACTAATTATAACAACTCCACGCCTATTGCACCCACTGGACTAGGCTCTAACTTTGGAATTGGAAAGTTTCTCATTTGTACCATCATCCTTGAAGGCCAATTGAAACAAAGTAGAAAATTGGTTTCTAGAGTTACTACCTTTGTCAACATGTTTGTAGGATTTTGGCTAGTGTGTATCTTTTCTAGCTTCAATTGACCATCTCCCAAAATAGATCGTATGAAATGATACCTAATATATATATATATATAGTTTTAGAATGAAGGGTTGAATTCTTTGCAAGATGAATGACACTTTGACTATCACTATACAACCTGTTGTCCTCCTACTTTTTTCCCAATTCCTCTATAAACCTTTGTAACCAAATAATCTATTAACTAGCCTCTATATAAGCAATATACTCAGCTTTTGTTGTTGAAAGTGTAACAACCATTGTCAATCTAGAAATCCAACTCACTATTGTTCCACCTATAGTAAAAACATACCCTATGGTGTTCCTCTTGCTATATAAACCACCCACTAGATATGAACCAACATATCCCTATAGATTAGAGTTTGAACATCCAAAACATAATGATTGGGTAGTAGTACCTCTCAAATACCTAAGAATCCACTTCATTATGTTTCAATGCTCTTTTCCTAGATTTTTCATATACCCGCTCACAACTCCCACTCCATGTGCAATATGTATCCTTGTACACACCATGACATATATCAAGCTTCCAACTATCAACGAGTATGGAACCTTGGACATCTAGTCCACCTCCTCGTCTGTCTTTGGATACATCTCCTTGATGAGAAATATATAGGTTCTACTACTAATTTTTGGGAAATTCAATCCCTATCCAAATATGACTTCAATGGATGAGATACAAGGGTTGGACTACTACAATATGAAAAACTAAAAATTCTATGCAAATCTGAAATTAAGTTGCCTTAATATAAAATTACCATGATTAGATCCATCTTTTTTATGATGCTACAAAATCAGCCAACATAGCATGCTTAATAATACCATTTTATGTGAACTTATAACAACAATAAATAAAGAATAACATCACCATAAGATAGAAAAAAAAAGGCACAAATCAACAACGTAATACCCCTCCGTTTTGCTTCTACTTTCATGTTGTTTATGCTTTGCTTGGTTTACAGCTACTGTGATACTGGACATATTTTTATTATGATATTTTGATCGCTACTCTTGAGCGACAAACTATTACTATGTGATGTGATTATCTGATTTGATTTTACATGCTTTGATGAATGAATGTTAACAGTAGAATTATCATGTGATTATTTATGAAACTATTGTTATGATGTTAGTGTCAGTCTTTGATGAGTGTATTGGTGAAGGAGACAGAATCGCATCACTCGCTTGCGAGCGCCCTGCGATTCCGAGATTTCTTCTTCACGGTGTGAATTATATACTGCATATATTATGTTGATTATTGGAGTACAGGTTGCAGGTACTAACATCGACTCCACCTGGCTCCACAGGTTTGAGCGTGTCGATCCAACGGTTAAGTTGAATGGGAGATAGTAGCTTGGTAACATGTGTCAGGTCTACACCCTAGCCTTAATGTGTCGTCCGTTCTGATGTTTGAGTCATGTTGTATCCTATTGGATGTTATGTTATGTTTTGAAATGTGTTGAACCTTTAAATAGTTCTTTTGAAAATTGCATTGGCTGGAAGAAATGTTTATTTTATAGTATATTAATGTTATGCTTATTGGTTAATTTTAAAATGATTATTGAAATTAAACTTAAATTAATTAATTAATTAAATTTAAATCTCAAGGATTAAATTTAATTATTAAATAATTTTAAGTAAGTTAATTAAAGTTAAATTATTTATTTAATTAAATTTAAATCTCAAGGGATTGGATTTAATTATTAGATAATTTAATAATAATTAAGGAAGTGTATTTGATTATTATATTAAATTAAATCAAAAAGGGAATTATGTGAAATTGAAATTTTAATTAAAAGTCAAAGTTAGGGCCTTTCAATAAAAGGGAAATGAAATTAACTTGTAAATTCAATTTTTGCATTTGAAAGTGAATTAGGGTTACATTAGGTTATGTTTGGAATTGTTGTTTTATAAGTTTAGGGCAGAAAAATTTGGGAAATTCTTGCTTCATTTTTTTGGACAGGCAGGAAAATTGTTGGAGAAATTTTTGATGAAAGTTTAAGAAATTATTTCTGGTTGAGGAATTAAATTGAAAAGGGAGAGAAATTCTATGAAGAAGGTGGAACTGGTAGATTGAAGCTTGCTGGAAATTTCTTGGCATTGTGGGAAAAGAATTGTGAAGAGCTCAAAGGAAAGTCTACATCCTTTTTTATTTTCTTGTTTTAATATTCCTAGTTTAACCTAGTTTGTTTAAATTTGAAGAAATTTGCAAATGGGGAATTTTCTTGAAACCCTAGGTTAAACTCCATTAATTTGATATTCAGATTTATTTATTTTGGAAATGCAAACCCCTTTTAGAAAAAAAAAATGGTAGAAAAGAAAACCAGATCATTGAATCAATATTCTTGTGTTTTAGGAATTTTGAGAACACAAAGGAAAGGGAATGGTTTCATTTGTTTTCTGAATTTAACCTTTGTTTGGAAAGTTTTCAATGGTTGTAAAAGAAAATTATTTTGATTGTTTATACATTTTTTCTTCAATTACCCTAGTATTGAAAATTCTGGAAAAAAAAATTACATATATAATAAAATACATTACATATACCATTTTTTGGAAATGATATATGCAACCTATAGTATTATATATATAAATTTTTTTTTGTATTTTAAAATTTTATTATGCCATTCTGTTAGCCGCGTACGGCCTGGGCATATCGTACCTGTGTACAAAATTTATTTTGTCCGAATTTTTTTCATCTGTCCGAAATTTATTTTTGAATCATAAAAATATTGTAATGTTTGGTGGGGGGGCTCGGCCCCCACCCCTTTTGGTTATGGCGCAGTGGGTACGCGCAGCGCCCACTGGGCAGTGCGCCACTCGTACGGGGGACGCACTGTCCAATGGGACTGCGGCCCCCGCTACCCCGGCCGCTGTACGTTAGTACAATCGGCGCAGGGTACGCCGATTGCGGGTGACAGTCACTGCGGACTGTCACATCCGCGTGTGTTTAGGTTTTACTTTGTTTTAAATTTTTTTTTTTATTTATAAATTTTATTTTATATTTGTTTTTCTTTAAATTTCATTTAACTTTATTTTATTTAATTTCAATTTTATTTTATTTTGTTTATTAATTTTATTTATATATATGTATAATATTTAATTGTTTTCATATATATAATATATGTATTTTTTTTTTATATTATAATATATTTGAACATATATTTATAATATTTAATATACATATAATTATGTATAGATTTTTATTAATATTATATATAGGATATCTGAAATGTTTTAATTAAAGTTTTCTTGTGAAATGGATTTCGTTTTGATTAAGATAAAAGTATGGTGTTAATTGTGCATATTATTATGAGATGGTTTTTTATTGTAGATGTGTGTATTATTATACCTTGCTAAAACATGAGAGCATTCAGCTACTTAGACATTTAACTATAGTCGAACTCATTAATGCTCAGGATTTGATTTAGTTGGAGAGATTACACTTTTAATAAAATTTTGATTGGTTGATATAAAGCCTTGAATGAATCATTTTACTTCGTTGCGAAGAGCATTAGATTAGGAATATGGTTTTAGAATAACCAAATGTAGTATTTCCTTTTCCAATGCATGAGTTCATTGATGTACCCTTTTACTGAATAATTTGTAAATGATTGTTGAGAAGTTGAGTTGTGAAATCTTCCAGTTAAACGTGGGTCATTCCCTTGTTAAAATAATGTTTTTTGATTTCCTTGGGTAATGTTACATTTATCTTGTGTCCTCCTAGTATTGGAGTAGAATTCTTTGTGTTGCCTCCTAGGATTGGAGAGAGTTTTATTGGTTCAATTCTGTAACACGTGAGTAACCCTTGGAGTTAGTTTTCATAGTGTGTTATCCAATTAGAAGAGTGGCTTTTGTTAGGGGCCGGAGCCCAAAGAGGTAAACGGGAAACCTTCAGAAGTGATTTTAACAACTGAAAACTAAAGTAAATATACTTAGCATATTAGAATGTAGTTCACATTAACCAAGATAAGTTAACCTCACTCATGGGCACAAGGGTTTGTTTAGACTTGGGGTGGGTGAGAAGGCCTGGAATGGCAAGATCACTATCTCGTCCCTATGAGAGATAGATGATTCCGCTTGAGTTAGTATGAGTGCCGGGATTCGGTTGAGGCCACCAGGATTTCCGAAGCCTATGAAGAATGCCCAGAGGATATCTCATGACAAACCTTGCGATGACACTCTGTCTAGGATAACACCGTGTTTTATGTTGTGCGTATGTTTTCTTAGCACACTTGATTATATTATCTTGTCTGGAAGCAATGTAACCATGATTAGTGTTTGACTTTTGTGCATTTATGTAGTTGAGTCAGTTGGTATCTGTATGAGTCTTCCTTTGGTTTGAGGTGGTAGTTTTCTCATCCATGTTTCTTGGTTACTATCTCCTAGCATGGGGGTTGGTCCTTTGGGTACCACATGGTTGGGTGGAACATGCACCATAACCGTTGGGTCCCCTTGATCTTCAGTACTTGGTGGCGAGCCTTCTTGTTGGACATCTCTCTTTGCTTACTTTAGGATTCTTGTACTTTGTATCTCATGAAGTAATGATATTGTTTACCCCTCTTGTGTATGAGGTGGATCTTGTAATATTCAGACTTATGTATTTGTACTCATTCCGGGAATGAGGATTGTAATAGACCTTGGTAACTGATTTATATAAATGAATGCTTAATCTTTATCTTGTACTTTCCTTTGATGTAAAATGTTATTACTTGTATATTTAATTTCAATTGAATTTTAAATGATGTAATGTAAATGGGGTTTTAAGTAATCTCAGTTATGTAACCCTAGGGGAGGTTGTCAATTTTAAGTTGAACATGTGGGTTTAATTCACTTCTTTTACTTCTTTTAAAAAAAAAAATTTAGTACGCTTGTTTAGTGAATTGAAACTTCCTCTAGGGTTGCGTGGCGGGGCATTACAAACAACATAAAGGCACCACAAAATATAAGATTTATGTGGAGAAACCCTTACAAGGAAAAACTCCATTAAGAAGAGAGGCCAAGTATGTATTATCTTCAAATAAATGATATTACAATACATTCACTTCCATTCTCCTCTTTTCCATCAACATGGAAGCACCTATGTACCTATGAAAAACCTCTTTATGCCTCAAATTATCCATGTTCCTACAGTTATGCTACATTCAGTTGTTCCTCATATTTTCTACATCTAAAGAGCTAATTTTATAGAGTTGTGAAGAGGTCTAAAGCCCCAAATATGCCACGCAAAGATGACCCTTCATTCCAAACATCCCCAACCTTGGATATCCTCAAAATGCAAAAGGACACTGATTTTGGTTCCAATACTTTCCCTCCAACTTGGGTACCCAAGCTTGGAAATTAAAAATTACATTAAATGCAATAAATGAGGAAAACCAAGAGACACCTATTGCCTCTTTCTAAGCACCTACTATGAGAATCCCAACAGTCACTCATTTTTATTTTTGCTTATCTATAATTGTCCCATTCTAGGCATCTACATGTAGAGGAAACAATATTAATATTTATATCCACAAGTCAACTTTACTATTGCTAGTGGAATCCATCACCCCTTATAAGTGTAATGCAAACAATGGTGAGAAAAAATATTACAAAATATTTTCCTAATACGCCCTAAGTGCCTAGAGATGCTTTCCAAGGATGTTAGAACCGTGCAATACGGCATAGGATTTACTTGAGGTATATGATACCTTAATCCTAACACTCCTTAGTCAATCTAAAATAGTTGGGCAAAGGTGTACTAACTAATTTGGCATCCTACATTTGAAATGTTTTCAACACCTTCTCTATGTGTGATTGTTATTCTCATACCAAGGATTTGCTTCACAACATCCAAATCCTTCATCATAAATGAATTGGCTAATTTTATTTTGAGTATATTTATATCTTGTGTGTTAGATCCTACAACAAGCATGTCATCTACATATAATAAAATGACAATGTAGCTACCATTATTTAGTCTCTTGAAACAAACATAGTAGCCAAATAACATCTACTATAACCTTGTTCTATCATAAACTTATCAAATGTTAAATACTACTATTATAGAGCTTGTTTTAAGTCATACATGCTCTTCTTCAACTTTTATACTAATTTATCCTTCCCTTTGACCTCATAACCTTGTGACTACTACATATAAATATCTTCCTTCAAATCACCATCGAGAAAAGTTGTCTTTACATCTAATTGTTCAAGATGCAAATATTATACTGCCACTAGACTTAAAATAGTTATAATGAAGTCACTTTAACAATAGGAGAAAATATTTAATCAAAATCTATACCTTTTTCTATGTAAAACCCATTACAAAAAGTCTTGCCTTGTACCTCCTTTTCCCTCCATCTTCTTCCTTCATCTTGTAAACCCATTTGTTTTGCAATGCTCTTTTATCTGCATGCAACTCAACCAAGTCACAAGTATAGTTTTGTACAAAAAAATCCATCTTCGCTTTCATGCCTTCCTCTCACTTGTTTTTTGGTTTCTACCTGCATTACTTCTTCATAAATTTCTAGCTCACCAGAATCAATCAATAATACATAATATAATGGAGAGTATCGCTGAGGGGGTATACTTAACTTGGTAGATCTTCTTGTGGGAGTTTGAGGTACTTGTTGTTGTTCTTGTTGTTGAATATTTTAATATTCTAACACCTTTGGAACTACATTTTATGGGATTTCATCAAGCACCATATATTCTACACTTTCCTTTTTATATTTCTTTCCCTACAACTGATCTTTGTACATGACCTTCTCATTGAATATCGCTTCTCTACTCCTAATGATTTTATGATTTTATAATCCCATAAGTGATAAAAAAAATCATTAACTCCATATCCAATAAAATTACACTTGTTGGATTTAGCCTAAAGCTTTTTTCTATTTTCTATATCAATATGGACAAATTCTTCACAACCAAAAGTTTTAAAAAATGAGTAATTTACCTTTTTACCTATCCATGTCTCTTCTAAAATACCACCATCCAAGGAACTTGAAGGTCCTTTATTTATTAAGTAAATAATATTACCCACAATATCTACCCAAAATTGTAATGGAGTCCTACATGTAATCTCATACTCCTTGCATGCTCCATTATTATCCTATTCATCCTTTTTGACATACCATTTTCTTGTGGTCTTCTTAGAACTATCTTCTATCTATGAATCCCATGGTATGAATAGTAATTTTCAAACTCCTTGATATAACATTCACATTCATTATATGATCTGAGACACTTCAACTTATTTCTTGTCTCATTCTCAACCAAATATTTCCATTTCTTTAAGGTATCAAAGATATCAGATTTTATTCAGAAATAAACCCAAGTTTTTTTAATTGTATCATTAATAAAAGTAACATAATAATAAGAGCCACCAATATATGATACTTGATATGGTCCCCATACATTTGAATGCATGAGGTCTAACTTTTCACTCTTCTTTTTCTTTCCAACTCTAAGAAATCTAACTCTCTTTTATTTTCCATAAACATAATTTTCATAAAAATACAACTCAACTTGCTTCAAACTTGGCAACAAATTATTTGAGTGGAAAATCCTCCCTTTCTCACTCATGTGCCCAAGCCTATGGTGCCACAATGTTGTATCTTCTCCCGTAGAGTCTAAGACAATAGAAAAATCAAAATTATCAATACATAAATAAAATGTACCTACCTTTTCTCCCTTTTCTATTATCAATGATCCTTTAGTGACCTTGCATGAATTCTCTATAAATGTAACTATACAAACTTTACTTCTCAATTGTCCTACTAAAAATAGATTTCTTCTCAAATCAGGAACATGCCTCACCTCCTTCAACAACCATTGGTTTCCATTTGGTAATTCTATCTGTATATTACCCTTTCCAACAATTTTACATGGTTGATCATTACCCAAATAAACCTGTACAAAATCAACTTGAAATAATCTATGAAATATTTCCTATGGGGTGTGGCATGAAAATGAATCCCCTAAGTCTAACACCCAAGAATCAATAATATTATCTAATGAAAGGATCAAAACCTCTTGAAACACATCACTTGCTACATTTTCTTCCTTATTATTTTCTTGTTGTACATCTCCTTATTTTCCCTTTCTAGAACAAATTTATTTCTTGAGGTGTCCTTTCTTCCCATAATGTCAACACTCCAATCTTCCTTTAGATTTATTTATTCCCTTCTTAGAATTCCCATAATTTCTTGGGATCTTTCCTGTCTCTCTTTGTCTTCCCATGTTCTCTATAGTCAAAGCATTACCTAATGTCTCACATATGTTTTTCTATCACATTTCCTCACTAAGGATAACACCAACAACAACATCAAACTTTAAAGTGCTTGAACCAAAAACAAAATTACTCATAGCCATGACCAAACTATTCCAACTTTTTGTCAATGAGCACAAAATCAAGAAATCCCTAACCTCATCATCAAAGGTTGCATTTATAGAACTTATCTAACTAGTGACCATGTTAAACTTGTTTAAATGATCAATAATAAACCTAGCTTCTGATATTTTCATATTAAATAAATGTTTCATAAAAAATACCTTATTGGAAATTGAGGGTTTTTCATACAGTTTAGCCAATGCGAACATCAAATCCATTGTTTTCATTTATTTTTATATGTTGAAAGCCATCGATGTTGTTAGGAATAATTGTATTGTTCTTAGTGTTTTTTATCAAGAATCTCTCATTTTTGATCTATCACATTCATTGACTTCCTTTCTTTTCCACCCAATGGTAAGAAAAGATCCTTTTGATATAAATATTCCTCCATTTGCATCTTCCTTAGCTTTTAGTTTTGGCCATTGAACTTTTCAACCCTAAACTTTCCTTCTTCCACCATTGCTCCCACTCAAACTAGGAAACCCTCTTTTTAATGTTATCATCCAAATAAATGTACAACTCTAATACCATTTGTTAGGAATAGGATCACATAGCAGTATATAATAAAATGAATGTAGAAATAAAATATAAAATAACAGAAGAACACAAGTATATATGGTTCACCCAATATGGGATACATCCACAAAGAAACGAGTAATCCTTGCTTTAGTCCATCTAGAAAAATGAAGGGATACAACCTAAAACACATATTTTTTAACTTCATATTCTCTCTATCACAACCTCCTTAGATGATACAATTCAATGCTCAGTCATAATACAATGGCCTCATAAAAAGGGGGTTGCCTTCTAAGGAAAGAAAAACCAACATAATCTCTACCATCAAATATGTGATCTAATGATAAATGGTCCAAATTTACAATAAAAAATATATGTAAAATATGGCTTTTGGGGGCACTTCCCTCAAACCCCCATCAAAATATGTGAACCCCAAACTCCACAGAGGAGGTACACCCTACAACCCTCGCAATGAAATGGGCTCCATAACCAATAATTTTATTATAGAAAAGCATGTACAGGAAAATTTGGTGGCCAATAGAAGGCAAGGTTTTGTAAACACAATAGATAGAAGCACTCCTACACAATCACTCCCTTAGCCTACTACATTGAATCCATAAAAAATGAAGACACAAGAGTCAAAGGTTATGTTTTAATTGTGATATAAAATATTTTCAGGGACATAAATGTATTGAAAGGGAATTATTCTACATTGAAGGGCTAAGTGGGCAATAAAAGGAAGAAGAATCAAAATAAGAGGGTGAAATTGAAATAAATGAGAAATTGGGAGATATCAAAACAACCATTTCTTATCATGTACTTTTTGTAATTAATACTTTGCAAACTCTCAAGGTAGTGGGTTTCTTGAAGAAAGAGAGTGTAAATAATGATGATAGACTCGAGAAGCAATCTCAACTTCATTGACAAGAAGTTAGTTATTTAGTTAAATTATTTTATTTATGTAGCTTAAGAATTTTAAGTCCTAATTGCATATGGCGGCACTATTAATTGTTCAAGGAAATATCATACAATTAAATTATCCATGGGGGATTACAAGATTTCCCAATGTTTGTTATTGTCATGGGTGTAATAGATATTATTTTGGGAGTACAATGGCTTATTAAATTGGGAACAATTAAGATGAAATTCTAGGAGTTATTCATGCACTTTCATTTATAAGGAAGGACAATAAAACTAAGAGGATTACATCTAAAGTCTCCACAAATGGTAACCTCTCACCAAATGCAAATAATTTTTAAGAAGGCTCAAAAAAATGGGATTGTGGACCAATTATTTTTATTATAAGCATATCAATTACAGGATTTCTACACCGTGAGATCTACAAATAGTTGTAGATAAGAATTCAATAGCTTTTAGAGAGCTTCCAAAAGGAATACTCTTAAACAGGATCGTGGCCATGTCATTCAACTAGTACTAGGGATCCAACCACCTAACATTAGGCCCTATAGCTATCCAAATATACAAAAAATGATATTGATATGGTTTAGAAGTTGTTATAAGCAATTATTATTAAACATAGTTAGTGCTAACTCATTTCCTATGGTAATGGTGCACATGAAAGATGAAACTTGGAGGATGTGTCATAATTATAGAGAGCTCAACAATTTCACCATAAAAGATAAGTTTCTTATTCCAATAATTTATGATTTGTTATATGACATAAATGGTGTTGTTTATTTTATAAAACTTGATTTTTGTTCTAGTTATCATCAAATAAGAATTAGGGACAAGGATATACATAATAAAACTTTTCAAACTCATGAGGGTTGCTATGAATTTTGGTATCACAAAATCACCATTTACATTCAAGCTATTCCATAAAAAAAATTGAATTTTTTTAGTGACCTATTAATATATAACAAAACTTGGGAGGAACACTCGCAATGTGTAAAAAAGGCTTTGGACATTCTTTAGTAGCATAAACTTTATGATAATCCATCCAAGTGTGTTCTTAGATTCAAAAAAGTATATTAAATAGTTCATATTATGTCACATGAGGGAGTCAAAGTGGACCCTCAAAAGATCAAGGTGATTGTAGAGTAAAAGATGCCTAGGCTCCTCAAGAACCTATAGGGCTTCTTAGGGATTACATGTTATTATTGTTAGTTTGTAAAGAATTATGGTAGTATAGCATCACCTCTCACAAAAGTAATGAAGAAGAATTTATTCTAATGGAATGTGGTAATTACAAGGGCATCTAAGCAACTAAAGGAATCTATGTCCACAACTCCAATCCTAGATACCCTAATTTTTTTCTAAATTATTCATTATGGAATGTGATTCTTTCAGATATGACATAGGAGTAGTAATCATACAAGAAAATTTGAGAGCTACCAAATTAAAGGTTTAATTTTTTAAAACCAATTTATGAGAAGAAAATATTGGGTCTTGAATGTAGTTAAATAATGGAGACCTAATCAACTAGAAAGATACTTTAAGGTAAAGACATGTTACAATAATCTCAAATATTTCTTGGAAAAAAGGTTTCCACTTAAAGAACAACAAAAATGGGTCACAAGGATGTTAGGATATGAGTTTGAAATCATATGTAAGAAAGAAAAAGAGAATTTTATAGTTGATGCTCTATCGAGGAGGGATGAACCCCACATAGTTACTATCGTATGTCATTTCCATTACAAGTAGATTGGGTTAATGAGGAAAGAGAAGAGTGGGAGAAATAAAAGGATTCTCAAACTCTCATTGAGAAACTCCAATAGGAGTCAAATGTGTAAGAAAAAATTGTGTCGAAAAGAAATTGTTTATGGTGCACTTATAGGTTGTACCTCTATATTAATTTAACCCTTACGTTTAAGGTTTTGCTTGAACTACATGCTTATATAGTAAGTGGGCACTCTATATTCTTGAAAAAATCATAGAATCAAGCAAGATTTATTTTGGGATGAGCTAAAAAGGGATGTTTAGAAATTTTTAGTAGAATACATGGTATGCCAACAAAACAAAGGGTGGACAATTAAGACCCCAAGTCTTCTATAACCCTTATATATTCGAAGACAAATGTGGGAGGAAGTATTTATATATTTCATAGTAGTTTTATCTAGATCTAAAGGGAAAATTCCATCATGGCTTTTGTGGATCAACTCACCAAATAAGCACATTTTTATGTTTTGGCACAACCATTTATAGCAAGAATTATAACAACCTTTATGAACACCATTCAAAACCCACACAAGTATCCAAAAGTTCTAGTAAGTGATTGTGATCCTATATTTACAAGTATTTTTTGGCTTGAAATATTTTCATGTTTGGGCACTTAGCTTTCTCATAGCCTACCATATCATCCCCAAACAAATGAAGATTGGGGTGGGCTCAAAATTATTGGAAGGTTACCTCTCATGTTTTACAAATAAACAAGAGAGATGGATGTAATAGCTACCACTAGCATAATAGTGGTATAACATGTCCTTCCATACTTTTTCCAAGATGTCTCCATTTTTGGCACTATATGAGTACTAACTACTATTGAACACCTCTTCATCGCAAGCATACCCAAATTTTTGAACAATTGAAGAACAATTTCAATATCAACAAGAGTTACTTACTATTCTTAGAGAGAACTTGTGATGTAGGATCATTCAGGTCCACAACAAATCCTATATCAACCAAAAAAAATCCTTTCCTTGCTATCAATTTTGTTGCTTAAATATTTTTGGTAGTGTTGGTATTGGGTAGTTGCTTTGGGAAGATTTTCATAAACAATTCAAGAAACTAATGAAATCTCCTTGTAGAGGAGCCTAATGGGTATCTACAGGTCAAATTTGGTGAAGATTGGAAAAATTGGTTAAGTTATGACTTTTGTGGATGTTTGGTCTACTACTAGCCTTTGTGAGTATTTGTTGTTGAATCGATCATTTACAACAAGTTCCAATGTATTAAACCAGTTCTAATGTTTTGTCACACACTGTATACACCTAAAATTGGTCTAGAGAATCTAATTAATTAAATACGACTTATTTTATTAATTACCTTAAATTCCTCTACTATTGAATAAATAGAAATATTTATTTATATATAGTTCATGTTAAAATTCTTATTTAAATTCTTCAAATTCTACTATTGTTTCATCTTAATTAAATAAACAAAATTAAATACTTTGTCTTATTTAATTATCAATTTCCTCTATTTATTCTATCTTAATCACATCGGTCAAATTAATTAAACAAAGGTTAAATACTTTATTGTTTAATTATCATATCCCTTCTATTTAATTTAATAAACAACTTCTATAGTTTGTTTTATTAAATTATTCATTTCCCTTTTGCTAATTTAAATAAATCAAAATATTTAGATAAAGGCATAAATCAAATTCCTCTATTCACTCACCTGCCAAATCAAATATCATATGTCTAATTTATGTCTAATTTAATTCAACTAGTATTCATAGGAAGCTATGAAGACAAATTGGAAATCAATCTCTCAATCTTCTTCCTTTGATGCTTCCTATCATCTTGCCTGGTGTTTTCATGGGGAGGAAACATTCCCAAAATCTTCTCAATCTTCTCAATCTCTCACCATTCAATCCTCTAGATTGAATCCAAGCCTCTACTTTGTTGCCCCTGTGCAAATCTGTTGCTGTGAATCTATAAATACAACTTTTCTCCACAGGAAATGGATCCCATCTTTGTGCAATCTTAGTCTATAGGAAATAGAGCAATCAAGCAATCAAGCATCTTAGTATCATAGCAATCGTAGCAATTTAGAATCATAATCATGGTTGCATAGTAGTTTTACTGTAGCTTTCATCATAGTTTTCATGTCAAGATAGATTACAGTAGCTTATTTTTATCAATTAGATATTATCAATCATTACATCATTGCATTTAGAATCATTCCATTCTCTAGATTGGCATTTTAATAGTCACAAGTGCTTACCAAATCTGACGGTGAAAACCTCTTTGAGGCACTGAAAGATGGAAGATTTGACACCCTTCCAGAGCATTATCATGAAAGGTCATCAGTTTTGGTGGAGCCTACACAATCTATAAACATTGGTACAGAAGAAAGAGCAAAGATTTACATCTGGCAGAATCTATGACAGAACAAGAAAGACCTGAATTTATCAAATTCTTTGAACAAAGAAGCATTAATTTTGCTTGGTCATACTCCGATATGCCGAGTTTAGACCCAAATATTTAATGCATCATTTGTCTTTGCCTACTAGAATCAAACCTGCAAAACAAAAATTAAGAAAGATACATCCACATATCTCATTAATGGTAAAAGTTGAGCTGAAGAAGTTATTGGATGCAGGATTCATTAGGTCTATTTATTATGTCGAATGGATATCAAATATTGTGCTTGTATCAAAGCCGGATAATAGTATCAGGATATGTACAGATTTCAAGGATCTAAATAAGGCATGCCCTAAGGATGATTCCCCCTTGCCTAATATTGACATCATCGTAGACTTAACAGCCGGGCATGCCATGTTATCAATAATGGATGGTTTCTCCAGTTACAACCAAATCAAGATAGCATCGGAAGATCAGGAGAAAACTGCATTCACATGTCCATGGAGAACCTTTTGTTGGAATGTCATGCCCTTTGGGTTGAAAAATGCAGGGGAAACTTATCAAAGAGAAATGACCACTATCTTCTATGATATGATGCATACCTTTATGGAGGATTACGCAGATGATATTCTAGCTAAGTCATATTCCAGAGAAGGACATCTAGATATCCTGGGCAAAATTTTCACAAGGCTAGAAAAGTTCAATGTTAGACTAAACCCTAAGAAATGTGTCTTTGGGGTTACATCAGCAAAATTCTTAGGATACATAGTCTCAAAAAAAGGTATTGAAGTAGATCCAGCAAAGGTAAAGGCAATAATGGAAATGCCACCACCCAAAAACATCAGTCAACTAAGATCACTACAAGGAAGGCTACAATCAATCAGGAGATTTATCTCTCAGTTGGTAGACAAAAGTCACCCATTTAATCATCTATTGCATAAGAATGATGTGTTCAAATGGGATCAAGGGTGTGAAACAAATTTCAACCAAATAAAGCAATATCTGATGTCGCTACCTATTATCATGCCACCCACAAAAGGAAGACCTTTAATACTATACATTGCAAAAACAAATATTTATTTAGGAGCACTGTTGGCACAAGAAGATTATGAAGGAAGGGAACAAGCCATTTACTACATCAACAAAACTTTCAATGGCTATGAAATAAATTATACCTTCATTGAGAAATCTTGTTTGGTGGTGGTATTTGCTACCCAATAGTTGTGGCATTACATGTTGAATCACACAATCAGGCTCATAGAAAAAATTGACCCATTAAAGTTTCTACTCAGTAAGGTCGCTTTAATAGGTAGACTGGCCAAATGGGTCATGCTTCTAAGTGAGTTTGATATTTAGTATGTGGAAAGAAGATCCATCAAAGGTCAAGTGATCTCCGAACAATTAGCCGAAGCTCCTTTAATTGATGATCCTCCTATGACAATAGATTTTCCTGATGCAGACATTCTTACAGTAACAACACAACAATGGATACTTTACTTTGATGGATCATATACACAAACAGGATCTGGTGCAGGAATTTTGTTCATCACACCCCAAGGACACACCATCCCAAAATATTATAGACTAATGTTTCCATGTACCAATAATGTGGCAGATTATGAGGCATTAATCATTGGTGTCAAAGTGGAAATTGAATGGAAAATCACATAGTTACAAGTATATGGGGATTCTCAACTAGTCATTTATCAAGTAAATGATGAATATCAGATGAAAGATGAGAATTTGATGCCCTATAAGCAGCTAATAGATGATCTCAAACAATACTTTGTCAATATCAAATTTGAGCAAATTCCAAGGGCAGAAAATATAGCGGCAGATGTCATGGCGACGATTGCTTCTCTTTTATAATTACCGGAGAAATGTGGTCGTTATGAGTTTATGGTAGAACAAGTATCTAATCCTTCTTATAATAGTTCAGAATCCAAAACCATATACCATTTAGATGTCATTGAATCCTCCATCTATGAAAAGACCTATGCATACCTAAAAGACAACATCCTTCCTCCTGATCTTTCTAGAAACCAAAAATGCAACTTCATCTGCCAATTCGCCCGACATACTTTAATCGTTGACATACTTTATCGTCAAGGTCTAGATGGTAATTTTCTCTGATGTTTAGAACATAATGAATCTGAGACAACCTTACGTGAGGTTCATGAAGGTATTTGTGGAACTCATTCAAGTGGCATAACTCTAGAAAAGAAACTCCTTTGTTTACGGTATTACTAGCCAAGTATGGAGGAGTCTTGTCAGTTTGTCAAGAAGTGCCAAAAGTGTCAGATTCATAGTAATCTAATCCACACACCTGCTCAAGAATTTCACCCATTCACATCAACATGGCCCTTTTATCAATGGGGACTGGATCTGGTAGGAAAGATAAATCCATCTTCATCCAATGGACACAAGTTCATAATCACAACGATAGAATACTTTACAAAATGGATAGAAGCAGTTCCTCTCAAAACTATCACTGGAAAATAGATCTTATCTTTCATATTGAACTACATAATTTTTCGATATGACATACCTCAGTCCATTATCACTGATAATGGACAACCATTTGAAAACCAAGATGTCCAAGAATTGTGTGGAAAAAGTCATATCCAACATCATTTCTCAACACCATATTATCCTCAAGGAAATGGCCTCTAACAAGACAATTCTGAAAATACTCAAGAAAATGGTTAACGATGTTGGACGTGATTGGCATGTTCAACTCAATCCTGAATTATGGGCCTACAGAACCAACATCAGAACACCGACAGGAGCTACACCATATGCCTTGGTATATGGATCAAAGGCCATACTACCCATTTAGGTAGAGATTCCATCACTCCGAGTATCACTAAAGGGAATCATATCAAATGAGGATTATAGAGTATCTAGGCTTCAAGAACTAGAATTGTTGGATGAATGTCGTAAACAAGTTGTCAATCATCTAACTGCATATCAACAAAGAATGTCTTGGAGCTACAATCACAGGGTAAAACCTAGAATCTTTTAGGTTGGGGATTTGGTCCTAAAAGAAAACCCTAGAAATCAGCAAGACAGAGAAAAGAAAGGGAAGTTTTAACCAAAATGGCTAGGTCCCTTTGTCATCATATCAATCTATGAATCAGGAGCCTATCAACTATCAACATCAGAAGGGGATCTATTTGATGAAGCTATCAACAATATCCATCTTAGAAAGTTCTACACCTGAATCACCTAGTGCATGGTTTAGAAATCCTAAAAAATGGTTTCCTTGATGAAAACTTGGCAAATAGGCATCTTGGTAACAAAAAAATACAAAATTTAAAAAAAATAAAAAATGACAAAAGAGAATATACAAAACAAAAGTGCAATTAAAACATATGGTGAAAACCTGGAAACAGGCACTATATGTGATTTTAACCATCTTTTCCATCTATTTTGATACATATCATGGTCATTAATCTCACCATCATTTTACATCCATTATCATATCATTTCGAATGGTCATGTCTCACTCTAGCTTGGGGGCAACATCTGAATCTCACTAGGGGCAATAAAACATTGAGCTTAACAAAATGGACAAACAACAGTATGACAAATGCAACAAAAAGAATGATCGAAACACAACCCAACATGGAACATCAATCACCATCAGAAACATATTAGCCATCCATATCATATCAAAATCCAAAAACAGGTCAAAAATCACTCAAAAAGTCAAAAATAGAGTCGTCTAGTCGAACTATGTGGTCTTTGTGTGTATAACATAGGCAAGGCTAATCTTTGATCATCCCCCAAGGCCCCTAGGATAGGTCTTTAGGTTAGGTTTGGTCCAAACTCTCAGAAAATTATAAAACATTAGAAAATCAAAACTCAAAAGGGATGATCTAATCTGAATAATGGTTGAAATACTTTAGGTAAAGGTTGGACATGTTGTATTTTGATCATTGTTATCATTTCTTTGGAGCAACTCAATGATGTATTGAACTAGAGAAGCTAGGAAGGAGAATGATATTTTCTTTGTCTGATGTCTATGAATTAATCATAATTACTATGTGAATTGTCGCAAGAAGTGCTCTACAAAGTATCATGGATGACATTCCAATTCACATAGGAAAGTGATTGATCCCTGTCTATTTATGCAAGAAATGCTCAAGTCATCTCGGTTTAATTATACCTCGATGCTTGTGTTTCGCTTGCAATATCAAAAATCATGGAAGTCGTACTCAGGTCATCATGGTCTAAAATATAACATTGATGCTTGTACTTACTTTCAACATTTTTAAAGCTCTATGATGATACAAAGCACAAAAGTACTGTTAAAATTCCAATAGTTTGCATATAGTTTTGCATGATAAAATTAGATTGCATTCATAAATGATTTCTACATCTACAGAGTGTTTGTTATAAAAAGGATTCAAATTGATGATTATCTTTTTCTATTAATAAGATTGGGTATACTTGACATAAAACAAAAACATCATCATAATATGTAGTTACATCATCATAATATGTAGTTGCATCATCATTTCCATTTACATACATTAGAAAGCTTTCTATTTATCATCATCATTCATACATTTGAATCAAATAGTTTTGCATTCATCAGATCACATTTTTTTCCATATCACATAAAGGTTCTAAGAGAAAGTTTCAAAATTAAATCGTATCATTGCATTCATCCATTAATTATGTCATCCATTCACATTCTATTAGCATACATTATTATCATACATTTACATCAATCATCGTATTCATTGCACCATATCATTCGTCATTTTATTTATTACATCAAACATCATATTATCGCATTTCCATCAATTCATCATTTTCTATCATACATCATTATCATCTATTTATTATGTCATAATTAAAAAAATTAAAAATACATACATCTCATTTGCATCGCATATCATAAATTATTTAAACCATTACATCTACATCCATGTATATGGACAAATCATCATATAAAACACATCATCATTTTAACAACACACATCCATCATGCATTCATACATCACATATCCATGCATCATACATCATACATAAGCATTAAATAGAACATCATAAGAACCATTGTATATCATCATATATCATCATCACATGGCATATTGAGCATGAAAAATAAATGCATCCACTGTAAACTCATAATAGAACCCATCAAAGATCAATAATAGTTTGTTGCATATCATATAAATCATATAAAACATCAATGTCAAGTATACAATGACATCTGAAATAAGGGAGATATATCATCAAAACCGATTGGATCGAAGTATGCATCATGTCTCCAAAACAACACAGAATCATAATAGCATCTAGGATTTGCTGCTACCAGAATGTGTAGGCATCACAAGACCAATACCTCCACCACCACCAGATGGACCAGTACCTCCACCCCCACCAGATGGATTGGGATCTCCTGGATCTCTATGAGGAGGCTGGTTCACACCCTCATTGACAGTCCTGGTATGTGTCCTACCTGACCGTGAAGGAGCATAACTCACTCTCTGCTTAGCAGAGACTGCATCATGATAACGACCCCTATAAAACTCTGCCTCTCAATCGACACAAAGAACCTCCCTCATATAATTTCCAACACTAGTACCATCGATAATCCGCTATAAAGTATCTGCAGTCACCTGTGCCTGCTCTATGATTTGTCTAGCACTATCTGTCTCTGCCATCAGTGTCTATGGAACTGCCAACTGTCCCTATACCTATGTCAAGACCTGTGTGTGAGCCTGTGCCTGGGTCTGTAGTTGCATCTATGTCAACACAAGTAAACCCTGTGCCTAAACAAGTTGCCCTTGCAAAGTTTGAATCTATACCTGGAGGGAGGCAATTTGTGTTTGATGATCCAAAGAATATTTCTCCACTACTTGCCTCTTACGAGGCACACTAGTGGATGGACCTGTACTGCCTGCCACAATACCTCTGCCACCGTCCTTGCCATCATCTCCATCATCACTACTATTCTCACCACTGCTGCTCCCCTCACTGTCCTCACTACCACTAGCATCATCCTCACCACTACCCTCCACATCCTCAATATCAACATCCTCCTCTCCACCCACATCCTCTGCCTCAACATCCACAAGCTGCTCCTCCACCACATCCTTCGCTCATCTTTGTTGCCGACCACATGCAACCACAACATCCTCCTCTGCAGGTAATGGTGTTGGCTCATCTAGAATAGTGATCCGAGGGCATGGATGTAATGCAAGAAAATCCGCATAGTCCTCTGTCACTAGTGCCTCTATAATATCATGGTGTATGTCCCAGGCTGAAGGCTGTAAGGAACGGTATCCCTCTACTAAAGTATCATATGATAAATGAGGCCCCCAATCTGCTACATCACTCTATCATCGGGCATAATGTGCAACACCCTATGGCATGCACTACACAATACCATACTGCCTATAGACCCTCTGCAGTAAGAATTTCTCTAAGACAAAGTGGGTCCGACCAATCAAATACATAGAGTCGCAATGGTAACCCATCTCTGCATCATCCTCATCCCAATGCTCACAATCCAGATATGGGCACCATGTCATGATCTCTAAATCATCCAAAAGGCGCCTCTAATGTTCCAACTTACCCATCTTGGCCTGGGTAAGTCAACCTCTATATCGAAAAATAGATAGCCTAGTAGCAGGCCTATCTCGAACTGGCACTAGTTGTGTGACAACAATATGCTCCCACGCCCAAACCTGAAGCAAGGTAGCTCCTGATGATAAACTACGCCCCCTCAAATAAATTGTTGAATGCAAATCATGATACAAGTGGGCTAGCATGCACATCCCCCAAGCATAGCGGGTTCCATGTACAACCATACTCTCAAGAACTCAGCTCCATTCGACAAATAGTCCCTTTGACCTACGATCAGGACAAAGGAACCCTCCAATAAATCCTGCCAGAATTGAAGGAAAGGTGGCATATGCGTCCACCATCTCTTACCATGGAATCCACATCCTAGCAATATGCTCATCCTGAAAGACTCTACGAAGAGCATCTGTCCCGCCCACCTTCTGTGAATCATGCACGACAATCTCTCCAACGAACGAAATCCGTAAAATATGCCAGACATCCTCTGGAGTAGCTATCATCTCACCAGTGGGTAAGTGGAAGGTGTTATGATCACTATGCCACCACTCGACTAAAGTTGTGAGAAGACCCCGATTAATCCTAATTTGGGGCATGTCAAGAAGAGAAGCTAGTCTGCACCGAACAATAATCTATGTCTCATCTAGTGTCAGTTGTGGAATCAAGTCAAAGGTCCATGGAAAATGCTCTCGAATCTGGAGGTTATCCAGAGGCTCCTATCATCATGAAATGTTTTAAATCAATACACTATGTCAAATATCACATGTCATTATCCTATCAAATCTAATCAACTCTTGGTACAAATTTTGATCAAAATTTGTAGGCAAGCATCATCAAACCTCATTTATCATGAGGTCATCATTATCAATCTAAATTGTACTTTGCCTACATGAGGTCAATTTATTAAAATCAACCTCGCCTATCATGAGGTTCATCAAAATCGATTTTATTCGTCACCTATCATGAGGATAATTAAAATCTATCAATCATCTGAATCATTCGTCATAAGGTTGAAAATCATCAAGGTTATTAGATCATCAAATCATATCAAATCGACGGGTTGACACGATCGGACTAAACAAAATCAAGCTTTAAATTTGACAAATTTTGCAAAATTGAATTAGATGCACTAGAACAAACATTCAAAGCACTAAAATATCATAAGTGATATTTCATCAATCAGAAGCACCAAAACAGTTTATCAAAGTGCTAAAACATCAGAAGCGCTATTTCAAAAATTCAAAGCGCCAAAACAATAGTTTGAAGTGCTAAAATCCTCGAAGCGCTAAAATAATCATTTGAAGTGCTAATCTAATCTACCATTGCGCTAATATTCTAAAAGCGTTAATTTAAATTCTCTAAGCACTAAAAACTCCTACCAAAGCGCTAAACTAGCCTACTGAAGCACTACAATATCATATTGAAGCGCTAATTTGTCGAAGCGCTAAAACAAAACCTAAAAGTGCTACACCAGAGTGTAAAAGCGTTATAGCGTGTACTTGAAGCACTAAAACTATGAAAAGTTAAAAATACAAAAAAATGCACAAAAAATGAAATTGCACGAAATACAAGGAGGATTATGGGTACGTACCGGAGGTCTGTAAGTGGCTGGGTGCCGGTGACGTCGCACACGCTTGAATCGGTGGCTGTGGTAAGGAATCAACATCTTGCTCCAAGTGGCTCAAATATGTCTCTCTCACAAAGTTCTCAAAAGTCAAATACACAAATGAGTATGAAAATGACCTTTTTGACCTTTTATTAAGTTCTTAAAGGTGGAATTTTGGGGGATTTTTAACATTTTAATTAATGTTATTGGGAAATTAATTGAAATTCATCCAAGAGGCAAACTTTCTTCATCATTATCAGGAGATAAATTATTTCACCATCAAATCATTAGAAATTTGAAAATTTTCGAAAAATTAAAAAAAATCATAAATTTATCTCCCAAGGGGGCATATTATCATCAATCACCTAAAAATCAATGTCTAGGGCATGTCTGGGGCAATACTGAATTTTTTTTATCGTCAATACTAGCAGCAACAGCACAAAATTTTCTTTGAAGCAATGCGTAAACACATCACTTCAAAGAGGGGCAAAATGTATACACCTAAAATTGGTCTGGATAATTTGATTAATTAAATATGACTTATTTGATTAATTACCTTAAATTCCTCTACTATTGAATAAAAAGATTATTTAATTATCAATTTCCCCTATTTATTCTATCTTAATCACATCAGTCAAATTTATTAAACAAAGGTTAAATACTTTATTGTTTAATTATCATATCCCTCATATTTAATTTAATAAACAACTTTTATAGTTTGTTTTATTAAATTATTTATTTCCCTTTTGCTAATTTAAATAAATCAAAATATTTAAATAAAAGCATAAATCAAATTCCTCTATTCACTCACCTGCCAAATCAAATATCATATGTCTAATTTATGTCTAATTTAATTCAACTAGTATTCATGGGAAGCTGTGAAGACAAATTGGAAATCAATCTCTCAGTCTTCTTCCTCTGATCCTATCATCTTTCCTGGTGTTTTCATGGGAAGGAACCATTCCCAAAATATTCTCAATCTCTCACCATTCAATCCTCCAAATTGAATCCAAGCCTCTGCTTTGCTGCCCCTGTGCAAATCTGTTGTCGTGAATCTATAAATACAACCTTTCTCCACAGGAAATGGATCCCATCTTTGTGCAATCTTACTCTGCAGTAAATAGAGCAATAAAGTAATCAAGCATCTTAGTATCATAGCAATCATAGCAATTTAGAATCATAATCATGGCTGCATAGTAGTTTTACTATAGCTTTCATCATAGTTTTCAAGTCAAGATAGATTATAGTAGCTTCTTTTTATCGATTAAATATTATCAATCTTTACATCATTGCATTTAGCATCATTCCATTCTCTAGATTGGCATTTTAACAATCACAAGTGTTTACCAAATCTGAGAGCCCTCTGTGATTTAATAAATCTTTGGAGATAGGAAACAATGAGACGCTTTCAAGTTTATGCTCTTTTTAATAGATTAATTGTTGAATCTTTGATATAATATTTCATTAAGAAGTGTATTTACATTGTTACTTATTCACACTTACACACACAATTAGCACTAATGGGTTTTTTCACATTTGTGAGAACTTTGGAGTCATTTAGACTTTATGAGTTCCTTATCCGTTTGCCTCTTTTGAGAATTTCCTAACCGTTTGGAGTTTGTAGGTTTTTCATGGCCATTTGGAATTGTGGTAAAATCAAGTGAATAGATTTGATTTGGGAAATTACCCTTGTGTCACATGTGAATTTGAGAGGTGTCATTGCGAGAGTAAATGGGGATCAAGATCGGCTCAAGTGTACATTTGATCAATGGAATCCTATATTTACATCTTTGGAAGGTATGTATAAGGGATCTGCAAACACATCTGATGCCCCACCTGGTATCCTTTTTACCTATAATACTGTCAAGATGGCACAAAATATGCAAGGGTATATGGAAGGTGTAATTGAGGTTGCACGAGCAAAGTTGGCCTATTTTTTAAATATTGATAATAGGGTTGTACCTCACCTGTTAGAAGAAAATGGGGAGTTAAATACCTTAGGAAAGTGGAAGGATAATTTTAGTATTGTAATCCCCATACTTCTCCGTGTGATTTGCAAAGACAAAAAAATTGATATGAATGAACTTAATTCCTATTCAAACAAGTTGGTAAATGTAGATCAAAGTATATAATTTTTTTGTAGAGAGGCCAACATGATACTTCATGCCAAGTATCAATAATATTTGGAGGATATGGAAGTGCTCTTAGCTCATGATTGGCCTTCTAAGAGTATGTTTAAGGCATGGAATGAAAGGCATAATTATTTACCCAGCTTGTGAGTTGTTTCATGTATTTATTCCTATACCTCATGTCTGAAATTTTGGTTGTCAGAAAGGTCTTAACTGGACATGGTGCCAAGTAACTCTTGGAGATTTTATAATTTTTCTATTTGATAGCACAGATAGGAAATGTAATTTGTCTTTGTAAAAACAATAGATAACTCAAATACTCAATTTATTTCTTTAATTTTGAATATCGAGCTATCTTTCTCTCCAATATTATATTCACTATCTTTTGACTCAAAATAGTCAAGGGTTATTTATAAGTTCTTATATTACATCATGTGTTATGGATGTTGAACTGTTAGCTTCTGTTGAAGGAATGGGTTAATATTTCTTTCACTTATTCATCAAAGATAATCAATTGGAAACACTAACACTATTGTTGTTAATATGTTATTAAGCATTGAGTTGAATGATGAATCACTAAGTACATGTAAAACTTATCAGTATGACATAATTAAAATATGATTATTAATAGTATGTTAATTTATTCAATTTGATTCATAATTTAAAATTTCATGGAATATAATATAAAATATCATCAACTACAGTTTAGAATTTGATTCATGAAATGCAGTATAAATACCTAGAAACTGCTAAATCACCTCCATTTTCCAAAGCACATCTTGGTCCTCACTCTGAGGATGAGATTGAGAGTCATCTTGACTTTGAGTCCGGTCTTCATTTTTTTTGCCCTCCATACATCCAGCTTAAATTCATCTCAAGATCAACATTCATTGTGTCACTGTCATTTATGCCATTACCACCAACATTTGAAGTGTTGTACAACCCTCTTCTTTCACATATGGACTTCCAAATTGTGAGTGCCCTTTCAAGGTTCCAACTTCCAAATCGAGAGCTCACAAGTTCAAAATTGAATAAAATGTGTAAGAATAAATCAAATTTTTGATTGTATTTATATCAATTTATATTTGGCAAATTTCGTAGGATTTTTAAATGGTATAGTAAAAATTTGGCGAATCCTGTGTGATTATATAACGATACATTTAAATGTTGGGTGAATCAAACCTCGACGAAACACATACGTTGTAATTTTTAAGGCGATTATGGCCCTACAATTAACATGGAGGTGTCAAAGTAATTGGTGAAATGTGTCCTCAAATGTAATTATTTTTAATGCTATTGGCGAAATGGGTCCTCAAGAGAAATTATTTGTAAATTTTATTAGTGAAATAGGTCCTCATGTGTAGTGAATATTTAATGATGTTGGAAAAATGTGTCCTAATACACAATGATGTTTTAATAGTATTGGTGAATATGTAGGTGATTTAATACATGCTTTAGATATTCCAGGTGAAAAAATTAATCGGTATGTTTGAAACACGTAGTTTGTTATGGAAAAAATATCAATTACATATGTCTCATAAAATAAATCGATGGCGAATGGAAATGAATTAAATTGATCATTTGTAAAATATGAGCAATTTGACCACCCCGTTGGTGGCAATTTATTTGCCAATTTCAACTTGGCCAATATGTACTATTCGCCAATTGGCAAAGATTCACCACTAAAAAAATCCTTGATAATCAAAGAGTGAAAATTCAAGATGTTGATATATTTAATTTGAATATCCTTGTAAACTCAACACTTTTCATATTCCACCTTTAAGAAATAACATATATTATTGCTATCATTGATATCTAAAAAGATTCCTTATATTTTCATGTTGGCACCTCCAATATTAATGTGGACATCATTATAGGAAAAATGACCTCAATTAGATGAGTTGGTGGTGTAGACACCAAATATTGTCCTAGACCTGCGACCCTTTACTTCTTCATAATTCTTTCATCTTCATTTCTTATGTTAATTATTTAATTATTTTCTACAGTCGTATGTCCTCTATTAATTAAATAACTTTAATTATTTAATTAATTCATCCTTACATCTATTCTTTCTTGATTAATTAAATAAATATTATTTAATTGCGTCACTAATTAAATCTAGATCTATTCTTATCCTCTACATGCAAACCTTTATTAATTAAATAAATTTAATTATTTAATTAATTTATTCTCATCTTCTATCTGTTTTCAATCTTTATCTTACATGCGATCTTTATTTTTCTAGTTTCCACAAAAGATTAAATTATTATTTAATTTAATCCCCACCATTTATGCTTTTTCACTCACACTGATCTAACCCTAATCTTAATGCATGTCACATCTTTTAATC
This sequence comes from Sequoiadendron giganteum, assembly GCA_007115665.2. Lineage (NCBI taxonomy): Eukaryota > Viridiplantae > Streptophyta > Pinopsida > Cupressales > Cupressaceae > Sequoiadendron > Sequoiadendron giganteum. The sequence goes on from CM021109.1 coordinate 596,734,944, forward strand.
ATGATTGTTGATTTATCTTTTAATCTGAGCCTGTCATTCGAAAATCAATTTTTTATAAATTGGTTTTACCTTCATCATTATTACTCCTCCCGAAATCTCCCAAAATCTCTTGAAATCTTTATAATTTTTGGAAGCAACTTTAAGAATCTTCAACGTTTTGCTAATCATTATCAATAGGCCATATTTGCATACTTAAGAGAAATCTCAAGGCATCTATACTACAACAAAATGAAGAAGTGCAATGAAGGTGATTCATGGAATGGGTGAGTGTTTGGTGAGATCTTTCTTTTGTTTATGCTTTAATTCCATTGTTCTTTATTGGTAGCTTAGGATTAGTTTAAGTTTATGCTTGTATTGCTAACCTATGATTTTTCCCTGTGTTATAGGTAGCATCCACATAGTTTAATCCTAAAATCACACCCCCTAATGCTTAATCACTACTTAATGAGGCACCTGAGTGCATGCTCAAGGATTGGCATTTCACCTACATGACATAGTCATATGTTAATACAACTCACATGTAGTAGAGAGGTCAAAAAAGTATCCTAACAACTCTCTATGCTTTAACAATTCAACCTTATAATCATTTTATATGTATGTGCATCATGTTAGGAAGCACCTTGAAAAAGGAAATTTGAAAGGTTGAAACAAATAAACTATGTGACATTCATAACTATGGTAGAAACCCAAACAACAAATGTAACATTTTTTATAACTACAAATCATCAACTTTTATGCTCCCATATGCATGGTTAAATCACAAAAATGTATTAGTGGCTACATAAGCTACACACTTGTGTCCTTTTTAAATAAGACACCCCAACTCTATCTTGTATCTTATAGAGAAATCACCCCACGCCAACCACCTCATGATTGTTAACTTATATTATTTTTCTTGAGATTTATTTAAAGATTATATGTTCATGTTTTCTACTTTGTCTAAAAATCAAATTTGTTTCTTTGTTAAACTTGAATTCATTTATCTTTTTTCCCAAAAAATTTTCATGTCAATTTAAAAACAAACTTTTAACTATATTTGATTTGGTTCCTAACTTTGAAAGAAAAATATTTGTTATAACTACAAATCATCAACTTTTATGCTCCCATATGCATGGTTTAAATCACAAAAATGTATTAGTGGCTACATAAGCTACACACTTGTGTGCTTTTTAAATAAGACACCCCAACTTTATCTTGCATCTTATAGAGAAATCATCCCACTCCAACCACCTCATTATTGTTAACTTATATTATTTTTCTTGAGATTCATTTAAAGATTATATGTTCATGTTTTCTACTTTGTCTAAAAATCATATTTGTTTCTTTGTTAAATTTGACTTCCTTTATTCTTTGTTCCAATTTTATTTTTCATGTCAATTTAAAAACAAACTTAATTATGTTTGAGTTGGTTCCTGATTTTTAAAGAAAAACATTTGTTATAACTACAAATCATCAACTTTTATGCTCCCATATGTATGGTTTAAATCACAAAAATGTATTAGTGGCTACATAAGCTACACACTTGTGTGATTTTTAAATAAGTCACCCCAACTCTATCTTGCATCTTATAGAGAAATCACCCCACTCCAACCACCTCATGATTGTTAACTTATATTATTTTTCGTGAGATTTATTTAAAGATTATATGTTCATGTTTTCTACTTTGTCTAAAAATCAAATTTGTTTCTTTATTAAACTTGACTTCCTTTATTCTTTGTTCCAATTTTCTTTTTCATATCAATTTAAAAACAAACTTAACTATGTTTGAGTTTATTCCTATTTTTTAAGGAATTTTTTTTGTTATAACTACAAATCATCAAATTTTATGCTCCCATATGCATGGATTAAATCACAAAAATGTATTAATGGATACACAAACTACACACTTATGTGCTTTTTAAATAAGACACCCCAATTCTGACTTGCATCTTATAGAGAAATCAACCTACTCCAACCACCTCATGATTGTTAACTTATATTATTTTGCTTGAGATTTATTTAAAGATTATATGTTCATGTTTTCTACTTTGTCTAAAAATCAAATTTGTTTCTTTATTAAACTTGACTTCCTTTATTCTTTGTTCCAATTTTCTTTTTCATATCAATTTAAAAACAAACTTAACCTTGTTTGAGTTGGTTCCTAATTTTTAAAGAAAAATATTTGTTATAACTAAAAATCATCAACTTTTATGCTCTCATATGCATGGTTTAAATTGCAAAAATGTATTAGTGGCTACATAAGCTACACACTTGTGTGCTTTTTAAATAAGAAACCCCAACTCTATCTTGCATCTTATAGAGAAATCACCCAACTCCAACCACCTCATGATTGTTAACTTATATTATTTTTCTTGAGATTTATTTAAAGATTATATGTTCATATTTTCTACTTTGTCTAAAAATCATATTTGTTTCTTTGTTAAACTTGACTTCCTTTATTCTTTGTTCTAATTTTCTTTTTCATGTCAATTTAGAAACAAACTTAACTATCTTTGACTTGGTTCCTAATTTTCAAAGAAAAACATTTTCCACAAATACTTTATCATACTTTAAGGTATCAAATATACAAAAAAATCTAATAGTAAATAGATCTTTTATACTTTATTAGCATTAAAAATAATGCTTAATTTTGTTCATCTATTTTATTTAAAAAACTCATCTAATATGAAGTCCCCACTTTAATATATCATTTATTGGAGAATCTTTGTGTAGATTTGATTTAATGAGAATCAATGAAAGGTTAGATTATTAGCTCAAAACATGTGAAGATCATAATGTCAATTACTAGACATATGTGTATCTTATATTTAAGGAATGGGACCTAATATTCCTCATTCTTGTTTATAATTTTTCATTCCTCCATTGCTAGTGTCGTGTTGTTCACACTCTTCCCCTATTGTCTATAGAGAGACATTTCACATCATATAGCAAGTATTTGATGAGGGTACACTAATATGATTTTTTACACCAAGATTTCAATATGTATTTCCTCTTTAAAAATAATCATGCATTTTCTTGCCACAACAAGGATCGCATTGCAACTCAAGTTCCTACTGAAGATTGTAAAATTGGTTTGCAAAAGATTTGGTGATCTAGTTTTAATTGGTTTCGAGCTCTTAGCTCCATTAGGCCAAACAAACAGTTGCATCAAGCACATGCTCATCCAATAATGCTTAATGTGAAAAGAGGCTTCTAATTCCAATGAATGACTTCACATAACTATCAACTTATTTTTTCTTGTAGTAGAGGGAATACAAAACAATATAATTGTATCCATAAAAATTTTGCTCTTGATTCCTGTAATCCACTAAAGCAATTTAGAGAAGGAAGAAACATATGGACAAGTTTCCAACCTCTGTTAGAGATAGGGAAATTGGTTCTAAACATGCTCTTGTTTACATTATTGTTGTTGATCCACTAGATTAATCCAAAGAACAACAAAACCTTCCACTTCCTTGCTACCCTGGTATAATTGAAAATAACAAGTATTACTACAACACTCACTCTCAATTGTGAGTATGAGAGAAAAATTTAACAAAGTTTATACCTACTACCTTCTTCAACATGATGCTCCCTAGTCTCCTCTAGTGCTTTGTGGACCCCTTCCATGGAAATCACTTAGTTTAAGCCTACGAACTACAAAAAATAATTGTTACTGCAACAATATTGTCGATTTAAACATTGGGATTGTTGGGGAATGATTCCAAATATTTCTAATTGATTCCCTTAAAATTTACCAATGATAGAAAGCAACTACAAGAGTTGCAATGAAGGGACCAACCTAGAAAAACCACTACATACAAAGCAATCATGAGAAGATTATATTGTAAAGGAGGTTAATTCTCCTTCATCTCATTTGGTATTTATTTTAGTCCTACCAAATAATAATAAATAGCTATTATTGCAACAATTTTATTGATTTAAGTAATAGGGTTATTAGGGAATGATCCCAAGGCCTTTACAATTACTACCCTTACAATGATTGTTTCTTGTATGATATTTTATAATCTTCCCATAGTTTGATATTTGGTATTATAGTGCAACGTTTCTAGTATATGATCAATGATATTAACATGAGAAGATAAATTATAGATGTGGTGAGTGCTAACAATTTGGAGAGTGCTTGTGTCATAAATCAGCATCAAATGTATACCAATCAAAGAAAGTTGAATTGATTTTCCTTCACATGTGCTAATAACTAGCCTTCCACTATAGAATCCCATTTTAAAATGGGTAGGACATGCGCTCTAAAGAGAAACTAGACAACAGTTCTACAAGGAAGGCAACAATAGGTGTGCTAACAAACTTTTATGTAACTATTTTTTGTAAAGATATTGAAGAGAAAGGTCGATATGGGCATCAAGATGCCTTAAGATCTAGGGAGGAGTGTATCTCTACAACATAAAGTTGGGGTAAGTGTTAAATATGGCATCAAGCTTCAACTTAATATGTAAATTGATTGTCAAGGTAGCATTTTTGGGTGATCATATATGGAAGAGGAAAGAGATTTTAAGAGAAGGGTTGATTCAATTTTAAATGGGTGAAGAGGGGCCCTGATAAATTTGGTAATACCAACAAAGAAGATGTTGGGAATAGGTGCCTCAACTTTTGGCTTGAACCTTTGAAAAGACTTGGAAAAATTACCTTCTTTCTCAGCCTTTACCTCTCTACCGCTGGGAGCTCTTCTTAGAGGCGTGATATGGCAGTTTACCGCCTTACCGCGGGCCTCTATCAGTCTGTCTATGGTTGGGCGGTGTTATTTCCTTATCGCGAGGTCTTCGTCTTGGGTTGGCAGCAGCGCGGTGGACAGGTGTGGTCAGTGTGAAGGCTTACCTCCCTACCATGGAGGGTGCTCGTTGGTGGCGTGGTGGCCGCGGTGAATAGCGACAGTTAGCGAAGTCCACAAACTGCCACACCACAATGGCCTTTTGGCCATGTCGCGGTGGCGTGGTAAGCCTTGGTGTTTAGAGATGGCGCTTGCCTCCTTTCCGCAAAGGTCTTACGGTCAGGACGAGGTAGCGCGATGTGTTTGTCTGCAAGCTCTAGTGGTTACCTCCATCCTATAAGAGGCTTTGCTCAGCCTCGTAGTTGGGCGATGGCACCGCCATACCGCGAAAGGTCAATCTGAGCTTAGTGGTGATGTGATGATAAGTGACAGGCTAGCAAACAAGCCACTAACTCGGTATCGGGAGGGTGTTAGGAGGGACTTGCGATTGGGTGGTGACATCGCCATATCGCGGAGGTCTGTCAACCTTGGTGCAATGTTGCAGTGACACTGCCATACCACGGTGGCCTTTTTGGCTTTGCGAGGTAGCGCGGTAAGAGGTGTTTAACAGCTGTGTTGACTGGTCAGTCTTGATTGGAAGCGGCAAACAAATAGAGAGGCGACGCGTGGTAAGAAATTAACATCTGATTGGTGGAATCTATAGTGGTGAAAGCAGTAATTACAAGACATGTTTCGGCTGATGACAGAGTTTGATTAAGGCAAGAAGAGTTAATGCCTGGGCGACCCGATGCATGATTGCAGGGCAGATCGATCAGAAGATCAAATTGCTTGATTGGGTGAATGGTGCATAATCAAGGCATGGGATTGGTTGGTATGATCAATGCAATGTAAGACTTATATAGTTGATTACATTGATATAAGTCAACTAAGGGTGACAGTGAATAGTGTGTGAGACATAATAGAAGGTAGTATTCATTGTATACTAAAAAAGTATTGTAATAGTCAGTGCATGAAAACTCAAGTCTGTTGCTGTGAGCTAACTAATCAGAGAGTGAGGACTGTGAGATTTGTTTTGTAATTTATTTTATTGTAATACAAAGTGTCTTCTCTTGGTGTGGTGGGTTTTTTCCCGAAAGGGTTTCCCACGTAAATCTGGTCTATCTCTGTGATTGTTTTTTTTCTTGTTACACTTGTTATCCTGTATTTTGTTCATCTCAGTTGTTTTAAGAAGTTTTTAAAACTGGTCTTTGCACTTCTCCTTTGTAGTTTTAGCGTTAGGAAAGCGTTTTCGCACCTCTATTTTCCTTTCAAGTGGTATCAGAGCCTGGCTAGTTGTGTTATCCTTGTTAGTAAGGCTGGTTTTTTTTGCTAATATTGTTCCATTGGGAGTCTTGCAAAGTTAGAACCTAGTTCTGTTTGAGATGGCGAGTACATCAAGTAGAGTAGAGATTGAAAAATTCAATGGTGGCAACTTTGAGTTGTGGAAACTCAAAATGGAAGACTTGCTCGTGGATAGAGACCTCTGGGTTGCTATGTCTGGAACTATGCCACAAGGTATGAAGCAAGAAGATTGGGATCTTGTAGATAGAAAAGCTAGAGGCTTGATAAGACTTAGTCTGGCTGATTCTGTACTCCCGAACATCCATGAGGAGAAGTCTACAACTTCATTATGGAAGAAGCTTGGTGATATTTATCAGGGAAAGTCTTTGGTAAATAAGTTATTCCTGAGGAAGAATTTGTACTCCTTGAAGATGGAAGAAGGTGCATCTGTTGCAGACCATCTGAACTCATTTAATATGAGTGTTGCTCAATTGGCATCAATGGGTGTGAAGATAGAGGAGGAGGATCGCTGCATGCTCCTATTATGCTCGTTACCTGACACTTGGGACCATCTTGTAATGACTATTGGAAGTACGACCACTACTTTCAAGATGGAAGATGTCATTGCCTCACTGTTGTCTAAAGAGATGCAGAGGAATTCTTCAGAGATGGCCAAAGAGGCTCTTGTTGTTCGAGGTAGGTCGAAGGAGAAAGGCAAAAAGAAGGACAAGAAGTTTAAGTCTAAATCTGGAGGGAGATCAAAGTCTCCTGGTAAAAAGTCCAAGGTGAAATGTTGGAATTATGGGCAACCTGGCCATATCCGAAAGGATTGTAAGGAGAAGTAGAAGATTAATTCTTCAAACAATGACTCTTCTCAGATGATGCAGATGTCTTCATTGTAGCCTTGGCAACTCAGGCATCAGATGATGTCTAGTTGGTTGACTCGGGTGCATCCTTTCACATGATGTCTCATAGAGAATGGTTCACTGAGTACGAGAAGTATGATGGTGGAAACGTGTACTTGGCAAGTGATTCAACTCTGGAGATTGTTGGTCGTGGAAGAGTCAAAATATAGTTCCCTGATAGAAGAATTAAAGGGATTGGTGATGTACTGCACATACCAGGTTTGGTTCGTAACTTACTTTCTGTCAGTAAGTTGAATGATGTTGGTGTGGAATTTTCTTTCTCGAGTAAAGGATGTAAGATGGCTAGAGGTGCAATGGTGCTAGCTAAGGGTGTACGTTCTAACACTCTGTACAAGCTGGATGCACATCCTATTCAATGTAACAACATCTCTGTAAAGTAAAGAAATGCTGCTCCTGTAGAGAAGGATGATGAAGCTCCTTTGGGTGCAAATTCCTTGGAGGTGAAACTCCCAGCAAAGAAGACCATGATGTGGCATCATAGACTCAGTCACATAGGTGAGAAAGGTTTAAAAACCTTGAAAAATAAAAATCTTATTGAAGGGCTTGACGATGTAGCCTTGAGTTCGACTTTTGCAAACATTGTATTTATGGAAAGAAACACCGTGTTTCAATTTATTCGAGTCCTTATAAATCTTCTGGTGTACTGGATTATGTTCATTCTGATGTGTTTAGTCTAGTTAATATTCCTTTGTTATCGAAGTCTAGATATTATGTTTCTTTTATTGATGACTATTCGAGAAGGGCATTTATATACTTTCTTAAGAGTAAATCATAAGTGTTTAGTCGGTCTGAAGAATTTAAAACATTGGTAGAGAATCAAACTGGAAATAAAATTAAATGTTTAAGGACGGATAATGGTGGTGAGTTATGTTCTGCAGATTTTGAAAGGTACTGTAAATACCATGGGATTAAAAGGCATAAAACTACACCTTATACTCCATAATAGAATGGAGTTGCTAAAAGGTTGAACATAACGTTAATGGAGAGAGCGAGAAGTATGTTGAGCAGTACTGGTCTGGAGCAGAAGTTCTGGGCTGAGGTTGTGGCTACAACATGTTATCTGGTAAATCACTCACTTTGTTCTGCTCTTGTTGACAAAACACCTTTGGAAGTGTGGTCTGGTAAGAAGCCCTCTCTAAGACATATTCGTTTCTTTGGCTGTGAGGCATATGTATATGTGCCAAATGAGAAAATATCAAAGTTGCAGAACGAGGTTGTTAAATGCATCTTCATCGGCTACGGTGTCGATGTGAAAGGATACAAGCTTTGGAATCCTGATACTGAGAAGGTTTTGTACAATAGAAGTGTAATATTTTGTGAGTTGAAACCTTTAGTAGCTAATCCACAACTAGAGACAGATAAAAGAGAAAAGAAGAATGATGTAGTTCAAATTCCTCAGACTCCAGAAAAAGAGGAACTACATGGTGTACCTGAAACTAAGGAGAGTTCAAGAAGCTCTGAGAGTTATGAAGATGAAGAACCACAACCTCAGCCAGTAAGAAGGTCTACACGTGAAAAGTGAAAACCTGATAGGTATGGTTTCTCTATGTTAGATTTGAATTGTGCCTATGCTTTGATTACTAGCACTGATGAGCCTAGGACTGTAAAAGAAGCTATTAGCATGTATGATTAAAATTCTTGTTTGGAAGCCATGAATGAAGAAATAGAATCATTGAAGAAAAATGAAACCTGGGATTTGGTACCTTTTCCTAAGGGGTAAAATCTTGTTGGTTGTAAATGGGTATTTAAGAAGAAGATCGGTCTAGAAGGCAGTGTTGAAAAATATAAGGCAAGGTTGGCTGCAAAGGGATTTTCCTAGATTGAGGGAATTAATTATGGAGAAATATTTTCCCCTGTAGCAAAGCTAACATCTATCAAATTTCTTTTGTCATTGGCAACAGCGTATGACTTAGAGATCGAGCAGATGGATGTGAAGACAACATTTCCCCATGGAGAGCTGGAAGAAGAGATTTATATGTCCCAGCCTGAGCACTTCGTTGAAAAAGGTAAAGTAAGTCTGGTCTGCAAATTAAAGAAATCTTTGTATGGTTTGAAGCAGTCTCCTAGAATGTGGTACCATAAATTTGACACTTTTGTGTTGTCTATGGGATTTGTGAGATCAAAGTTTGATCATTGTGTTTATTATAAATCTAAAAATGATCGTGTGTTTATTATTACCCTGTATGCGGATGATATGTTGTTCATAGGAAATAGTAAGTCTATGATTTTTGATCTTAAATCTCAGTTGTCTGTAAAGTTCGAAATGAAAGATTTGGGTGCAGCAAGTTATATTCTGGGGATGGAAATAACCAGGGACAGAACAAGTAGAAAGCTTTGGGTCAGCCAGAGTAAGTATGTTAACACTATTTTGGAGAGATTTGGTATGAATGATTGCAAGCAGCTAGTTGTTCTAGTTATGCAGGGAACAAAGCTATCTGTTGAAGACTGTCCAAAATATGCTACTGAGATGGAAGACATGACCAGGGTGTCTTATGCAAGTGTTGTTGGCAATCTAATGTATGCAATGGTCTATACAAGACCAGACATTGCCCAAGCAATGGGAGTTCTCAGCCGTTTTATGGAAAATCTAGGAAGAACACATTGGGATGATGTGAAGAGAGTGTTGAGATATTTAAAGGGGACTTTAGAATATGCTCTGTGTTACCATGGCAGTTCGGTTGCATCATAGAGAACACTTAGCATTTGTGGATATATAGATTCTAATTGGGCAGAGGACATTGACAGCAGAAGATCCACCAGTGGATACACTTTCATGTTAAATGGTGGTGCAGTCAGTTGGATGAGCAAGCGATAGGCTGTAGTCGCTTTATCCACTACAGAGGCTGAATACATGGCAACAACACACACCTGCAAATAAGTTGTTTGGCTAAGTCGTTTGTGTTCTGATATTGGTTTTAATGCAGGAAAGATTACAATTTGTTGTGACAGTCAGAGTGCCATTTGTTTGGAAAAGAACCCGACTTTCCATGCCAGGACAAAGCACATTGATGTGCAGTATCACTTCGTGAGGGATATGGTGGAAGATGGAAAGGTCTGTTTAGAAAAGGTTGACACTTTGAAGAATGTTGCAGATGCATTAACAAAGCTAGTGAGCACAAAAAAGTTCAAATGGTGCACAGATTCAATGGGCCTTGGGGCCTATGATCGTCAGTAATTGTCGAAGTCTAGAGGAAGCCAGGAAGTCTTCATCAAGTAGGAGCTTGTTGGGAACAGGTGCCTCAACTTCTAGCTTGAACCTCTAAAAATACTTGGCGAAATTACCTTCTTTCTCATCCTTTACCTCTCTACCGCTGGGAGCTCTTCTTAGAGTTGCGGTATGGCAGTTTACCACCTTATCGCAGGCCTTTTTTGGTTTGTTCATGGTTGGGCGGTGTTACCACCTTATCGTGGGGTCTCTGTCTTGGGCGGCAGTAGCACGGGTGACGAGCGCGGTCAGTGTGAAGGCTTACCTCCCTACCACAGAGGGTGCTCATTGGTGGCGTGACGACCGTGGTGAACAATGATAGTTAGCGAAGTTCGCTTACCGCCACACCGCGATGGCCTTTCGGCCATGTCACGGTGGCACGATAAGCCTTGGTGGTCAAAGATGGCGCTTACCTCCTTGTCGTGGAGGTCTTGCGGTTAGGGCGAGGTAGCATGGTGTTTTTATCTGCAGGCTCTAGCGGTTACCTCCATACCGCGGGAGGCTTTGCTCAACCTCGCGGTTGGGTGGTGGCACCACTATACCGCAGAAGGTCAATTTGAGCTCGGCAGTGACGCGGTGATAAGCGATAGGCTGGTAGACAAGCCACTACCTCGGTACCACGAGGGTGTTAGGAAGGACCTGAGGTTGGGCAATGGCACCACCATATCGCAGAGGTCTATCAACCTTGGTGTGGTGCCACAGTGACACCGCCATACCATAGTGGCCTTTTTGGCTCTACGAGGTAGCGCGGTAAGAGGTGTTTGACAGTTGTGTTGACCGATAAGTCTTGATTGGAAGCTGCAAACAAATAGAGAGCTGACGTGTGGCAAGAAATCAACATCTGATTGGTTGAAGTCTGGAGTAGTGAAAGCAGTAATTGCAAGACGTGTTTCGGTTGATGACAGAGTCCGATTAAGGCAAGAAGAATTAATGCCTGGGCAACCTGATGTGTGATTGCAAGGCAGATCGGTCAGAAGATCAGATTGCTTGATTGAATGAACGGTGCATAATTAAGGCATGGGATTGGTTGGTATGATCAATGCGATGTAAGACTTGTATAGTCGATTACATTGATATAAGTCAACTAAGGGTGACAGTGAATAGTGTGTGAGACAGAATAGAAGGTAGTATTCATTGTATATTGAAAAATTATTGTAACAGTGAATGCATGAAAACTCAAGTCTATTGCTATGAGCTAACTAATCAGAGAGTGAGGACTGTGAGCTTTGTTTTGTAATTTATTTTACTGTAATACAAAGTGTCTTCTCTTGGTGTGGTGGGTTTTTTCCCGAAAGGGTTTTCCCACGTAAATCTGGTTTATCTCTGTGATTTTTTTTTTCTTGTTACTCTTGTTATCCTGTATTTTGTTCATCTTAGTTGTTTAAGAATTTTTTAAAACTGGTCTTTGCACTTCTCCTTTGTAGTTTTAGCATTAGGAAAGCGTTTTCGCACCTCTGTTTTCCTTTCAGAAGATATTATAAAGAAAGCTAGGCATTATGAAAAAATGGCAGTAATATGTAAGTTTCACAACTTCTAATAGTGTTTGCAAGCACCAATCCATTTGGAAAATCATACATGTAACCCATTACTATCTAGTCCTACAAAGATCTTGAGTTTTTATAGTAGTTTTTATTTCAAAGAGGACAAAGATAGGAGTTTGGAAAAGAACCCTTGTATTTGGGCTAAGACCCTTCTCATCATTAAACCTTGGTTACAAAATTTCAACCCAAAAAAATAAAACATCAACATTTTGTCCACTTGTGTTAGATTGCCCAATCTTCCTTTACACTTTTGGATTCCATATTCATTGGAGAATATAGGTAATTCCTTGGGAAAGTTAGTTTCTATCTCTTTTGAATTTGAAAAGCTCTCTCCTTCAACTTTTGCTCAAATCTTGGTAGATATGGATTTTTCAATAGGTTTACCAAAAGAAATTTGGTTGAAAGTCAAGAATAATATATGGAAGCAATAACTAGATTATAAAAATCTAGCACTTAGATGAAGGAATTGTTTTAGTCTTAGGCATTTAGCTAATTCTTGTCCAATCAGATTGAAGTCGTCTTGTAGAAAAGTGTCTTGGTAGAATAATGAGGAGCAATAATGTGAACCTAACCCCCTTCCATCAAGTCAATCTTCATGGAGTAATCAAAGGATTCATAGAGATATTAAAACTGCTAATAAGATGCCAACAAACAAGGTGTATACAAGCCCTAAAGATGGTTCGGAGCTTCAACTTATTCTTTCGAAGAAGACTTCTTCAATTGATGGATTTGACCATATAATTTTTGTGGAAATTATCATGAAATGATTCAAGTATGAATATAGAAACTCCCCCCCAAAAATGGGAAAAAGGAGGTAGGAGATTTGGAACTTTGAGTCTTAAAAGTTTGGGAGGGATATGTATAATGAATATGAAAGGGGGATTATGAAATGTGTAGAGGTAGAATCTCCCTTAGGAAAACACGACCATGAAGACATCAATCAAGGGAAGGTTAGTCCAAAATTAGATGGTTGGAATTCTATGTCAAATAGAAAACCCAAATTTTAGAAGAAACTTAAAACTATTTAGTCAACAAAGAAGATATTAATGGTATGTATAGGGCTAAGAATTGTTGTTCATCATTAAACATGCCATTAGTTATTGAATAGTTTCTAGTCAAGTTTTTTCATATTGTAAGGAGCTTAAATTTCAAGGATCAGGGCACCTATGGAACCCTCACCAATTTATCTAAAAAAATAATCAGCCTTCCAATGCTAGAGATTCAAATACAAAAAAGGCCCCAACACAGAGCTTACTAGAGTGTAAGTTTCATCTGTTGGAAATGTTGTCATTGATGTCAAAGGTGTATGGATGAGATTTCCATTGATATCAAAGAACTAAAAGACAAGGTTGAAAGTGTTGATACGAGTGATGATGAAGTAGTGGATGTTGTGTCAAAATTGGAACAAAAGAAGCTAGTGAAATAGAGATTACAAAAGCAAAAGAGGTTGAAGACATTATTAATACAAATGATAAATTCAAAAGTGATGAAGAAGATGATTTAGAATTCGACGAAGAGGATAAAGTAAATAACGATGCTTCCATGATGATAAAGGAAATCATTGATGATAAATTTTGATTGTACTTAAAAGAGAGTCAAATTACTGGCCAACTTGTTATTATGGCAATGTTGGGTCGGTATGGCCGACTTGTAATTAATTAATTGTAGGTCGACTCCTTTCCAATATTTGGAGGATGAAATCAGATTACATTCATTTTTACTAATGAGGGAAGTAAAAGTCAAGTTAATTATCTCATGCTAGTTGAGTATAGAAGAGAAACAAAAATAATATTATATGGGTTGACTTTATTAAAACAAAGGTAGTGATTGGAAAAAGAAGATTAAAATAAGTTAAAGCTCATAAGGCAAGTGACTATATTCATTAAAGGCATTGATTTTTATAGGATGACAGGGAGGAGTTGGGCAGAATGTTGCTATGCACAAGGGTGTTGATGGTTTGTGTGGCCAGGTGAGGCTGCAGGCTATCTCTTGGGCCTACGCAGGTGTTGCGTTGGGTTGTGGGGGGTTCTTTACTTTGTTGGTTGCTTCTTGTATTTTCTCTTTCATATTGCATTTTGTCTCCTTTGTGTGTGCTTCCAATGGGTGGTCAGTTGTGCAGGTTGCATGGCCCATGCAGGGGATCTGAGGGACCCCCGTTTGGTTTCTTTTAAAGATGTTATCGTCAATGGGGATTCTTCATCCTCTGGTCATGAGGATGCTATAAATTTCCTCTTGCATGTGGTAGAGGAGTTGAAGAACAATCAATCTCAGAACTTTCGACCAAAACCCAATGTGTGTTTAGATAGATGTAAAGATTTCCCGGTGGTGGTGATCAACCCAGACTCAATAGTTGAGGATGTGTTGTATCTATCTAAGCATGTGCTAATCTAAAAATTCATAGGGGTCTACATTTCCTTTCCTTTTCTATAAAATTGGGCCTGTAGCAATTGGATACTTGAAGGAGATTTGGAAGTCATTTTGGGAGCTAATGGGTACTTCTTTGTGGTCTTCTCTTGGATTGCAAACGGCAATGCAATTTTTGAAGGGGGCTCGTATTTTCATAATCAAGCGGGACTTTTCATCAAGCCATGGATCTAGGGTTTGATCCAACAAGAGAGATGTCGTCAAAAATTATAGTTTGGATCCGTCTACCTCATCTTCTGATGGCGTTTGGCACAAGGACATCTTGTACTCTATTGCAACTATTTTAAGGAAGCCCTTAGGACCATCCTGTCAGACTCTTGATTGAAGGGTAACCTCTTTTGCTCATTTGTGTGTGGAAATTAATTTAAATAATCCTTTACCAAATCCTCTTGAAATTAGGTTGGGAGGTATATGTTGGATTCAACAGGTGGAATATGAAGCCCTTCCTTTCCATTGTCGTACTTGCCATGAATATGAGCATTTGCAAAGAAATTTCCCCAAGTTGTGAGCTAAAACTCAACAACCTCTGCCAAGTGTGCATGTAAATACTTCCAAAGCAAAAGATAAATCATCGATTCTGAATAAGGAGCCTGATTCAAATGGGTTTCTACTTGTGAAATCCTGGTCGAAATCAAAGGTGCTAAACCATTAGAACAAAACCTTGCTCAAAGAGGCCTTTGGTAACAGATTTGACGTTCTTGAAAACTTCAAAGAGTTGGATTCAATGGAACATGATCACAACTTTGGGACTCAGGTTTTTCAATGATCGAATCCTATTGGTCAATACCCTCTGTACCCCACTCCAAAAACTAACATGCATGAAGCTTCAAAGGAAGGACTCATTCCCTCTTTGTCCCTAGTTGAGATAGGGACTTATGGGCAAGAGAATGTGGTGGTTCCTATGGATGATTCAACTCCTAATCCCTTAGAGGAATTGCCTCAAGAGCACACAGGGATTGATGAGCTAAATGAGTTGGAAACTGATTTTGGGGCCAAGGATGATGGTAAAAATAAGAATGGGCCTCTCTTAGGCATCCACCAGAAGATCTTAAGGAAAGTGACTGGTGATAAGGTGGCTAAAGTTGGAAGGAAGAAGGACTTGGAGAAGATGAATATTATGGGAGAATCTTTCATGGAATCTGGTGTTGTTAGGACAGTGGGAATCCCATTTTTCTTCCTCTCATAAATGATTGTGATATCTTGGAATGTTAGGGGTTTGGGTAGCACCCCTAGACAAAAGGTTACTCATGATTTAGTTTGTGATCATGATCTAAATATTCTCTTCATTCAGGAGACTAGGCTTTTGGTTGAAGATATGATGAAGAATGTACCCAAAATTTGGAGGAGAGGTTATTGCCAATGTGTTGGATCTCATGGTTTTACTGGAGGTGTGGCATGTATGTGGGACCCTTGCAGGATCTCACCTCTATGGTGGATGGCTAGAAGAAAATCCCTTTCTCTACCGACATCTTTTTTTGATTCAGGTGCGATGGTTTTGTTCACCAATGTGTATGCGCCTAATGACTTTCTTGGTAAGATTCTACTTTGGTCTCATATTAGATTTATTCAATCTCTTGCTCCTTCTTGCCCTTGGATTTTGGCAGGAGACTTTATTTCTATATGCACCTTGGGGGAAACATTGGGGGGAGTTAGCCGTTTGGGGCCTTCTTCTTCCTTGCTTCAGCACAATATCAAGTTTCTCAATTTAGTGGATGTTCAACCCATTAATGGACTCTTTATTTGGCATAATTGAAGATGTGGGGAGGGGTCTATTTCTAAGAGGCTAGATAGGTTTCTGGTGTTTTTGGAATGGATTAGTAATGATTGGACTTCTTCTTCTTCTGAGATCCTTGGGTGGAAGGGGTCAGATCATTGGCTGATTAAATTCTCATCTCAATTCTTTGTGGTTAAGCAACCCCCTTTTAAATTTCAACTGATGTGACTTGGGGATCATAGCTTGCACAAACTTGTGGATCATTGGTGGTTTGAAGGGAGGTTGCCTTTGGCACTACAATGTTCACTTTCTTCAAGAGGCTCCAATTTGTCAAATTCAAGCTTAAGAAATGGAATAGAAAATTGTTTGGTAACCTCTTTCATAGGCGGAAGAAAATTCAAGATCATCTTGATAACATCACGTTCAAAATCAAGGAAGAGGGGATGACTATGGGATTGCTTCAGGAAGAAACCAAATATGTCAAAGAGCTTGTTGAATGGGAGATAAGGAAGGATATTTTTTAGAAACAAAAATCTCGAGTTGATTGGCTCAAGGAAGGTGACAGGAATACTGATTTCTTTCATAATTTGGTTAAGGCGCATAAATGTGGGAATATTATTTCCTCTCTTCTTGGCTCAGGGGGAATAGTTAAACTCATATCAAGCTATTACAAAGGAGGTGGTCCAATTCTTTTCTTCTCTCTTCTATGAGGATGGTCCTCTTTTCTTAGAGGAGAATATGGTTTTGGCTTGCATCCCCCCCTTGGTCTCAGTGGAGATGAATAATTCTCTTCTAGTGTCCATCTCTTTGGTGGAACTTGAGGACACTATCTTCCAAATGAAGAAAGGTAAGGCGCCTAGCCTTGATGGTTTTCTCATTGAATTCTTTTAGGAATTTTGGGATACCATTAAAGTGGATTTATCGGAGGTGGTTCGGGAGTCATTTACTAATAAGCATATGCTCAAGGCTATTCTACCTTCCTAGCTTTGATTCCAAAGAAAGGGGGTGACAATTCCTTAGGCTCCTTTCGACCTATTGCATTGTGCAATATGACCTACAAGATTATTACTAAGTTGATTGTAGAAATATTGAAGAAGTGTTTGAATCCCTTGATTTCTTTGGAGCAGGGTGGTTAGTTCAAGGGTGGGAAAATTTTGGATGGTATAGTGGTGGCAACTGAAGCTATTCACTCCATGTCCTCTTCCAAAGTGTAGAGTCTAAACTAATGTAGTGTAAACTTTGTAGAACCTATGCAATTCAGAGGTTTATCTAACTAAACAGTCCACTCCACATTGTTTAAGACTACATTAAATTATCAACCAAGGTTTGTAAGCTTGTGATGGTGTAGCATTATATATGCCTTTAGAGACTCAAGACTACCTAAACTATCTTACCTAAGCTATTCTACTTGCTGAAAACTCACAGAATTACAAAACAATAAAAGACATAACCAGAACTAGTGGCTACGGGTACCTATAGCTTAGATTGTAATTGAACTGTTACTAATGAAATGATGCTATAACAACTCAAAAGCTAATAGAAACTAACGACTCAACTAAATTAACCTCCAAAGTACTACTGGTTAACCATTTGATGCATATTCATAAGCATTCATTAACAATAAGCAAGATATGATATTCTAGTTAACTTGCATATGATTCATGAAGTAGTGATAAACTAATAACAACTATTTAAATAGAAACAAACAATTGAAAGGAAGTGAGGAACTGTACCTTGAGTGGTTGGCTCAAGTAGTTGTTCTCACTTTAATTGAACCTAATATAACTAATAGTTTCTCCGCATCCCATGAAATAAACTATTCATTGCATATCGTAAAAGTTTACAAAAGATCTCTCACAGATTGTACTCAATCATTCTGAATAATTTTCATATCTTGAAACTGAAAGTAACTGAAAACATAAAACTGAAAAAAACCAACTAACTCCCTACGGATTCAACCAACAACTATATACAAGCTTGAGGGAATCTTATTCAAAGCAATAACTTAACTGAAATCATTAACTCCACTCCCAAATATTTAGAGCGTAGAGTTAAGACTGATTTATTCAACCTATAACTGAAAAGGAAAATGAATCCTAATAAGACTAAAACTCTATCAAAATAGAATTACATGTAAACATACAACCATTTGTCAAAATCCCATAATTGAAGGAGGCCTCTTCTTCAATATTTATTAACTGGTTTTAATAATGCACACTCAACCTTCATCAAGTGCCTTTAATCAACAATCATCACGTTCAATCTAATTTGGAACTCCCATGTTTTGTCATCCTAGACTCCTTTTTCTATGAGTTCATCCCACAACTGTTTCGTGCCACGGTTCCTCTTCAGCTGCAAACAAGTTAATTTTTAAAAATATGTACACAAGGATAGCTATCATAACCAAAACATAGCATTCCATCAACATTCCATACATATCTTCATATATATCATACAATACTAGTATATTATAATCATAATTCCATCATTATATTTTAGGTTCAAGTCTACATAATAGATATGAAAGGATAGTATAATGTAGGAGCATTGTTTGGAAAGTTTATCTAAAAGTGTCTCAAAATATGTATAAAAACAACAGAAAATGAGATATTATCTAGACCTATCACAAAGAAAACGCTATGTTCATCAAATTGGATATGTCCAAAGCTTATAACAAAGTTAAGTGGTCTTCCCTTTAGTGTTTGATTTTGGCTTTTGGTTTCCACTCAAAGTGGGTTTCGTGGGTTATGAGTTGCGTGACCATGTCTTTCTTCTCTGTTCTTGTTGATGGCTCCCTCTCACCTACCTTTTCTGCAGGTTGTGGACTCGGTCAATGGGACCCTCTTTCCCCTTATCTATTTATTCTAATGGTTGAAGGTTTTGGGAGGCTGTTGAAACAGCACAAAGATAGAGGCTCCATTCGTGGTTGGCGTTGGGTGCAAGGTTTGGAAGCACAAACTCATCTTCAGTTTTTTGATGACACCACTCTTATGGACATTGGTAGGATTGAAGAGGCTGTTAACTTCAGGAAAGCTCTGGATGTTTATTTGGTTGCATCTAGCCAACAAATAAATGAGGGTAAGTCTTAGATCCTTTTCTTCAATACTCTTGATTTGATCCAACGTGGGATAGCCAACATTCTTCATTTTCATATTGGTAAACTTCCCTTGGAGTATTTGGTGATTCCGCTTTGTGTTGGCAACTTGAAGAGGAATGATTAGCAAAAGATCTTGGATAAATTTTGGTCTAAGGTCAACTATTGGACCTTTAGATGGCTATCGTTGGCTAGCAAAGTGACTCTTGTGTCTTTTGTCCTCTAGGCTTTCCCTTTGTACAGGTTCATGGTGTTATCTTCTCCCAAGAGTGTGCTTAAGGAGCTTGACTCCCTTACCAAGAAATTTTTATGGGCAAGGAATCTTGACATTAGGAAATGGAGTTTGATGAGTTGGGATAAGGTGTGCAGACCAAAGGAGAATGGTGACCTTGGGCTTAGGTAGTCAAAGCAGAATAGTATTGCTTTGGCTACTAAATTATATTGGAGGTGGTGTAAATTTCTAGAGCATCCATGGGCACATGTTCTAAACTATAAATACTTGGGAGGGGTGGCTAGTGAGGATATTTCGCGAATGGATTTGTATGGTAAAGGTTCTATGATTTTGAGCATTATTAAGAGGGGTTTGACTCTCATTAAGGAGGATCTTTTTTGGACCATTCAGAAAGGGGGGCAGGCTCTTTTTTGGAATGATTCTTGGGATGGTCACCCTCCAATTCTATCTTCATTCCCTCATCTCAAACCTTTAAGTGAGATTTTTGTGGTTGTTGGGTGGTCCAGGGTGAGTAGTTTCAAATGTTCTTATTTGGGAGGCACTAGAGTTTATAAGTGGCTAAATCTTGATAGTTGGTCGGATAGTGGTTCTCAAGAGGAGCGAAGTATTTTGGCGTTTATTCTAGCTAAGAGGCCTTGTTGTTCTTCAAAGGACAGTGATTTTTTGGCTTGGGGTCATGAATCGAAGGGCATCTATTATGTTGCTCAAGGGTATGTTGTTTTGGTGTCCCACTAGGCTAAGGTAAGACATTATCTTTGGTGGAAACGCATCTTGAATAAAGATGGGTGGCCCAAGTGTAATATGTTCTTATGGTTGTTGAGTCATAACAAGTGCCTCACCTGGGAGAATATCAAGAAACGAGGTTTTTGTGGGCCTTCTCTTTGTTTTTTATGCGGATGTGATGAAGAAAGTACAAATCACCTATTTTTTAAGTGTGCTTTTGCTCTAGAAATTTGGAGACTTTGGTATAAAATTTGGAGGTCGTTTAGGTTTGCTTTATCTTTGCAAGACTTTTAGGAGAATTTGGGTCATTCGCTAGCATCTACATCCTGTTTGGTGGCTGCTTGTGAATTGGTACCTTCTATTATTATCTAGTATATTTGGTTAAAGAGGAATCGACACAATTTTTTGTGTGTTGTCTGGAGGCTTTGCAAGTCTATTACAAGGTGCAGAGTATTATGAAAGAAACTATATCTAAATTCGACTTGGGAGAGTCTATGTCTTCTTCAGACATGTTGATAGCTTCTAGCCTTAAGCTTTCTTCTTCCCTAGGCCCCCAGGGGAATAGGGTAAGCAAGCCAAAACCTTCTATGAAAGTGAATAGAGAGGGAAGGTGGAGTCCTCCTACTGGGACTCTCAAAATTAACATCGATGGTTCTGCACGGGGAAACACTAGAGATGTTGGGATCAGAGGAGTGAGTCGTGATAGTAGTGGGATCAAACAATTTTTCTTCTCCATTCACATGGGTGTGCAGTCCAACAATCAGATGGAGGCTTGTGCTATTCTTAAGGCTCTAGAGAGAGCTTATGTGTTGGGTTGGAGGGATGTAATTTTTGACACCGATTCTATGATTTTGGTCTCTCTTCTTAATAAGAGAGATTTCTAGGACTCCTCGTGGAGATTGGTTTTAATTGTGAAGCAAATTCTTCATCTTACTTTGAATTTCACATTCCTAGAGAATGGAATAGGGTTGTGAACTGCCTTGCTAAACAAGCCTCTGAAAGTCTGTGGACATGGAATGTGGTAGAATGGAGACAACCAAACCAAGATAAAAGCAACACTTTGTCTAGATATCTTTATGAAGACCAGAAGGTGTAGCATGATGTTATGACTAGATAGTATCTTTTGGTGTTGGTTGGTTTCTGGTACATCTTAGTATGGTTATGATTTGGAATTTCAAATCAATATACATTTTGATGGCGCTGATCATATTGGCCTCTTTTTGTACTTGTATGCTCTTTATTGAATAAAAAATTTCACCCCTTTTCTTTTAAAAAAAAAAGGATGACAAAGAGGCGGCAATTATGATGTCATAGCATTAACAAATAGCAGCAATTAAAGTGATCAAGAATGTCTAATAAATAAATCAGTGGTTACATGTTTAAAGGCAACGATTTATTCATGGTTAAGGGAACAATTCATTAATGATAAGGAGCGCTACTTTGTTTTGACAAAGTCAATTCCCTAATTGAAGGCACCTCCTTTGTGGGGATCTAAACAAATTAAATTAATTTTTTAATAAGTTGACATTCATTTGAATTTAGCGCCACTTGTGGAATAGTCACAACCTTTCATGAAGTCGTTCTTCTTTGAAGAGTTCACCTCCTTTGAGATAAAGCTTGAAAGAGATATAAAAGGAACATTAAAGTGGAAGAGAATTGTGTGAAGTTTGAAATTAGAATATAGAGAAGATATACAGCAATTTTGCACCATTTAGTAGAAAAGTGAGAGATGTGAAGAACAAGAAGAGGAATAGTAGAGATTAAGGTGAGTGGAGATAAACACACATCAATTACTCATCAACAGATTTATCCATGAAGAGTGTGAGCAGATTTGACATGAGATATATGCAGATTTAAGAAGAAAGATATATGAGAATGATTACATCAAATTTGTGAAAGAAGATTTCATCAACAAGATCTTTATGAAGGCATAAAAAGAGTGGCATCCATTGAAGTAGACAATTTGTGAAGGAGAATAAATGCAGGTTTGAGATTTGAGGAGAATATATGCAAATGTGTGAAAGTGAGTATATGCAGTATTTTTTAAAAAGAGTATATGTGTTGAGAAAAGTTATAAGCAAATTTGTGAAGGTAAGTATAATTGTTGAAGAGATTGAATTGTCCACCAACTTAGCAACAGACACCAATCTCTCCTTTAAGAAACACCAAACACATTCATTAGGTGGAATTTTGTTTGGTGCTTCCTAAAGGAAAGATTGGTGTCTATCACTAAGTTGGTGCTTAGCAATGGGGGTTGGTGCCTACGAATTGTAGGGATTGGTGTCTCTTGTAAGTTGGTGCCCACAAAGATTGTAAGAAGTTTTATATATAGCATTATATTGCTGTGGTTTTCTCCCACAAGGGTTTCCACATAAATCTTGGTGTTCTTATATTCTTAATTGACAAGATCTTGAATGGTACTATTGTTATGATTGATTAAGTTCAAATTGGTAAAAGTTTGTTATATTGATTCACCTCTCGCCCCTAAAACCCCACCATCCTCACACCCCTCATGACATACCCCTCTTGGTATAATCATGTGCTCATCAGCATCTTACAACACTAAATTCCTAGAGTGCAAGTTTCGAATTATTTTAATGACTTGAGACCTGCACCATGATAATTCAACAACATATAGACAAAAATATTCCATCAAAATGATGTATGGTGAAAATAATTTCACTCCAAAGGTTTACAGGTCTTACAAAAATAAACACTCAGAGAATTCAGCAGAGCTTAAAATCAGAAGAATTCAACATTACTTAAAATCAGAAGAATGAACAATAGAGCTTAAAATATCATTAAAACTCTAAAAGCGTATAAGTGCTGAACAAAACCACAATGGCAACAAAAATTCCCAAACAAATATGCAAAACGGATGCTTAAAATTTTACCTAAAATAGATTTACCCCTAATCAGATTGATTGACTTGCAACATCAAAATCAAAGAATGAAACAAAAAGCATTCGTCACTCAAATTTCTAGAAGTCATATATAAATGAACTTTAAAAATTAGTACTTGAAAACAACGTAGATACCTATTGGCCATGACCATAAAAACTAACCATCAAACTATTTACCAAAAAACGAGTCTTTAGACCAAATTTGGAGCCTATAGCAGTGACAATTGATTCAGAGGAGATTTACATTGACCTTATAATGCACATAGACCAAGATTTGCATTAACCATATAATATGAAATGGGGAAACGCCCATGAAATCTTCAACTATTATATGTTTAACTAAAAACTTTCAAATTTATGTGCTACATTTGTTTTTTGAACAGTTTTTACATTGACATTTTTGTGAGAATGCTCTCATTGCAATCAAGTCCATGTTTGATCTAACAGTAACTTGACAAGAAAATGTCAGCATTTTTGTGGGGGTGCTCTCATTGCAATCATTTATTATTAGTCCATGTTTGATCTAACTGTAATTTCATAAGTAAATATCAACATGCAAATGATTCAAAGCATTCCATATTTTTTGTCATGCTTATAAAACATATGGAATGTTTATCAGGTGTTCAAATCTTGGTTTGACTAGATATCAATGTCTTCAAATGTAACAAAGTAACCAGAAAAACATTGTAGATGTCAATTATCATGAGATTAACATGTCAACAAACTTGCCATTTAGAAACTTTATTAAAGGAAAACATGGAGTCTCTTCAGAATTCTAGAATTACAATCTTTAGTTGGGAGAGAAGATGGTTATTTCAATTTGCTTTAAGTGCTATAACACATTTGGGCATGAATTTTCTTCTGAATCCAGCATGTTTTGTAACAAAGCACAAGAGAACAATTTGGTATACATGACATTAAATCACTTAAACGTGCCAATGAACCAAACAGTAAAAACTTGCTACCTTACAGGCAATACATTTATCTATCCTAGTACATCTAGGTATTTGACATATTGAATGTGATAAGGCGATTACATATAGAACATTATATTTGAAAAAGGCAAAGGGATCAGATATGTTGTTAACAAAATTCCACTGCATGACATTAGCACTTATATAAAACCGTGTAACTCATTTACCCTGCATTAGATCTAAACTTACGTTTTCCAGTCAATGTCCTCTGTGACAATGAAAGCCTAGATCTGACTTGAACGGGCTCTTCATCACTCTCACTATCTGAGATGATAACAGTTTCCACCTGAGACCTCTCCTCTGTAATTTTCTTATGAACACCTGGTTGAAGTAGTCCTGATTCAGAAAGCTTATGGATGATTGGCCTTACAGGCTGAAGCTCATGCAATTTGCTGCATTTTGGATCACTATCACTTGGGAAAGGCGGAATTCTCTGATTAGAATTTCTTGAATCACCGTTCTGTAAAGGTGTGAGTTTTGTGTTCTCTCTCATTTTTATTTCAGTCCCACATTCTAATGGTTTCGACACTGACAACTTACAATGAGGTTTCTCAGCATTCCAATTTCTTGAATGGAAGTTTTCCTTGCCCAATCTAACCCCTTTTTGCACAATTTTTCCTGGTTCTGCAGATACATTTTCTAGCGAACTAGATGAATCACCAATTTCAACTTTTTGGAGCAATTCATCCTTATTGTTATTTGTTTCAACAGACAGATGAGTACGTAATTTCTGCTGAAGATTCTTATCATCACACTGAGCAGGTTTGAAGCTTGCATTCTCCTTGTACTTTTTTGCAGTAACATCTGTCACTGTCCCCTCAAAAGCAGGACTAATTGTTGGTTGTAACATGGGTTCTTTTGCCAATGAGAGTCTCTTGCTGAGAGACTTAGTTGATTTTACAGGACTCCCAAGACCACCATCCTTTGGCTTCCCTTTATTGTTAGTTTGATTTGGAGATCCACTAACAGATTCCACAGCAGCTTCTTCAAATTGTTTATGATTCTCAATCCTTTCATTTGATCCCTGCCCAGATTGTACAAAAAGGGTAAGATAAGAAAACTAAATTGCTCTGACAATCAAACCAAAATTCCATAATTAGTTTCTTGGACCGACTAATACTCTAAATAATGGAGTAGTACATGACCTACAGCTAAGGCAAAAAAAGACAAAATGTGTCTAGTTAGAATCTAAGGGGAATAGGAAGGAAGAACTTGCAGTGAAGCTTATCCATATTGGTATTAATCCAGTGGCTGCTTTGTGAGTTACAACCTTGTTCAAGCTCATACCAGTGGTGAGCTGCCTGGACTTGAAATGTTTTTTGGCAAAGTTGTGATCTGACACTCCATTTGCACTGCATACTTTTGGGTCCATGATCTTGCTTTTTGATCAAAGCTAGACCTATTGTGCTTGTATTCTGCACTCTGTTATTCAGCACCATGGATGAGAATTCAAGAATAAAAAAATTTACAATTTTTGAGTATGAAATCAATGGAAAGAATAGGAAATCTCACAATATCACACATAAGGCCATCATCGGGGTTTGGCTCAGAAAGCAACAAACCAATGCTTGCCAACACTGTTGCAATGTTCAAGGATGGCCTCCATGCTCCCTGCAAGCAATGAATAATAAAACAAATTTTACTTATAAAAGCACTCTTTAATGCTCATTCAAAAAATAAGGTCCAAAAAGTTCAAAATGTGAAATTAAGATCATCAAAATAAGAGATCTTACAAATAATCAATGTTATGGTATGATTATCAATTAAACATCCTTATTTATCTCATAATAATGCACATATAAAAGAGAAATTGAAATAATAGTAAATAATGTTCCTTCAAATTTTATTTATCTCATTTATCTTAGTATCATTTATTTATACATATCACCTGGCCCGTTTGATCATGAAGAAACTATGCCAACACAACCAAGATTGACCTCTAAGGGCCACATAGGCCAACAGATATGACAAATACTCATTCTTCTCCAATGAAGAAATAAACAAGCTACAAAGTTTAGGCCAGTATAAAAGCAGGAAGAATATGAAAAAAAATCACCACCACCATGAAGAATCCTGAAGCCTGTAAAAAATTTCTACTGTTTACACTCTTTATGCACATCCAAAAGTTAGGCTATTAGCAATTGCTGTAGTCTTCAAACTCCATGTCTCAAGCATGGTCAAATTTTTCACATCAAAATACAACCCTCTGTTTTTTAAGGTAAAAATGGTGCTTCTATCTTCCATTACCTCTAGTCCAAATCCTACAACTTAGAAATTAATCTTTATTTAGGTGAAGATTATTTATTATTTGTATTATTTAATTACTTGTAGGAATATTCCAAATGAATCCCTACTAGTGTTTTATCTTATTTGAATATTCTTGCACATGTGTGAAGATGGCTCATTTCTATAATTCCTCTTTGGAGGAATATTAAAGGTTACATGTAGCCTCCTCCTTATGAATGTAATGTCCCCAAATATTTGGTTTGAGCCTCGGATATTTTTGAACAAATTCTTTGAAGGCTCAACTATTTTTCCTTGGCATGGCGATGGGAAATGCATTTTCATGATTTATTATTATTTTCGGTGCCAAATTAATTTCATGATTTTTCTAAGGATGTGGTCAGCCCTTTATGGGGAATAAAGGAGGAAAAAGTATAATAAAATAATAATATTTTATTTCATAAAGTGGTGTGTCCCAATTGGAAAAAAAAATTTAAAAAAATGAAATTCAATTTTTAAAAAGAAATTTGGCGCCCAAGTTGGGTCAGCCCCTTTGGGGAAAAAGGTGCAAGTTATATATAAATAGATCTTGGAGCAGCTTGTGATGATTTTCAGTTTGGACCAGCAACTTGTTGCATTCGTTCCAAGGACAAAAACCCTTGCAAATTGTTGGCGAGTTGGACGAAAATCCAATCTCATCTTGGGAGGACTTCATAACGGAGGTCTACTTGTGCTTCAATGGTGTCATGTGAAGGATAGAGGGCTGGAAAGTGATATGCAGATTTACCGATCAGTTTGAGCAGTGTTTGGGAAGGCAGATTTTGCAATGTCTTGCCCTAAGGTTTCACCCTAGAGTGGAGTGCATCATTTGGAGGTGAAGCGACTAGGGTTTGGAAGGGCGAATTGGTTTTTTGAGGTCATTTTGTGCATTTGCAAGGGTTTCAAACCCTCATTTTCAGACCAGCAGACGAGTGCATCACTTTGTAGGGTTTGGAGGCGTCAACACTCATATTTTGCATAATTTTTAGCATCTTTGCATAGCTGGAGTAGTTCACCCAGTTAGGGCATATTTGGAGCAGCAACTCTTGGTGCTTGTGTCATCATTATCATAGGGTTTGGCCCTAAATTGAAGCACCACTATTTTGGAGGAGAGTGCTAGGGTTTATGGTGAAATAATTTCCATTTGGAGTAGCGAACCCTAGCTGGTTTTGGAACAACATTTTCAGACTTGCAAATTCATCTTTGGAGGACCTTTGGTGTTCATTCCTTGCTCATCCCTAGGGCAGATTGGAGCGCCATCTTTTGGAGGGGTATTTGTGCATCATCCTTCATCATTTGGTATGTGTAGACCTAGGATTTCAATCTGATTTTGGACAGCAGTAATTGCTGGGCATATTTGTCATGTTTTTGCCCATGTTTGAATGCATTTTCAGACTTCTACATTCTGATTTGTAACAGCAGATTTCTGGGTTGATATTGGGCACGTTTAAGCCCAGTTTGTGATGCATTTTGCATATGCAATAAATCTGGTTTGTAACAGCAGTTTGGGCAAATAAATTTCAGACTTGTTTCACATTTTTGTTGACCAAATTGTCGCCATATATTACTGATTCTGTTCATGATCAAAAGGATAAATGTAAGGGTCCATAATCACATTTTATTTGAGCATTTGGATAGTATTTGCATTTTATGTTCATGTTTGTTTTAAGGCAGAAATTCTGGGCAGTTTGCTAGGGTTACAGCAGAAAATTTAAATTGCAGAAATCGAGGGAAGCATTTAGAGATTTGTTTCAGATTTTAGGGCAATATCCTAGTTGAGATATTTCAATGAGGATATTGACACCTTGCACACACATAGGATGAAAGGTGGCATGCATAGACATGGGAGTTACTTATGCAACTCCTTTCTCACCTCTATTTATTGAGGTATTTCTCTCCTTCAGTAAGAAACATTCTATGCTTAAGCTCTCTTTCACTCTCTCATTGTAATATTTTTAGGCTTTATGCCATCTTCATAATATTGGGGGTTTTTTCTTTGGTTTTCCCCCCTTACAAATTCTCGTGTCTCCTCTTGGATGTTGGTATGTTTGCTCTTGGGTTTCATCTTAATGTTAATCTTTTCCTTCAAACAAATGCTCTTGGATTAGTACTTTCCTTTTCTTTCAATTTATTGTTTCCTTTCATGGTATCCAAGCAGGTTTTACTAATCCTTGTTTTAGAAAAATAATTGAAGGTTTACCATCTCTTTAGAGCAATCACCTTGGAGGCACATTCTGAACCTTGATTTTAATTATTTTTGTTCTAACCTTGTGGATTTTAGTGTGCAGGAATCAAAGTTTTCTAAGTTGTTTGCAATTTCAGATTTCAAATAATTTTCTTAAATCTTTGCAATAACCAAATCTGCATGCATCTAGTGTAAAATAATTTAAAATTTAAAATTTAAAAAAAAAACAAATAAGAGGTTTTTTTTTTTCAAATAATAAATCTCAAATATAAACAAAATATACATATAACCTGCATAAATTTTCCTAGAAGAATTTTTTTTTGCAAAGAATAGGCGTTGTTTCTTCAAATAATAATTCAATTTTTTTTTCAAATTCAGTTTCTTTCATAAATTTGTCAATAACAATTTTTATACATAAAATTTTTAATATCTGCATACATTTCTACTATGATACTCCTGCACTGTTCATTGTGCAAACTGTGTTTTATCACTGTTGTGAATCGGTCTTAGTGAGTGTCTTAAATTTTTATATCACAGTATAAATGCACAAGCAAGCAACATCATGAGACAAAACAAACAATCCTCCCAAGTTAATGTGCTGTGATTGCCATTAACCTTCTTGTCACCATTAACTAAGAAGGACATTCTCATATATAATGCTGAGCCAAGAAATCATCAGTTATTTAGAACCCGGCATTACCATATCTCAAGCATTTTCCTTTTTGGATGTCTTCACCAATCAATGAACTTTCTATAAAATATGATGACGTTTTTCATACTCAACAAGTCAATGCATTGTAGCCAAATTCCGATATGGCTCGGACAAGATTCATGCATCAAACCAACTTGGAACTGAAAAAAATTCAAACTGTACCAGAATCCACCAGAGTGAAAAGATCGACCAACAACTCAGCAACTGACTTTTACTCCATATGAGGCATTTCAACTGTTGAGATGTGCTTTTATCCTATGTTTCTTTTTGCAGACATAGACTCTGACTACCCAAAACTTCAGAAGAAGGGTTGAATTTTGCAGAGTTAAAACATGTTGGCTAGTTCTTGATCACTGGCCTACTCATGAGATTCGTGAAGGAATAAAGGAATCATGCAACTGCAATATATTGTACAGTGCAACAATTGCTAATTTTCAGGGATTGCTTTAATATTTTGTCCAATTTTATAGAATTCGCCACTGTTTCACATTAGGTGTCAAACGTACTGCATTAGCCATTTTTTTTTCAAGAAGTACAAGTAATTTTGTTTCTTATAGAGGACTATTCACAGAGAAAATATATTTCCAAACTCAGAAGTTATCCCTCCAGGCATCTATATGATTAAAATCAATCTCCAGGACAACAAGTTTGGAATATTAAAGCCTGCATTTTGGAGTTTAATTTCCATACCTTGGGTGGCAGATTAAGAATATCCAAACAAATACGACCTCCACTGTCAATATTGGGATGATATATTGGAGTCACAAACCTCACATTGGGAGGCTCAAAGGGATATCTGCAAGATAAACAAGAAGGGATTCAGCCTGCACACTGTAAGAATGTACTAAACAAAATGAGAGAAACCAAAATCCAACTCAAGCACATTACTCTTGTTGAAGCAAAAACACTTCTGATCTAGTATTCATTTGTCATTGAGGAACATAAATAATTCTGATCTAATGTTATTTTCACAGGCTTATCCAAAAGCTATTTTCTATTAAACTCTGAAATAATGTCTATGCAAGGTTAAAAATCTACTAGAATGTGATCAATAACCTATATTTGTTAGGGTTTGGACAAGGAATCCTTTTCGAAAGAAAAATGATTTGCAATCTAGTTCATCTGAACCCAGGTTTTTGCCTTTTCCTAACAAATTAAGAGAAATCAAAGTCCAACTCAAACACATTAAACGAAATTTAATCTGTCTATTTTTTATTTTTGTCTAAGGAGAATCTAAAATCACTGAACAGTCTAAATTTTCTATGGTATCGGAAAAAATTTAACAATAATTCAAAAAAAAAAAAGAGTTCACAATTGTAATTTTACAAAACCTAAATCTTCATCAAATCTAACCTTCATCTCTCATCACTAAATTTCAAATATAAAAAGTGAACAATTCATCTAACCTTTCAGGTACTTGAATCTGGAGCTTGAAGACTCCTTTGGCATAAACAGTTCCCTCCGGACCTTCAATTTCTGTTCAAAATGAGATATTAGTGCATTAAAACCCTAAGTATTACATTAAATTTTAAAAGCATAATTTTTACATTCAAATGTAATTATTACATTATATAATTATATTTGAATTACTGTTCAAAAATGAAGTATTAGTCATCAAAACCCTGATTATTACTTTCAAACCATAATTACTACATTATCCTTCAATTTCTGTTAAAAAAGGAGTTGCAGGGAAACCCTAACTGTTGCATCTAACCTTTTATATTATATACAATCCTTAAATACTATATTCCAGTCATAATTATTATTGTCCTTCAACTTCTGGTTAAAATGAAACACTTAAGTATACTATTAAAGCCCTAAATTTCGCCTTCAACCCCCAATCATTACATTGTCCTTCAATTTTGGTTAAAATGAAGAATTGTTACTTCAAAACCCTAGCCATTGCATTAAGCCCTAATTATTCATTCAAATCATAAGTGTTACATTGTTCTTCAATTTCAGGTCCAAAATTGAAGCATTATTGCATCAAAACCTTAATTATTGCATTCAAACCATAATTGTCACAAGTCCTTCAATTTCTGTTCACAGACGAAGTATTAAAGCATCAAAACCCTAGCTATATTGCATTCAAATCCTAATTCTCATATTCAAATCATTTGACCTTCAATATCTGTAAAAAATTAATCATTATTCATTATTGCATCAAATCCCTAATCTTGAGAGTCAAATTGTAACTATTTTATCATCCTTCAATTTGCATTCAGAGAATAGGTAGTATTGCATTAAAATTAAGTATTATTGCATAGAAATCCTACTATTGAGTCAAAACCCAAATTATTCCATTTAAACTGTAAAAATTACATTGTACTCCAAGTTCCATTAAATAATAGAGTATTATTGCATCAAAATAATCACTGCATTTGAACCGTAATTGGTACATTGTTTCTCCAATTTCCATTAAAAATGAAGCATTCTTGAATGAAAACCTACTATTGCGTGAAATAATCACCACATTCAAACTGTGATTAGTGCATTGTCCTTCACTTTCTGCTAAAAAACAAAGCCTATTGGCAGGATAGTGCACTCACATTTTTGCATTCAAAAATCAAGGAGCATAAATGCCCTAAATGCCCAAATCGGGTGAGTTAAAAGAGTTGAGATGAGAGGAAGGAATAAAAGGTAATAAGTCTTTAAGAAAATTGAATATTAAATGATTAAAATGCAGTAGTCATAAATTTCCTTAAAAACTCATTGCCTTGTTTTTTTTGTTTTCTGATCCTCCTCTCACCTCAACACTTGTTCTGACTGCCTATTCTCTTTTCCTCCTTTAAAAAGGACCTTACTCTGCAATCTGTTACTCATTGTTTTCCTCATCTGATGATGGATCACAGAGTGTGATCCATAATGCATTGATACGAAAGTTTGACATAGTTATCTTCCAGAAACACTTATATTCACAAATTAAGCATAACTGCATCTAAACCCTAAATATTGCATCAGAACCCTAATAATTACATTCAAACCACAATTACTGCATTGTCCTCCAATTTCAGCTAAAAAATGAGGCATAATTGCATCAAAACTCCTAACCATTACATCAAAACACCTAACCATTACATCAAAACACTAATAATCACATTCTAACATTGAATACTTCATTATCTTTCAATATCTGTTAAAAAAAAAATCACAATTGCATCGAAAACCTTACTCTTACATTTAAGCTATAAGTATTACATGGTTCTCCAGATTATTTAAAAAATGAATCATTATTCCATTGCAGCCCAGACTATTGCATCAAAACTTAGAATATTCAACCAGAACCTTAACTATCACATTTGAACCCTAACTAGTGGAATGTCCTTCAATTTCTGTTAAAAAGATGAAGTAATACTGCACAAAACCCTAACTATTGCATCGAAACGCAAATGATCGAACCCTAATTACTGCATTAAAACAATGGCAATAACTAAATGCAGAAGAATTCAAGAAAACAGAGGACATTAAAGGTTAAATGGTTACGAGCTTCGAGATGGTTCAGAAGGTTGTGGTTGGTAGGCCAGGCGCAGACGCCGGGAGGGGGTTCGCTGTGAAGGAGCTTGATTTCTCTTTGCATGCGAGTAGAGAGCCGAGCTGATTGAGCAGACTGTGACTGTGATTTTTCTTCCTTCATCTTCTCCTTTCTTTGTTTCACAACTGCCCAGCCAGCCGGAATCTGAGGATATGCTTGTAATTTGAAAAGGGGCAATTTAAATGAAGTAAAGCGCGCTTCTTTTTTACTTCTATTTTTTAATATTGCAAATAGAAGTGTTTTTTTGTTTGAGAGACCTATTGTAAACCCTTTTTATTTTATTTTTTAGTTTTTTAGTCGTATCCTTTTGTCCTAAATGCAATGATTAGATATAAGCGGCATATTTTAACATAAATTTTGAGAAATGATTTTGAATGAATCTGGCTATGGATTTGATATGTATTTTGGTTTTGGTTTTTGTTTTGGGTTGAATTCATAAATGTAGTTGAATTGATTTTAAAGTGTCGTTGTGTTTTTGATTTATTTTGTCTTAGTTTTGTGATTTTCTTTTCACATTAAAAATCAAGGTCTTTAATAATGTAGTTTTGTTTTCAGCATGGTTCATGATGTCAAATTTTGCTCTTCTTCAATTTGACTCTTGAATTGTTGAATTGTTGTTGTTGAAATGCATTTCTCATGATAAGTTGTGTCATAAATCAATTTGGAAGATCCTTTGTTTTTGAGTTTCAATAGTTCAAAATCACAAGTTCTCAAGCATTTTGTGGAGATGTGGAGTTCTCTTGCATTTGTACAAATGTATGTGTAGTTGCTTGCTCAAGCTGCAAACTTGCAAAATTAAGGCATTTACCTATTGCAAAACTAGAGACTCTTGATGTGAATCATACAAACCCAACTTATTCCTACCCTTTAGATTTTCACACATTGTTATATATAAATCTTGCATGGATTTATGTTTTTTATGCATATGTTATTTCACTTGTAATATTTACCATTACTCCTGAGGTTCACAATCTTGTGAAACGTGTATAATAATCAAAATCATGAAACTAAGGCGCAATTGTGCATGCTTTGAAAACTTGCTTTTCGTTATTGTCTCCTTTTTGCAAAACTTATACATTGTGGGTTTGCGGGTATTTTGTGCATCCATGCAATCTTTCAAATTGTCAATTGACATCCACTTTGTATTTTTCTGCATAATGCATCTTACATGAGATCATTGCATAAACTTTCACTGAGCTTATGCACATGCTCCTAAGTTAAAAAATTTCACATGAACTTTTGAAGTCTACAACTCTACTTCATTTTGTATTTGTAAAATCTCAACTCCTTTTTACAAGTCTTACATATCAACACTCCTCTCTATAGAAGCACCAAAAAGCACAAAAAACTCAAAAAGAATTTAATACACTCATATGAACAAAGCCTTTATAAAAAAAATTATGTTCTATTAATTTTTTTAATTCATTCAAACATGTATATGCTTGTCAAATGTTCTTGTGCTTCTTGAAGGTTGATCCTTACAAAACATCTCTAGATTTTCATATAATTCATCTCCCCTACAAATGCATCTTTGTGCATGTATGAGCTTTTCCATCGAAAATTATTCATGCTTGAGTCAAGCTAGGGAATTGCCAAAGTTTAGTTCTAGTGGTACCCTCTGCACTTCCAAGCATTCCTTATTTGAATTTGTTTTGTCACTTGCATCCCTTTCAAATGAAATAGATATGCCTATTGATCTAAGCAATTGAAATTCCAAAAAAAATTAAACCCTCCCTTATACATTTGTGATTTTGTGTGCAAATTTCTTTTGTAAATCCACATATTGCTTGCTACCTTTTATGCTTGGTCTTAGAAGTTGTAGAGACCTAGTTTCTTCATGCATAATTACTATAGACACCTAAAATTTGAGCTTACCCAACCACTTAATTTTAGCCTAATCCTAAACCATTAATTAAATAAATATATATTATTTATTTAATTTTTCTCATCCTTATCATAGTCTTTTAATTAAATAGATATTTATCATTTATTTATTTATTATTCCTTCACATGATCCCTTTAATTAAATGAATACTTATTTATTTAACTCCCCTTTATCTTCCATCCTTGTCCATCTAATCCTAGCCCTCCATCTTATTCACATGGATCATAATCTAAATTTGTCCTCATGTGACAAATGTTCCCTTCACATGTCTACCTAACTCCTTGCCTAGATTGATTGAAACTAGACACCTAACCAAAAGTCATACTATATTTTCATCTTATTTATTCATCTCATTTAACCTCTTAATCCTAGTCATTGCCATAAGGATTTTCGTCCTTGTCTCAATCCAAAACCCATATCATATCCATCATGTGACACTTGACATATGATTGTATCTTTAATTTAAACCATAATCCTCCTTCAATCTTAGTCATCCATCATCAATCATTTATAGCCATTGATTTTTCCTCTTCAAGACTCTTTATCTAGAGGCTCTCATTTTTCATTTTCACCTAAAGAATCAAATGTGCAAGTCTTGTCAAGCTATCATACCTACATGTCAATATTTTGATCATTTGCCTATCAAGCTCATCACTATCATTATCAATCATATCAAGGTTATGTTAGAGCATTTAGCAATCCACATATCAACATTAAAGAGCAAAACAAATGGAATAAGGGCACACTCTATTTCCGCTCATCAAGGAGAGAAGCAAAGATTCTAGGCAAAGGTAATGTTCTTTTATATTATTTTTATCTTCCTTTGTTTGTCTTCAATCTTTTCCAAACCTCTTCATTTTGGCACGCCCTTAAAATGAAGAGGTTTAAAAAATATTAGAGGCAAACAAAGGAAGATAAAAGCAATATAAAAGCACACTACCTTCACCTAGAATCTTTGTTTCTCTCCTTGATGAATAGAAATAGAGTGCACCCTTATTCTATTTTATTTGTTCTTTGTTGTTGATATGTGGATTGTCCAATGCTCTAGCATAACCTTGATATGATTGATAATGATAGTGATAAGCTTGATAGGCAAATGATCAAAATGATGGCATGTCGATATGATAGCTTCATAAGACTTGCACATTTGTTTTATTTTCCTATCAAGATTATCACTATTATTATCAATCATATCAAATTTATGCTAAAGTATTGAGCAATCCATATATCAACATCAAAGAACAAATCAAATGGAATACGGGTACACTCAATTTATTCTCATCAAGGAGAGAATAAAAGATTCTAGGTGAAGGTAGTGTGCTTTTATATTTATTTTATCTTTCTTTGTTTGCCTTCAATATTTTATAAACCTCTTCATTTTGGCATGCCCGATGGGACCCACGTCCTTGAACTAACATTTTTATGAATTTTTTGTGAGTTTTTGTGATGTAAATGTCAATTTTTTGGTCTCAGACTATGAATTGGTACCTTTATCTCACAGAAAGGTGCCTATGTTTCACAGGGTTGTGCCTTTTTTGTATAAAGTGGTGCCTCTATTCTATGAAGTGGTGCCTCCATCACCTAGAACTATACTTTCTTTATGTGCCTTATATTTGATCAATTTGAGCTATATCTAGGGTTTTTATAATCTTTGATACTTTTAGGATTACATCATTCTAACACTCTATTTTTGTATGTTACTTCATTTTCTTGCAAAAATTAGGGTTTATAGGGTTTTACAAATCTAGGGTTTCTTGCAATATTTTAAGGATATCTAGGATTCTCTTCATTTTGAGATATAATGTTCATTTAAACTAACATATTTTAGC
The DNA here is from genome assembly GCA_007115665.2 of Sequoiadendron giganteum. Classification (NCBI taxonomy): domain Eukaryota; kingdom Viridiplantae; phylum Streptophyta; class Pinopsida; order Cupressales; family Cupressaceae; genus Sequoiadendron; species Sequoiadendron giganteum. The sequence continues at coordinate 596,771,131 of CM021109.1, forward strand.
TATATATCTATATTTTCAAGTTTCCTATAGCTTCATCTTGCATATTTCTCAACTGGGTTGGTGAAAAAGCTCATTTTTTAGCTCCCAAAGGTCATTTTTAGGCCTTGTTTGTGAAACTGTAGCTCTATTTCACAAAGTGGCACCTTTGTTTCATAGAGTTTCACCTCTGATTCATAGATTTATGCCTCTCCATCACCAATTTGTCTCCTTTTTCATAAAGTGGTGCCTTTATGAGACAAGGTTGTGCTTTTGTTTCATACTACAATTTTGAGGGTTTTTGAGTTATTTTTCTCATCTAACCTTCATTTTTGAGCAACTAACAAGTGATGTAGCTATCTAACACTTGTCAAATATCATTGCTACTAATGTTTTTATTTAAATTTTTTGGTCCAAGGCTTTATTTTCCACTAATTTAGGCATCTAAAGTAGCTTAGTGGGAATTAACATTGTTTGGAAGTGTTTGGAAGTGTGTGTAGACGTATGCTCTCTCCTTGCACTTAGTGTGATACTGGAGATCAAAAATATCATATTTCATCATTTTTTTTTTATGTTCTAAGTGTTATCCCAAGGCTTTCTATCCTGTGTGTATGCTCTCTCCTTACACTTCATGTGATCTTGGGTGACCAAAAACACCTAGTATAGTCTTTCCTATTAACAGGCATGTTTGGGGATTTAATCACCTCAGGGACAACCTCAACCATGTTTTCTATTAGGGTATATAAAGGGGGAGAGTGAAAGTTGTACCTCAAAGTGTATCTAGTGTTGTTCAATCCAAACCATGAGACCCTCGATTGGTCAAGACTCCTTTGGTGATGAGAGAAGGAGAGACCCTCCTAACCTCAGGCACCATTAGACGAGCTCACTATTCATAGATCCACTAAGAACCTTATTTTTAGAAGCCTTTAAGATCTTTCAATTGTTTCTTAGTGTGGTATAAGGTATAGTATCATGCTCGAAATTACTCACCATGTATTTTCTCTTGTTGAGGTGACAACTATCCCTTGGTAGGACCTTCTCCTTCTAAAGTAATGGGTGTAAAGGTGGTACATGACCTTTGCATACCCTAGTTACCCATTCATTTGAAGGTATTAGCCTCTGGTTGGTGGGCCTATATTAAGTTAACATACCTACTTGACTAAATATAGGGTTGTGTTATCATTCTTAGCATATCTTCATGTGTAAAACTAGTGAATCCACTTATCCTTATCACCTTCAAAGTGAATTAAGTCATTTTTTCTTCTTGTTTGATTGTCTCTTACCAAAATTTATCAAAATCCATCTCAAACTATCAAACTACACTTTTGCATCATCCCCAACACATGTGCATCATTCTAAGGCACCTCTACACAGTCTTTTGTGAAATTTCACCTTTGTTTCATAGAGTTGCACCTTTATTCCATAGAATGGTGCCTTTATTTCCTAAATTTATCTCTATCATTTCATCATCATTTGACCATCTTGAGACCTCAATTTGTAGTCTTATCCTTTGCAACCCTAAATAAAACTTGGGAGACCCCTTCTCAACCATATTTTCGCTTAAAACATCAATTATGTGCATAATTTTCATCCAAAATATACTATCTTTCCCCCATCTTATCATTTTCATACATTATCACAATCTAGTCATCAAAACCATTATCCCTAGACCTTGGTCATATCAACCATCATTCTATCTTTATCAACCTTATCATCACCATTTCCTTCATCATTTATCATCTTCATCTTCCTATCCAATCCAAATCCTATCATATCATATCAAATCCTAATAATTTTTGACCTATCTCATCATCCAATCATAATTTAAATATCGTATCTTATCAGTATCAATCTTGTCAAGAGTCTATCTAGATCTTATTCCTTGTTATCAAAATCCCCATCAAAGCCAAGTTCTTAGATGATTATCCAAGCCCAAGTAAGCATATACAAGCCTTTTGTAAGTGATTATCCAAGCTTGGGTAAGAAAAATCCTCTTTTATCCAAGCCTTACACAAGTGATTATCTAAGCTTGAGTAAGCAAATTCAAGCCTTGCCTAGGTGAGTATCAAATTCTAGTGTAAGAAAAACCCAATAATTAACAATCAAGGATCTAGTTTAGCTTGATAAACTATTGGTAGATTGTATCCCCCTTTTCATCATTATTGTAACATGCCATTGTTCTACTCAGAAATTTTTCTATGTTTTACCCACAAGTGAATAGTTTATGTATCAAATCTAATGAGCAATAATTTTTTTATTTTCAAAACAAAGATAACATGCACATTTTAAATAAACACTATTCTAAACTTTCCATTGCATTACATTGTAATATCACCATCTTTCCAAAGTATTGATTTCATATTAAATAATCTCAAGTTTAACTTTTCATGTTTACAATCTTCCATATAAATGGATACAAGAATACATACATAGCCCCTTTGAGCTTTACTATCAATAGAAATGCATATGGTCCAAGTAGTCCCCCTTCAAATCTTGGACACCAACTGATGAGGAGAAGCATCACTCAAGCACTTTTTCTCCAACCACAGACTTACTACAGTCCCCCACACATCTACCTAACTTCTAAGATGGCTCCACCCTTCGATGAAGAGATTGGTTTGGTAACCTCGTAATACAAACCTTCATGAGCTTGATGTTGTGTCCTACATATCTAGAACTCTCCCATACAGTGGCTACAACCTATGTGTATGACAATCCTGAACTAGCATGCATAATTGGATCACAATCAACTGATAGTGTAAACAGTGATAGCTTACACTACTTTGGCCAAAGAATTCATCACAAAGTTACTTTGAGTGAAAGTCATCCTATTCACACACCTTCATAGCTCAATTTGTTATGACCACACATATTCCATGCATAGGCTATCCCCTTCATTGGATTATCCTAACCCCAAGAATAACCTATATTCTTTCACTAAGACATTTTAACTAAAGTAATTCAAACTAATTCATAATCCAAACTTCACAAACTCCTTCATAATTCGAACTATAATTATATAAGCTTTAACTTAGCATAGCTTATAGTAAACACTCATTCCTACATATATAATATGCTAATATAACATATTTATGGGATTTACAAACAACTAGCATCTTTCTAACTTAAGAAGAATATAAACACATTCATAATAAAGCATCTAAATTTCCTCTTTCCATCCAATTCAAACAAAACATATAAAATCATGCAATCCTTTCAACTTCAAATATAAAAAGGAGGAGAAAACTAGCATGCCTGTAATTAGAAAGCTCCAATTGATAAATCTAGATTCCTAGCACAACCTTCACCAAAATAAGCTTGCAACTCCTAAACTTAGCTTTTCACTAACTTCTATCCTCCCTCAAGTGACAAACCCTCACAATGAAACTCACTCTATCCTCTCTAAACTCACTCTCAAAATTCTCAAAAACTCTCAACTCAGAAATGCAATAGAGTAACTCTCAAAATATTCAGAAAACAATAATGCAATTATGTGTCCCATAAGATGGAGAATGCTCCCCTATTTATACAAAAACTTGAGCACTCCAAGGCTACAAACAAGTACACATTCTTGCCACTTCTCACACACAAAGGTTCAACTCAGCTAGCACAATTCAAGGTGGCAGATTTAAAATGATTTCTAAATGCATATGCTTAGCCAGTCACTATATCCATATGATAACAGAATGACTTACTTGGAAATGCAAGGTTAATGTTTCCACAGTTCAACTCTTCTCAGCCAACTTCTCACTTGACTATTTCTCACATTCTACTTTGCCTCTTATGTTAGATATATAATGCATAATAGAATTCTAAAAGGTATGCATAGTTCATAGTTTGGCACCACATAATATATCACACACCCCTATTTATATGGTTGTTGTTTGGAAAATACCAGTTAAAGTTCTTTATACGTTTGATATTCACTTTGCCTTCATAAAATTGAATAATTCTTTCCAGATTATACTCATACATTGGTTTGCTTTATTTTCGCACACCTTATTATAGCGCTGCATATGTTTACATTACTCAACATTTAAATTCATTATGCCATGATCTTTATGTATGTGTTGCTTCTATGATGTGTGTTGTTCTTTTATTTCCTATGCTATATATATTAGATGTTATATGTTGCGCTTTCAATAAACATTTTAGCGCTATTCAAATCATTAATATATATACATACATATATCTATAACATGATATGTATATGTATATATATTTCAATTTATAAGTTTATAAATGCATTGCTTGATATTTGAATAAAAATACACATGTTTTCATATTCCGTATAATAATTATACATGCATATATATATATATATATATATATATATATATATATATATATATAAATATACTTGTATGTACATTTATATTAACATCAGTACATATGTGCATATTAATATATATACATATACTATATGTATCATTGCCTTGAAATTTAAACACATATTCACAATCTCATCGATCAACATATATACATGAAGTATATATATATATATATATGTCACCTTCGTTTGATTGATATTCCCACGCATATGGATAATCCATCCATGAGCATGCATAGATATGTCTATCTACATATACTCATGTGTATGAGTTTATCGTAAACACGTACATATATAAATTTAATGTATATATCTCATCGATTAAATATAAACACATTAAGAACTTACACAAGACAAAAGACTCAATAACATAATCAAAAGCATTCACAAACAAGATCATAACATCTTCTAAATCATACACAAACAAGGCTAAGGATAACTTACCATTTCCCAAACTATTGACTCGACTTCACTAAACTAGAGGTGAGTGTGTGAAAGCTCAGTTAGGCAAGCATTAAGGGTTACTAGACCAATTTCTTCTCCTAAGTGATACTTCCCCTCTCTTCTGAAGGCTTGAATTTGTCCATGTTTCCAACTTAGTACATTGCAATAGTACTTAGCCAAATTAACTACAACCATTTGCATCATATATTTCATAGTCAAAATCATTATAAAACATCAAATTGAATCAAACATTCATTTATTATATTTCCAAGTTACATAAAGCATAAATGTATACATTTAAAACATTTTCACCCAACTAGTAAAAGTAAATAAGTAATAACACAAGAGGTGTAACATATCCCCCTCTTGTGAATCATTATCCCTGATGATCTTAAGTATCAAACATAGATATAATCGTTAAAATATAAACATAACAATATTGTTTTCAAGAATTCTCAAAAGCATGCAAGACATGAGGAAAATTCTATTTGATCTCAGCATAGTCTTCCCAAGTGGAATAATCTTTTGCATACTAATCCCATTGGACATTGCATTGTAGAACCTCTTTGCTATGCAAGCGAAGATTACGTGTTCTAAGCACTTTGAGAGGCTCAATTGTTACCACTCCTAGGTCCTGTACCTATAAATGATTCCAATCAATGACATGGTTATCACCTGATATATACTTCTTAAGGTAAGAGACATGAAAGACATTGTGCATCCAAGAAAGAGCTGGTGGCAAAGCAATTTGGTACGCAACAAGGTTGATCACTTCAAGAACCTCAAAAGGACATAGATAGCATAGAGCTAGTTTGGATTACTTTCCAAACTTGATAGAACTCTTACGAGGCTTGAACCTTAACAAAACCTTTTCTCCTACTGAGAAATCTCTTGGTACCCGCTTGGAATCTACATAAATTTTATGTTTATCATTAAATTATGCTAATCTTTGCTTAATAATTCCAACTTACTCCTCCATTTTTTATAAGATCTTTTGCCCTAGACTTATCCTATCTTCTAGCTTATCCCAACTTATAGGAGTTTGCCATTTTTGGCCATAAAATGCTTTGAATGGATTCATCTTGATTGTAGAATGATAAGAATTGTTATATAAAAACTCAACCAATGGTAGGTAATCTTCTCACTTGTATTGTTGATCGATGCAATACATCATCAATATATCTTCAAGTACCTAGTTAACCCTTTCAATTTTACCATCCGTTTTCAGATGATATGCTAAACTTATGTTCAATTAGGTACTAAGTGAAGAGAACAAGGTTTGCCAAAACCTAGATGTCACATGAGAATGCCTATCTGAGATAATCTTCTTAGGAATCCTATGCAACCTAAACACCTCTTGAATAAGTTTATGTGCTATGAAAAGAGCTCCATTGGTTAGATTCCCAAGAATAAAATGTGCTACCTTGGTAAGCTTATCCACTACCACAAGAATGGCATTATGCTTGTTCCTATACATAGGTAGACCTTTCAAAAATTCCATGCTAATGACTTGCCACTTACTCTCGGGAACATCTTGAGGATACAAAAGTCCTACTGGGTGATGATGTTTTGCCTTCACCCTTTGACACTCTAAGCATTTTTCTACAAAAACATCAGCATCCCCTTTCATTCCCTTCCATAAATATAATGGCTTCATATTAGCCAACATATCGGTCACACTAGGATGTCCAGAGTATGGTGCATTGTGAACTTATTTCCACACCAAGTTCCTTAATTCCATAGATTTAGGCACATATATTCTTCCTTTAAACCTTAATAATCTACTGGGTTCAAAGTGAAATCCTTCATACCTTGCATATTGTGGATTATCCGAGAGTGCTTTCTTGACTTGCTCATAGTATTCATCACCCTTGGATGTATGCAACACTTGGCCCTTGAAGTCAACAACTCCTCCAACTGTGCTTTAAGCTCCATTAGTTTCATTGTGGTCATCTTATAAGGCACTTTGGATATAGGTTTCATCCCTACCACTAAGTCAATGGAGAAATTGAACACTCTCTTGGGAGGCATTCCAAGTAGCTCTTTTGGAAATACATTTGCAAATTTCTAAAGGATAGGATATTTCTCCATATTCCACCACTTATCCTTCGGCATCTAGGGGGTCTTGTGGTCCATAATAAGCAACATCAGCTTGAGAAATGAATTCCTTGCATTCCTCGAGTTTTTCCATTTTAACAACGAAGGGTCGACATCCTTTCTTTATTGCCCTATGCATTTGCATAGCTGATATATGTCAAATTTCATTTCCCTAGGTGTTCCTTTCAATGACACTTGATTACCTAGGTCGTCTAAGAATTCTATAGTTTTAGCATGGCAATCCACTTTAGCCCTATTCTTCCAAAGCTAATTCATCCCTAAGATGACATCATAATAACCTAAGGGGGCTACGTAAAAATTTACCTCCATAGAGAAACTTGGAAATTCTAACCTTGCTTCAAAGAGACATTGCCTCACCTCAACTCTTGTTTGATTTGCATACTCAACAACCCAATACTTTTCCATTGAACTAGCCTTTCTAGAAATTAGATTAGCTACTTTATGTGAAAAATAATAATTTGTGGCTCCATTGTGAATAAGAATTGAAATAGGTATACCAAACAAAGTACCTCAAGTTTCTATTGGGGTGATTTGGTAGTCAGCTTGTCGATTGTTCAAAGTTGCATGGATCTTCTATTGGAATGCAAATCGTTGTGGAGGAAGAGGATTTCCTTGAGGTTGTGATCCTGATGGTTTGTTGGAACAATGGATGGAAAAATGATCCCTACCACATGTGAAGTATCCTTTCACTAGCCCCTTCTTTCTCACAAGCCTTTCAGTATTACTAGCATTCCCTCTAGCATTGTTTTATTTGTTACTATTGTTGAATTTATTTCCTTTACGATCCCTTCTTGGTGCATTCCAATTGTTATAGGATCCTCTGTCCCCTTTCCTTTGAGAATCCAGCCTTCCACTAGACTTATTTGGAGTTTGATTAATGGGAGGCCCACCAAACTTATTTTGATTCCTCTCTCAGAAGATCGAGATAGTTTTAAGTTTTTGCTCCTGCTTAATTGCCTTCTCGTATACTAAGTCAATGGTTGTTGGACTATGTACATCTACCTCATCACCTATTTGGTTATTCAGACCCATGATGAACTTCCTGATTCGAAACCACTCATCTTTTTGGTACATAGGTGTGGACCTCAGGAGATGAGTGAATTTCTCCCAATACTCATTCACTGATGAGTCTCCTTGCTTCAGATTTTGGAAATCAGTGAGCTTTTGGTCATAGAAAATTTGGTGCAACCACATTTTCCAAAAAATATCAACAAACTCACTCCAAGTCAGCCTTAAGGAACTGAGACCAAGTTCCATCTTCTTGTTCATCCACCAATTAGAAGCTTCTCCTACCAACTGGAAGGTTCCCCAAACAACTTTTGTGACCTCTAAATAGTTCTTGATCTCAAAGTACTTTTCCATTTGTATCAACCAAGCCTCAACCTCATCTTTTCCGGTACTTCCTTCAAATTTAGGAGGGGTAATCTTTCTCATATCCCTAGATAATTCACTTGCCACATGTTTCCTCTTACTACTTTTTGACTTAGACTAGAATTGTGACTTATCATTCTCATGTTCACTAGTATGGGTGTGATTACAAGAATTCTCTCCTTCTTCTTCTTCATTGTTAGGAACTTCCTCTTCATTATTTGATACTTCTTGTTCCTCTCTTTCTTTTCCGCTTACCTCTTGTTCAAGGTTTCCTATTTGTTCCTTGGTTTCATCCATTATTGCTAGAATGTGATCCAGCTTGGCTTCGACATTCTCAGCACCCTGACCTACTTCCTGATTTCCCTCAAGGTTAGTTTGTGTTCTAACCATTTTCCAAAGTCAAAATACACCTGGAGGTTTCATGGAATTAGATCTAAGAAATTTTTACTTATTATTTTGTTAACATTCTAAAAGAGTATAATTTCGTACATAAGAAACTCATTGAAAAACTTATACATAAGTTTTGATAAGAACATGATTTTCATTTATTCAAAAGGATTTCAATATCCTTGTTTTTACATTGAATGAATATTCAAATAGTCAAGAGGAGAGTATCCTTCAGATTCACTCTTGGATACATAACTGCGCAGGGTGTACCCCTCAAATTTTTGCTCAAATACATCATCAAAAGGGTAGTAACCCTCATATTTATCTTTAGACATAGTTTTAGGGAAAATATACCTTTGAATCACCACTTGAGGCTATAACAATAACTTCAACCATAGGTATAACACAAGGGTCCATAAATATCATTGCTAGAATGACACTGCATTTTGAGGGCATATCCGTAAATAGTGATAAAGAGTCCCACTTAGCTCGTGAAACAAAAGGTAGATAGTTGAAATTGGCAGCATCTCTTATCCTTCTTTTCTCTTGACTGAATTATGAAAGGGTGTGATTGATAGTCTCAGTATCGCTTAGCCAAATGGTGTTGTCATAATTGGTTCCCTCGATGGTTCAAACAAGGGCTTCCTTTTCCTTCTTAGCCCTCAAGTAGCACTCATTTTTTATAACTGACTTCCTTGTAGTTATCTTGAGATGCACCATCTTGGTACAAGAATTCTAAACATTAGACTCGTACAATGTTGGAGGGAAAACATAGCGAGTACATAGGTTCTAGAGTTAAACTTGATAGCTCTAATACCACATGTAACATGCCCATTGTTCTACTCAAGAATTTTTCTATGTTTTACCCACAAGTGAATAGTTTATGCATCAAATCTAATGAGCAATAAAAAAATTATTTTCAAAACAAAGATAACATGCACACTTGAAATAAAAACTATTCTAAACTTTCCATTGCATTACATTGTAATATCACCACCTTTCCAAAGTATTGATTTCATATTAAATAATCTTAAGTTTAACTTTTCATGTTTACAATCTTCCATATAAATAGATATAAGAAAACATACATAGCTCCTCTGAGCTTTACTAGAAATATAAATACATATGGTCCAAGTAGTCCCCCTTCAAATTTTGGCCACCAAATGATGAGGAGAAGCATCACTCAAGCACTTTTTCTTCCAACCACGAACTTACTGTGGTCCCCTGCATATCTACCTAACTGGTAAGATGGCCCTACCCTTTGGCAAAGAGATTAGTTTTGTAACCTCATAATACTAGCATTCTTGAGCTTGGTGTCATGTCCTACATATCTAGAACTTTCCCATATAGTGGCTACAACCTACATGTATGAAAATCCTAGACTAGCATGCATAATTGGATCATATGTGAATTGATAGTGTATTTACAGTGGTAACTTACACTACTTTGGCCAAATAATTCATCACTTAGTTACTTCGACCGAGAGTCGTCCTATTCACACACCTTCCTAACTCGATTTGTTATGATGACACATATTCTATGCATAGGCTATCCCCTTCATTGGATTATCCTAACCCCAAGAATAACCTATATTATTTTACTAAGACATTTCAACTAAATTAATTCAAACTAATTCATAATCCAAACTTCACAAACTCCTTCATGATTCAAACTATAACTATATAAGCTTTAACTTGGCATAGCTTATAGTAAATGCTCAAACACTCATTCCTACATATATAATATGCTAATATAACCCATTTATGGGATTTAAAAACAACTAGCATCTTTTGAACTTAAGAAGAATATAAGCACATTCATAAGAAAGCATCTAAACTTCCTCTTTCCATCCAATTCAAACAAAACATATAAAATCATGCAATACTTTCAACTTCAAATATGAAAAGGAGTAGAAAACTAATATGCCTATAATTAGAAAGATCCAATTGATAAATCTGGATTCCTAGCACAACCTTCACCAAAATCAGCTTGCAACTTCTAAACTCATCTTTTCACTAACTTTTATCTTCCCTTGACAAACTCTCACAATGCAACTCACTCTATCCTCTCTAAACTCACTCTCAAAATTCTCAAAAACTCTCAACTTAGAAATGTAGTAGAGTAACTCTCAGAAAAATTAGAAAACAAGAATAGAATTATGCGTCCCATAAGATGGAGAATTCTCCCCTATTTATACAGAAACTTGAGCACTCCAAGCTACAAACAAGCTCACATTCTTGCCACTTCTCACACTCAAAGGATCAACTCAGCTAGTAGGATTCAAGGTGCCAAATTTAAAATGATGACTAAATTCATATGCTCAACCACGTCACTTATCCATATGACATCAAGAGTGATTTACTCAAAAATGCAAGGTTAATGTTTCCACGAGTCAACTCTTCTCAGCCAACTTCTCACTTGACTGTTTCTCACATTCTACTTTACCTCATACATTGGAGATATAATGTAGAATAGACTTCTAAAAGGTATGCACAATTCATAATTTGGCTCCACACAATATATCACGTGCCCCTATTTATATGGTTGTTGTTTGGAAAATACCAGGTTAAAGTTCTTTATACGTTTGATATTCGCTTTGCCTTCATAAAATTGACTAAATCTTTCCAGATTATACTCATACACAGGTTTTCTTTATTCCCACACACCTTACTATAGTGCTGCCTATTTTTACATTACTCAAAATTTAAATTCATTATGCCATGATCTTTATGTATGTGTTTCTTCTATACTGTGTGCTGTTCTTTTATTTCATGTGCTATGTATATTACATGTTATATGTTGTGCTTTATATATATGTGCTTTAAATAAACATTTTAACACTATTCAAATCATTAATATATATACATACATATATAACATGATATGTATGTGTATATGTTTATGTATATATTTGTATATATATATATTTCAATTTATACGTTTATAAATGCATTACTCGATATTCGAATGCATATACACATGTTTTCATATTCTACATAATAATAATACATGCATATGCATATATACTTATGTATATATATTAATATACTTGTATGTACATTTCTATTAACGTCAATACAAACACGCATATTAATTTATATATATACATATACTATATATATCATTGTCTTGACATTTAAACATATATATTCACAATCCCATTGATCGACATATATACATGAAGTGTATGTATATATATCTATGTGTGTGTGTGTCACCTTTTGATCGATATTCCCATGCATACGGGTAATCCATCTATTAGCATGTGTAGATACGTCTATCTACATATACTCATATGCATGAGTTTATCATAGACATATACATATATTATGTATATATCTCATTGATTAAATATAAACACATTAAGAAGAACTTACACAAGGCAAGAGACTCGATCACATAATCAAAAACATTCACAGAAAAGATCATAACGTCTTCTAAATCATACACAAACAAGGATAAAGATAACTTACCATTTCCCAAACTATTGACTCGACATCACTAAACTAGAGGTGAGTGTGTGAGATCTTAGTTAGGCTCATTAAGGGTTACCGGACCAATTTATTCTCTTGATTGATACTTCCCCTCTCTTCTAGAGGCTTGAATTTGTCCTTGCATCCAACTCAGTACATTGCAATAGTAGTTAGCTGAATCAATTACAACCATTTGCATCATATATTTCATAATAAAAATCATTATAAAACATCAAATTGAATCAAAAATTTATTTATTATATTTCCAAGTTACATAAAGCATAAACATATACATTTAAAGCATTTTCACCCAACTGGTAAAAGTAAATAAGTAATAACACAATGGGGTGTAACATATCCCCCTTGTGAATCATCGTCCATGATGATCTTAAGTATCAAATATAGACATAATAAAAAATCTATCTCGAAGCAATATAAATATCCACCACAACATCACCAACACCTTCATAGTCTTTTTGAAGAATTGTAGACACATTCTACTCATTGCATTTAGTAATGTAACACATCAAATATCACATTGTACTTTTCAAATTTGCACCCTACAACTCTACAATTCGCATCACTTGCATCATGTTCATCTATCTTATCATCCCTCAACAACTCAACACTTAATTATACCATCTTCAACATTAAAACATTCTCCAAGGTCAGCTTTGCACCTCAACCGTGCAAATTCAAATTAGGTCAGCACCAAAACATTCCCACGGTGGAAAGGAATGAAGGCGGACCACAACACACCTTAGCTAGGACCTAAATCCACTCACGCACACCACACCACACTTCCAAAAACATCAAAGCTTCTTTGTAATTAGTGTAAACACCCAAGGTCGACCGAACTTGTGTTAACACCATTAAAACTTAAGGAAACACTTACTCAAATCCAAAGACTACTTGCAAACACCACATAATATTTTAACACAATCTAGAATATTCCAAAAAAACCTTGAAATCCAACAAGTTCCTTTGCAATAAATTTCACTTGAATAATGTACACACCCAGTACACTCAAACAACTTTTTCATACACTACAACTCAAGAAATCGACTTTTGAAGCACCAAGCCGTGAACAATTTCATCTAAAGAAAGATACACGCACTATCAACACCCTTACAGATCCACAAGACCTAAAATCACTCTGCAAAGCAAAAAAAATTCTCCCAAACACCTCTGCAATATACAGTTCACACACTGGTGAACACATCTTCCTCTATGCAACAATCTAGCACACCAAGTTATGAATGCAACACCTCTAATCAACATATCTGAACCACACAAGCAAATCTTCAACCTAGAAGAAATGCAGAGCCAAGCCAGAATGCTACTCTACAACATAGAACACTACTACAACACATTGTTTCCTCTTTTTATTCAATTTTTCTCAAAAGCTCTTCGAAACCAATCACTAGAAACACATCTTTGACAACTTCAACATTTTATCATCACCACCAAGCCAACTGCAACATACCAACTCAACCATACATCCATAGATAGGAGCTTATCAAAGCAACACTAGAGGTTGACACCAATACTAATGACAATATAATGCAACTAATCAAAGCATCATTAAATACAACATCAACTCAATACCAACTACTCACACTCTTGCAATAATCTCTTGCTCATATGGTTGACACCAATGACAACACGAAAACTTGTTTACATCAATGACAACACCGACCACTCATACTTGCAACAATCTCCCCCTTTGTTATTGATGACAACACATGATGTGCAAAACCATCAACAACATAACAACTCTAATCATCAAAACTCTACTCCATACCAACTCATTATTTCCCATCAATACTTTGCTCCATACCAACTCATTATTATTTTTCTTTACTTTCTCCCCCTTACACAATTAACTCATTACTCTCCCTCTTTAACATTTTTCACATTACTCTCTCCTCCTTTGACATCAATGGCAAAGGACAAAGTATTTGCATTGTTCATTCTCCCTTTGATATTAATCATACTGTTTACCATTTCTTTGCAACTCCCTTTCATTTACTGCTATGCATACTCCCCCTTAGAAGCACACACCTAACTGTATCAATCAACAACAATTGCACAATGACAACTCTCACTCATTCTGACTGCAACAATCAATAATTCCACTACCTACTCCCCTTGAGAGGTAGCCACCAACATCAATCCAGACCAAAGAATGAATCTTGAGATTCACTAGACTGATGCATCTCCTTATGAATCTAGTTCAAAGAAGGAGGGGAAATAACCCCCAAATTCTCCTAAAGATACTCAAAAGTATCCTTAGGAAGAGCCTTAGTGAATATGTCAACAACTTGATCCTTTATAGGCACATATTCAAGGTTGCACTTCATTTTCTACATCCTTCTCTCTTAAAAAGTGATACCGAATTGAGATATGTTTTATCCTTGAGTGTGTCACCAGATTCTTTGAAATATTGATAGAACTTTTATTATTACAAAATATAGAAATTGGTTCATTACATACCACTCTGATATCATTTAATGTTTGCCTCATCCATAAAACTTGTGTGCAGCAAGATGCAACTGCAATATATTCTGCCTCTGTAGTAGATAAAGACATTGAATCTTATTTATTGCTTAGGTATGACACCAATCCGCATCCAAGAAAGAATGCACCACCACTTGTAATTATCTTGTCATCTACACAACCAACCCAATTTGCATCTGTATAAGCACTCAAAGTAAATTTAGTATCTTTTAGATACCATGATCCATGATTCAAAGTGCCCTTCAAGTATTTGAATATCCTCTTCACTGTTGCAACATGTGAATCTCTAGGATCTTCTTGAAATCTATCCACAAGGCAAACTGAATGCATGATATCCAATCTAGTAGCAGTTAGATATAGCAATCCTCCAATCATTGATCTATACTTGCTTTGATCAACCTTAGGAGATTCATCATTCTTGCTCAGCTTGCAACCAGTAACCATAGGGGTACATACTGGTTTAGAATCTTCCATTCCAAACTTCTTCAACATTTCCTTAACATACTTTAATTATGAAATGAAAATACTTTTATCTATTTGATTGATTTGTAGCCCAAGGAAGAAATTCATCTCCCCAAACATTGACATTTGAAATTGTTTTTGCATGTCTTCTGCAAATTTCTCACACATAACTTCATTTCCTACAAAACTTATGTCATGAATATATACAACCACAATCAAGATTTGATCTTTTTCAACTTTGAAGTAAAGATTGCTATCTATGGTACCTTTATTGAATCCTTGTTGTAACAAGTGAAACGAAGAAAAATGGGGTGGGGATACAAGATGGATTAACCAAATGGATGCAACCTATCTTTCTTCTAATTTCATTCAATTATGAGGGCTATAATGCATATATGAGAATAAAAAATCAAACCTAACCAATATAGCAATCAAAAGGCAGGTTTTAAGAGGGTCAAATGTTGTGTACCTATTGCAAAAAGTGTTTTTTCGGGCCTCACTAAGGACTCATTCGCCCAGTGGCGAATGGGTCCTGGAAAAATGCTTTCTGGGTTCTATTCTTCAATGTCTCCACTCCCTAAGCCTAGTTGGAGACTTGAAAATAAAATTTGTAACTTAGTTTTCGTGATTTTACAAGAAAGGTGACAACTTTGACAACTTGGCAACTTTGACAACTTTTGCTCTCCAATTTATCTTCAACCTAAAACTTGCAATCACACATCAAAGGAGAAGAAAAAAGTTGTTTTGTTAGAGAACAGGGGTTTGCCTTGGTCAAACCCCATTTTGGTAATTAAACCTTGAAATGAACAACAATATGTAACAACTCACCAAACCTTGTTGAAACCTTGAATTGCAAATTTGAAACTTAGCATGAAATGGCCTCAATGAGTGTAGATTTTGATCATGAACTTGACATAAGATAATGGCTTCGAACACTTGAACTTGATCACCAATGCTACATCATCACATTAGCTCAACAACATGCATGACTTTGACATGATGATTGATATCTTGATTGTTGCAATAAACTTCTATAAATCTTCCCTTGAATGATCTTGAATACTCTATAATGCTCTTGTTAAAATACTCTTGAGATCATTTAAATTGATTCAATGAAACTATGTGAAATAACCTTGTATAATTGTTTAAATTCAAATAACACAAGTTGGCATCAGATCTAGGATTTCAAATCATTAAAATACTACCAAAAACATATTCCAAGGGGGGTCCTAGTGTTAAGTGAGGACCCATTCGCCATGTGGCGAATGGGTCCTAGCACTCTTAACTAGGACACACTTCAGAGGATGTTAAATGTTATGTAAAATTAGGGTCCTAGGACCTAGTGAGGACCCATTCGCCAGGTGGTGAATGGGTCCTAGGTCACTAACCTAGGACACACACCTTGTAAAATTAAGTGTTGTGTAATATCATTTATGAATTTTTTCACACCCCATTGTGCGTTTACCTATTTAATATTACTATGTTTGGATAATTATTGCATATATGTGTGTGTGTGTGTGTACTTTTTTTATCAGAAAAGTATGAATGAATTTTTATTTCATTTGATGTTAATAGAATGGAAAACTAGAATTTATGGTTATTGAATTGGATATTCTAACTATGAAAAGTACAATGCAAATGTTGTATTGATGAAAAAATGACTACCATGAAAATGTGTTAAGTTGGATGTAGGTTTAGAATCAATCCTCCAGAATCAAGGGGGAGCATCACTCAAGAGAAGAGCTTGGTGAAGTAACCTATAATGAAACTTAATTGAGCTTATACACACTCACTAACAAAATGGTTGAGTCAAGTCATAGTCTTGGGAATTGGTAAGTTATCGTTTAAGCATGATGTGTTTGCAATAGGAAGGATCTTGATTACTATTAAAAGTATTATTGGATTATGTTTAGTGCTTGGTGTATGCAAGTACTTCTTTATATTACTATGCTTGATTGATGAGATGTACATATATTGAATGTATATATATGTATACATATGCATGTCGATGATAATCCATAGCATGAAGGAACACATACATGAGAGTACATAGGTAGATGTACCTATGTAAGCTTATGGACGGGTTGCTTATGTGCATGGTAATATTGAGAGGACAATGTGACATGTATGTAAATATATATATATATATATATATATACGTCATACATATATATCTATCAATAGGATAGTAATTGTTTATGTATGAGATTGTGTAATCAAAAGTATATATATACACACACAAATGATATGATATATGAAATGTTAACTTGATCTTAATCATTTGAATATCAAATGTATACATATTTATTTGCCAAGGATATATATATATATATATATATATATATATATATATATATATATATATATATATATATATATATATATATATATATAGAATATATATATATATATATATATATATATATATATATATATATATATATATATATAGAATATATATATAGCATTCAATGCTATTTATCAATATATATGTACACACACACACATATATGTATGTATATAAATATATAAATATATAAATAAATATATAAATATATATATATATTAGGAAAGTATTAAAGGCCGATTCATAAACTATATGCTATGGTCGATGAAATATGAAGTGCAACACACTATGTAATAGCGCTTAAGCAAACATTAAGGCACATTTATCATTTCCGATTAAGTGCAAAGGAAATATGTGAGATTATAGTCTGCTATGTAAGATAATGAAACAAAATTAAAGTGCAACATATATCATGGAGGCAACTCACCAAGTCAAGTTGCAATATAAATAATAAAAGTGTGAACCAACATTATGTGTTGACTACTCAAACTTAGACTAAGTTGAATGAGTATGTGTAGCTAGAATATGAAAGACCATTTCCACTATTTAATTGCAGGTTGAAGAATAGGGAATGTGTTACAAACTTGGCACCATATTATGAATTCTCTAATTACTTTAGAATTCTATTTTTCCCGGAAACCGATTTGTTGTATAAAGCATGTGCTTTATGAACTTGTCAAACCTGTTGTGTCAAGCATTTGATCGATTTATTGTTTAGTTTTGATGACCAACTTCATAAGAATCTACCACCTTTCTACTGCTGAGCCGAGTCAAATGAATATGGCTAAGAAGTGGCATAGAATGAACCTTGTTTGTAGCCTTTTGAAGCTGATTTTTGGGTATAAATATAGGACTAGCTCACCTCATTTCATACACCTTTTCATTTGCAACAATATGTTGCTCCAATTCTATTGTAGTTTTCATTGAGTGACTGTTATTTTGTTAAGAGCTTTTGTGAGGAATTTTTAGTAAGATTAGTGAAGAGAGGTTGATTTCTAAGTTGATATTAAGAGGAGGTCAAGCTAGGAATTCCAAGAGTCGATTGGTTTAAGCATTTCATAGGCATGGAATTCTATTCTCATTTTGTTTTGTCTTTAAATATGAAAGATTGTTTGCCTTGTATGCTTGTTTTGGAAATGCACTAGTTTGCTTGGAATAGAGTAATACTCTATTTGCTTATAATAGAGGAAAGATCTTGTTGATATGATTTCCATATAAGTGTTTGTATTTTATCCATAATGAGTGTTTGATTGACGACTATAGCATTATATAGTAGGAATGATGAATCAAGAATAACTAGTTAAGTTATTTTATGAGAAGTTGTTTTGTGACTTAATCTTTGCTTATGTTATTTGGTAGAGATGCCATTGTGTTGTTGGATAAAAAGGAATAGGTCAAATTGAAGGTTAGTAATTACTTATTGAAGGTTTACCAGTGCATAGATATAATGGTCTAAAGTTAGAACAAGCTAGGGTAGTGTATGCGAATAGGATGACCATCACTTGAAGTACTGAGTGAGAATACTTTGGCCAAAGTAGTGTGTTTTCCTTTGGCTCCATTGTCAGTTCACCGTGTTCCTTTTTATCCATACTAGATCAGGATTGTAAGGTCTATAAGTTCTAGATATGTAGGGCACAACACTAAGCTCATTAAGGTTAATGTTACAAAGTTTCTTCACCAATCTTTTTGTCGAAGTGTAGGGCCATCTATCTAATGATAGATGTGCAAGGGACTGCATATGAGTCCATGGTTGGCAGAAAATCACTTGAGTGATGCTTCTCCTACATAGCTGGCGATCAAGTTCTGTAGAATATTCTTGGACCATATGTATCTATTACTTTGAAGCTTAGTTGAGCTATGTATGTGATTGTTTACAATATTGGAAATATTGTAGCATAATGATTATTATATTGAAAATGAAATAAATGAATGGAATTTGTTGTCATTTATGTTCATTATTTATCTCTCTTGAAAACAAAATTATTTCAATGGTTTGAAACATAGTTTATTTACTTGAAAGTGAAAACTTAGGAAATTTACTTGCGAGATCAATTGGCATGTTACACGTGGTATCGGAGCTACTAGGTTTAGCTTTGGAACCTATGTGCTCATCATAATTTTCGTCCAACATTGAATAAGACTAATTTTCGGAATTCTTGTGCCAAAATGGTGCATCTTAGGTTAACTGCAAGAAAGTTAGTAATCGGTAACGAGCGCTACCTGAAAGCCAATAAGGAAAAAGAGGTCATTGTTCATATGATAGAGGGTACCAACTATGATAATGTTGTCTGGTTAAGCGACATTGAAACCTTTAGTCACACTCTTTCTCAAATTAGTGAAGTAAAGAGAAGGATGAAGGAGAAAGCCAATTTTAATTATCTACCTCCAGTTTCACTAGTAAAGTCAGATTCCTTGTCACTTTCCAGGGATATGCCCTTGAAAGGGAGTGTCAATCCAACATTCATATTTAGAAACCCTAGAGTTCTTCTGATGTCAGAAGTGATTGTAATTTCCTCAAGTAATGAATCAGAGGGTTACATGCCTCGCAAATATGTATCGGATGATAAATCCAAACGTTATTATCCATTTTGGGATAGGTATGAACAAATGAGAGATGAAAAAAATCTATAGGGTATACCCCGTTAAGTTATGTGTTAGAGAGTGAATCTAAGGATACTCTCAACTTGACTATTTGAATAGTCACTCTATGTAATTGGAAGGATTTTGAGATCCTCAAAAAAAAAATCGTGTGTTTATCAAAAGCTTGTGCTCAAATCTAATGTGAAATTTCTTTTATGTGCGAATGAATGCTCATTTAAATGTTGACCGTAAGATAGTAAGAACATGATTGAATCTAATAATGATGAACCTTTAGGTATAACCCTTTTCTTGCAAGAAGGGTGAGAACTAGGACCAATCCTGGAGGGAGTCATGAAGTTAGACAAGGTACAGTGGGTGATGAAGCTAAATTGGATCAAATCTTGGCTATCATTCACAAAACCAATGCAAGGTTGGGGAATCTTGAACAAGAAGGGTAAAAGATAGAGTAGAGCAAGAAGTTCCAAATAATGAGGATGAGGGAGAAAATTTTCATGATTATGAGAAAGAGAAATCGCCTTCTCTATTTGAAGGAACCAGTAGGAAGCGTATGACTACTAAAATTTCTAGGGACGTGAGGAAAATAACCCACCTAAATTTGAAGGTAGCACCAACAGGGAAGAAGTTGAGGCATGGTTGATCCAAATGAAGAAATATTTTGAGATCCAAAACTATTATGAGGTTACAAAAGTAGTATGGGGAGCCTATCAATTACTAGGAGAAGCCTCAAACTAGTGGATGAACAAGAAAATGGAACTTGGTCTCAGTTCTCTGAAACTCATATGGAATGAGTTTGTGGAAATATTCCAAAAAAGATGGTTACATCAACTCTTTTTCGACCAGAAACACCGATTTTCAAAATCTAAGACAAGGTGAGATGTTAGTAAATGAGTACTAGGAAAAGTTTACCCGTCTGTTACGTTATGTACCAATGTATCAGAAGGATGAACGATTATGCATAAGGAAACTCATCATGGGGATTAATAGTCAGATTGGGGATGAGGTAGATGTTCATGGTCCAACCAATATGGATCTTGTGTATGAGAAGGTTGTAAAGGAGTAGAAGCTCAAAGTCATCTCCATTCGCTAAGAAAATAGGAACCATAAGAAGTTTGTAGGAGCTTAAGTTAAAACAACTCCAAGGAAGTTTGAAGGGGTGCAAGATTTCAGAAGCAAAGGGATAAAGGGTCTTGAAATAATGGGAGAGAATCAAGGAAGGAACACAGAAGGAATAATTCCAATGGTGGAAATGTGAATAACATTGGAAGTAATACTACTGATCAAAATAAATAAATATTGGAAGTGATACTAGTAAACCTAGTGAACCTGCAAGGAAGAAAGAACCAACAACAAGATGTTTCACATGTGGAGGAGACCATTATGCATCAAATTGTCCCAATAAGTCTTTTGGGTCATGACCTTATGGAAATCCACTTCCTTCTCAGCAAGCAACATTTCAACAAAATATTCATACTGCTTTGGACGATCGTCAAGAAGAGTATCAAGTTACTCCAGTGGAGACACCATGTATCTTGTTTGGCTTACCCATTTCCATACTTATAGATACTAGAGCTAATAATTTTTTTGTTTCACCTAGAATAGCAAAGAAAATATCTAGGAAAGTTGGTTACATGGAAAAATCATGGGTTGTAGAATATACAAACCAGACAAGAGCAACGATGGAACAATGTTTGTTCGATTCTAGGATTGAGCAACCTTGTTTTTCTACGAAGGTAAACCTGTATGTAGTGCCCTTAGGATCCTATAGCGTTATCCTAGGAATGAACCGGCTTTGGAAGCATAAGGCCAAGGTTGATTTTCATGCAAAAACTGTGGAGTGCTTGGATGATTTAGGTGACCAAGTGATGTTGCAAGGGATACCTAGGGAAGTCAAGTTGCATCAAATTTTTGATATGCAACTGCTTAGGGCTAAGAAGAAAGGATGTAATCATTTTACGGTAAAGATGGAAAATCTTGAAGAATATAAGGAAAACAAATTACAAGATGGTATGGTCAACTATGGATCAGAAGATTATGAAGAGGTGGAAGAAGGTGAAATAATGGATATTGGAGAGACAAATTTGGAAATATATCCTATCTTTTGAAAGTTTGCGGATGTGTTTCTAGAAGAATTACTTGGACTACCACCAAAAAGGATTTTTGATTTATCTATTGAGATAGTGCCAGGATCAGAACTTGTTTCCAAGGTGCCTTATCGAATTACAACAACTAACTTAATGGAGCTTAAGGCACAACTAGCTGAATTGTTATCTAAGGGATTGATAAGACCAAGTGTATCACCCTAGGGAGCACCAGTAGTATTTGTAAAGAAGGACAATACATTGCAGTTGTGCATAGACTATCAGATGCTTAACAAAGCTATGATAAATAACAAGTATCCATTGCCACTCATTGATGACCTTTTTGATCAAATGCAAGGAGCTGTTATGTTCCCTAAGATTGATCTACGATCTAGATATCACCAATTAAGAATTAGAGATGAAGACATCTTCAAGACTGCTTTTAGAACAAGATATGAGCATTAGGAGTTTACAGTCCTACCATTTGGACTAACTAATGCGCTAACAAAATTTATGAATCTAATGAACAATGTGTTTAGGGATTGCCTAGATAAGTTTGTTTTAGCATTCCTTGATGGTATCCTAATCTATTAAAAGAATGAGGAGGATCATTGAAAACATTTGGAGATAGTTCTACAAAGACTAAGAGAACATAAGTTGTATGGGAAACTCTCTAAATGTACTTTCTACCAGAAGAAAGTGCAATACCTTGGACATGTGATATCAGCCGAGGGTATCTCAGTTGATCCAACCAAGATCAAAACAGTGCTAGAATGAACAGTACCTAAAAATGTTTTTGAGGTAAGAAGTTTTATGGGTTTGGCGGGATATTATAGGAAGTTTGTTGCAAACTTCTCTAGAATAGCCTTTCCAATCACTTCTTTGCAGAGGAAAGGGAAGAAATTTGAGTGGACAGAAAAATGCCAAGCGACATTTGATCTACTTAAAGAGAAGTTAACTACTGCTCTAATTTTGAAAGTACCAGATCTTGATGGAGACTTCACTGTTATCATAGATGCATTGGGAGAAGGCTTAGGTGTATTTTTAATGTAAGAAGGGCAAGTAATTACTTATGAATCAAGGAAATTGAAACCCTATGAGAAAAATTATGCATCACATGATTTAGAGTTAGCAACAATGGTTCATGTATTGCAGATGTGGAGGCATTACTTATTAGGGAAGCCCTTTGAGATGAAAACTGATCATCACAGTTTGAAGTATCTATTCAATCAACCTCATTTGAATGCAGGACAAAGAAGATGGTTGGAGTTGATAGCTGATTATGAGCTTACTATCAGTTATATCAAAGGGAAAGAGAATCCGGTTGTCGATGCCTTAAGTCGTAGAAGCCATATTGCCTCAATAGTGACAATCCAAACTGACTTTAAAAGTCAAGTACTATAAAAATGCAAAGAGGATGAGTACTATTTTCAAGTTAAGCAAGCACTCACAAATAATCCACAAGATGCAAGTTATGAAGGACTTTATTTTGAACCTAATGGATTACTTAGGTATAAGGGAAGGATGTATGTGCTTGATAGTGAAGAGTTGAGAAATCTTGTGTGGAAAGAAGTTCATGAAACACCATACTCAAGACATCCTAGTGTGACAAAAATGTTGGCTGATGTGAAGCCATTATAATTTTGGAAAGGGATGAAAGGAGACACTACTAGATTTATGGCTAAATGCTTGGAATGTCAAAGGGTGAAAGAGGAACATCATCATCCTACAGGCTTACAATATCCACGTGATATTATAGAGAGTAAGTTGTAAGTCATTAGATGGACTTTGTGCAAGGATTGCCTATGTCAAGGAATAAGCACAATTCCATTTTAGTAGTTGTAGATAAGCTTACAAAAGCAACACATTTCATACTTGGAAATTCAACTGATGGAGCTCATTTCATAGCTTGAAAATTAGTACAAGAGGTGTTTAGACTACATGGAATTCCTGAGAAGATTATCTTGGATAGGGATGCACGAGTGACCTCAAGGTTTTGGCAGACCTTATTTTCTACGCTTGGTACTCAACTAAATATAAGTTAAACATATCATCCAGAAACAAATGGACAAACAAAAAGGGTGAATTAAGTACTTGAAGACCTACTAAGAATGTATTGCATGGATCAACAATACAAGTGGGAGGATTACTTGCCTTTAGTAGAATTTTCATATAAAAATTCCTACCATTCTACAATAAAGATGGCTCCTTTCAAAGCATTATATGGCTGAAAGTGTTGAACCCTGATAAGTTAGGATAAGCTTGAAGATAGGGTGAGTCTTGGGCTTGAGATGTTAGTGGTGATGGAAGAACAAGTTAAGGTTAGCTGAAGCCAATGATAGGCATAAAAGCTACGCAAATGTAAAGAGAGTATCTAGGAATTTTGCAATAGGCAATAAGGTGTTGTTAAGGGTAAAACCACATAAGAGATCCATCAAGTTTGGGAATTCATCCAAACTATCTCCACATTATGTAAGACCTTTTGAGATTCTTGAGGAAGTGAATCCTGTAGCTTACCGAATTGCATTGCCACCAACTCTTTCCTAGATGCATAATGTTTTTCACATTTCTTACCTAAAGAAGTATATACCAAGAGATAATCATGTAATTGATTGGAATGCTTTACAAGTACATGACCCTAGAGCGGTAACAATCAAGACTATCAAGGTGCTTGGAACATGTAAGATTCACTTGCGTAATAGGGAGGTTTTGTAGTGCAAAGTCTAGTGGGACCAGTATGCAGAAGATTCTACCACTTGGGAAGACTATGATGAAATAGATTAAAATTTTCCACGTGTTTTACATGCTTTTGAAAGTGCTTGAAAAGCAATGTTTTGTTTGCTTTATTTGGTATATGTTTGCTACATTAAATCATCGGGGAAGATGATTCACAAGGGGGAGTATGTCACACCACATTGTGCATTTACCTATTTACTATTACTATGTTAGGGTAATTATTGCATATGTGAATGTATTTGGAATTCTAATTGGATATATATATATGTGATTGTATTTTTTTATCAGAAAAGTATGAATGAAAGCTTATTTCATTTGATGTTAATAGCATGGAAAATTGGAATGTATGGTTATTGAATTGGATATTCTAACTATGAAAATTATAATGCAAATATTGTATTGATGAACGACTGACTACCATGAAAATGTGTTAAGTTGGATGCAGGTTCAAAATCAATCCTTTGGAAGCAAGGGGAAGTATCAACCAGGAGAATATTTTGGTGAAGTAATCTATATTGAAACTTAATTGAGCTTATACACATACACTCACTAATAGAATGGTTGAGTCAAGTCATAGTCTTGGGAATCAGTAAGTTATCCTTTAAGCATGATGTGTTTGCATTAGGAAGGATCTTGATTACTATTAGGAGTATTCTTGGATTATGTTTAGTGCTTGGTGTATGTGAGTACTTCTTTATATTACCGTGCTTGATTGGTGAGATGTACATATGTTGAATATATATATGTATACATATGCATGTCGACGATAATCCATATGCATGAAGGAAAACGTACATGAGAGCACATAGGTAGACATACCTATGCGCACTTATGGACATGTTGCTTATGTGCATGGTAATATCGAGAGGACAATGTGACATGTATGTATGCATATATATATATATATATATCAACATGATAGTTATTGTTTATGTATGAGATTGTGTAATCAAATATATATATATATATATATAAGATATATACATATACATATATATATATATATATATATGTATACATGTATCTATATACACGTATGTAATGACAAATGGAAATGTCCATATGGATACGTCGACATATGTATACATACGTATACATGCATATAGATATATAAGCATATATATATATATATATACAAATGATATGATACATGAAATTTTAACTTGATCTTAATCATTTGAATAACAAATGAATACATATTTATTTTCCAAGGATATATATATAGCATTGAATGCTATTTATCAATAAATATTAGGAAAGTATTAAAGGCTGATTCATATATATTGAGAATGTATTAAAGGTCGATTCATAAACTATATGCTATGGTTGATGAAATATGAATTGCAACGCATTATGTAATAGCGCTTAAGTAAAAATTAAGGCACATTTATCATTTCTGATTAAGTGCAAAAGAAATACACGATATTATAGTTTGTTGTGTAAGATAATGAAACATAATTAAAGTGCAACGTACCAAGTCAAACTGCAATATAAATAATAAAAGTTTAAACCAACATTATGTGTCGACTACTCAGACTTAGAATAAGTCAACTGAGTATGTGTAGCCAAAATATGAAAGACCATCTCCATTATTTAATCACGGAACGAAGAATAGGGAATGTGTTGCAAACTTGGCACCATATTATGAATTCTCTGATTACTTTAGAAGTCTATTTTTCTTAGAAATCAATTTGTTGTATAAAGCATGTGCTTTATGAACTTGTCAAACCTGTTGTGTCAAGCATTTGATTGATTTTTTGTTTAGTTTTGATGACCAACTTCATAAGAATCTACCACCTTTCTACTGTTGAGCTGAGTCAAATGAATATGGCTGAGAAGTGGCATAGAATGAACCTTGTTTGTAGACTTGTGAAGCTAATTTTTGGGTATAAATATAGGACTAACTCACCTGATTTCGTACACTTTTTCATCTACAATAATACGTTTCTCCAATTCTATTGAAGTTTTCATTGAGTGATTGTTATTTTGTTGAGAGCTTTTTTGAGGAAGTTTTAGTAAGATTAGTGAAGAGAGGTTGATTGTTAAGTTGATATTAAGAGGAGACCAAGCTAGGAATTCCAAGAGTTGATTGGATTAAGCGTTTGACAGGCATGGAATTATATTCTTATTCTTTTTTGTCTTTAAATATGAAAGATTGTTTGCCTTGTATGCCTGTTTTGGAAATGCACTAGTTTGCTTGGAATAGAGCAATAGTCTATTTTCTTATAATAGATGAAAGATATTTTTGATATGATTTCCATATAAGTGTTTTTATTTTCTCCATAATAAGGAGTGTTTTATTGATGACTATAGTATTATATACTAGGAATGACAAATCGGGAATAGCTAGTTAAGTTATTTTATGAGAAGTTTTGTGAGTTGAAAGCTTGTGAGTTATACCTTGGGTTAGGTTATGCATTGAAGGGGGGGTAACTTAAGATTTTATTATGTTATTTGGTACAAATTCCATTGTGTTTTTGGGTAAAAAGGAATAGGTCAAATCGGAGGTTAGTGATTACCTATTGAAGGTTTACCTATGCATAGATATAATAGTCTAAAGTTAGAATGAGTTAGGGTAGTGTATGTGAATACGATGACTATCACTCAAGGTACTGAGTGAGAATACTTTGGCCGAAGTAGTATGTTTTCCTTTGGCTCCACTATTAGTTCATCGTGTTCCTTTTTATGCGTACTAGATCAAGATTGTAATATCTACAAGTTCTAGATATGTAGGGCACAACACTAAGCTCATTAAGGTTAATGTTACGAGGTTTCTTCACCAATCTCTTCATTGAAGAGTAGGGCCATCTATCCAATGATAGATGTGTGGGGGACTGTATATGAGTTTGCGGTTGACGAAAAAGTGCTTTAGTGATGCCTCTCCTCCACAACTGGCGATCAAGTTCTGTAGAAGATTCATAGACCATCTGTATCTATTGCTTTAAATCTCGATTGAGCTATGTATGTAATTGTTTACTATATTGGAAATATTGTAACATGATGATTATTGTATTGGAAATGAAATCAATGAATGTAATTTTTAATGCCATTTATGTTCATTCTTTCTCTCTCTTGAAAATAATTTTTTTATTGCAATGGTTTGAAACATAGTTTATTTACTTGAAAGTGAAAACTTAGGAAGTTTACTTGCGAGATCAATTGGCATGTTACAAATGTTGGGATTTATCCCTCAGAATATGCAATTAATTAGGATTGGATTTGAATTAAAGGGGCCAATTAACCTCAAATTAACCTCAATTAATTAATAAAGCCCTAGATTAGTGTGAAAGTGTAAAGATACAATATACAACACCCTGAATAAGGCATCATTAAGTCCATTTTATTAACAAGGGTCCTAAACTTAATGTGAATGTGTAAAACACATTAAAACACTAACTCAAGGAATAATTAAGTTCATTTTAATATTAATTATGCCCAAATTAAGTGTGAAAAAGGGATACTTTTTTCTACACTACAACAAGTACTTGTATACCCTTGCATTCCAAGCTCTGGGAGCTTGATTTAATCCATATAATGCCTTCTTCAATCTGCATACCATATCTAATTTATCTGATAATTGAAATCCTTCTAGTTGTTCCATGTATAATTCTTCCAACTCTCCATTCAATAAAGCAAACTTCACATCCATTTGATAAACTTTAAAATCTATATGTGTTACAAAATCCAAAAAAATTTTGATAGCTTCCATCCTTGCCACCGAAGAAAATGCCTCCTCAAATTCTATTCCTTCTACTTGTGACTAACCTTTACATACAAGCCTTTCCTTGTTTTTTACCACTTCTCCACTCTCATTTAGTTTGTTCCTGAATACCCACTTAGTTCCAATTACATTCTTGTTTTCTGATCTTGGGACAAGTTACCAGGTCTGATTCTTCTCAATCTACAATAGTTCTTCTTCCATAGCCTTTATCAAATACTCATCCTTGCATGCTTCAATCACTATTTTTGGTTCAACTTCATAAAGTAAACATAGATTTACTTGTTCTTCAACAAATTTCCTTCTTATTAGTACAACTTTTCTCTTATCAGCAATGATTTGTTCTTTAGAATGATTATTTTGAACATACTTAGAGGTTTTAGGAATATTTTTTAGAGCTTCTTCCTCTTCAACTTGCACTTCTTTCTCCTTATCTTTTTCTTCTTCTCTGCAAGAAGAATCATCTGATTCATATCCATCTATCACCATTGAATTATTTTCTAGATCTTCATCAACCTTGACACTTGCACTCTCAACAATCTTTTTTAGTCTCTTGTTGTAGCATATGTAATCTTTTATTTTAGTAGAGTATCCAAGGAAGATACCTTCATCAAACTTTATTAAGTTCTCTTCATCTCTTTTTATGTAACATTTGCTTCCAAAATCTCTAAAGTATTTAACAGTAGGAATCCTTCCATACCATAGCTCATAAGGAGCCTTTGTGTTGTCAGCTCTTTCTTGCACTCTGTTAAGTATATAAACAACAGTATGAATTACTTGTCTATAGTAAATTTCTAGTAGATTTAATTCTTTCATCATTGTCCTTATAGCTTCGTGAATAGTCCCGATCTTTATTTCAACCACTTTATTCTATTGAGGAGTCTTAGGGGTAGACAAACGCCTCTTTATTCCATGATTCTCACAAAAGATGTTAAAATCATTGGAGGTGAACTCTCCACCTTTGTCAGATCTCAGATATTTGATTTTAATATCCATTTCATTTTCAACCATAACTTTGAATGATTTAAACTTATCTAGAGCTTTTAATTTTTCTTTGAGAAAAGTAACCCATGTCATTCTAGAATAATCATCAATCAATAACATGAAATACACATCACCTTGAAGACTTATTACTATGGTAGGACCTCAAAGATATGTATGCACCAATTCGAACAGCCTAGTAGAAGATTGTTCTTTGACTTTGAAACTTCTTTTTGCTTGATTTCCAACTTGACACTCCTTACAAACAACATTGATAAGATTTGTAATCTTTGGCAGATATCTTATAGCTTGAACTGAACTTATTCTCACTAGGCTATCAAAATTGATGTGACACATTCTTCTATGCCATAACCAACTCTCATTGGTCTAAGTCATAAAACATTAACCATCAACATATTTGAGCTGATAGACATTTCCATTTGTCCTTCTTCCAACAACAATCATAATTTCGGATCCTTTTCTAAACTCACAACTATCATCCCAAAACATAAGATTGTATCATTTGCTACACATTTGTCCAACACTCAAGAAGTCATGTCTTAAACCTTTAACATAAAGAACATCATCAGTGTTATGCTTGCCATCAAAATTGATTGAACGTTTTCCATATATCTTAGCAGATGTATCATCACCAAATCTAACAAGTCCTTCATATTTTTTAAGTTTAAAAAACTTACTCTTATCACCAGTCATATGATTAGAGCATCCGCTATCAATGATCCAAAAGTTTTTTCCCGTCTAGCATGAAAAGCAGACACCAAAGTGCCTTTTGTTTTAGCACTTTCTTTTGGAGCCCTTTCCTTCACACATCTCTCAAAGTTAGCAAAATTAGCTTCATCTTTTAGAACCATGAACAAGCATTCACCATCCCCATCATCTTCATAATTAGATTCATCATCACATATACTTGCATCTTTTCTAACATAATAACTTTTCTTAATCATTTTACCTTTGTTCCCTCTATTTTTGTTATTCAAAGCTTTGTTTGGACATCTAGAAGCATAATGATCTATCTTTCCACAACTAAATTTTTTGAAAGGAAACTTACCACTATATTTTTCAGTACCCTTTTTCATTCTTCTCACAAAGTTAGCTTCTACATCATCAAGATCTTCCTGATCTGATTCTACTATCTTCTCCAATTTGCCAGCCTTAAAAGCAATCTCAACTTTTGCACTACTTGTACCAAATTATCTCATCTCAAAAGCAGTTAAAGAACCATACAACTGATCTCTATTATATTGATTCAAATTTTGTAATTCTTCAATAGCAGAAACTTTATGACTATAAGCTTTAGGAATAGTTCTAAGTACCTTCTTTACCACTTCTTCTTTCAGTTCTTCACCAAGACCTCTGATACCGTTGACAACTTCATCCACCTTTTGCAAGTAGCTTGTGATGTTTTCATCTTTGGACATTCGCAAAGTCTCAAAAATGATCTTTAAATTTTGCATCTTAGCTTGCTTGATATTATCATCTCCTTCATAAATGCTTTCTAAATTTACCCAAATTCTTAACTTTCACCAATTCATAATTAGCAAGACCACTTAAGAGAGAATACCTTGATTTACCATTGTTTTCATAGGCCTTGATCTCATCATCAATGCTCAGAAAATTTGTAGGAATAGTATATCCTCTCTCAAAAGACCTCTAGATTTCAAATCCAAGAGAAACCAAAAAAACTTCCATCCTTGTTTTCTAGAATGCATAATCTGATCCATCAAACATAGGAATATCTTTCTTGTGCACCATCCCAGATCTATCTCAAGTGGTTAAGCTTTCTTCTAAGGAACCTTGCTTTGATATCAATTGTTGAATGCACAAGACAACTGAGAAGGAGGGTGAATCAATTGTATCTTAAAACCTCAAAACCCTCACAAACATTCAGATCCACAATAATCCAATTAACCCTTAATCTATTAGAATGATTTATCATGAAAGCAAATAATAGAAACAAAACCAAATCAACACCATACATAAATAAACACCAAATTTACATGGAAAACCCAAGGAAGGAAAAACCATACTGAAGATTAACTCACAAAATAAAGTAATATCAACACTGAATATAATAGGGCTCACTACCCAACAAAAAGAAAAGATCACTACCAAAATAGAAAAGAAGATAGAGAAGAGTGTTACAATGAGAAATCTACCATAACATCACCAACACCTTTACAATATTTCTAAAGAATTGTAGACACCTTCTGATCACTGTATTCAGTAATCTAACACATGAAAGCTCGCATTGCACTTCACAAATTCGCACCCTACAAATCTACACTTCACACCACTCGCATCACACTTCTCTATCTTATCATCCCTCAACAAATCAACACTTATTTATACCATATTCAACCTTAGAAACATTCTCCAAGGTTGGATATGCACCTCGACCATACAAATTCAAATTAGGTCGGCACCAAAACATTCCTGCGGTGGAAAGGAATGAAGGCAGACCACAAAATACCTTATCTAGGACTTAAATCCACTCATGCACACCATGCCACACTTCCAAAAACATCAAAGCTTCTTTGCAATTGGTGTAAACACCCAAGGTTGGTTGAACTTGTGTTAACACCATTAAAAATTAAGTACATGCTTCCTCGCATCCAAATAAAAATTGTGGATACCACATAACATTTTAACATAATCTAGAATATTCCAAAAAACACCCTAAAATATAACAAGTTCCTTTACAATAACTTTCACTTGACGAATGTACACACCTAGTACACTCAAACAAATCTACCATATACTACAACTCAAGAAACTAACTTCGAAAGCACCAAACCCTGAAAAATTTCATCTGAAGAAAGATACACACATTATCAGTACCCTTACAGATCTGCAAGACCTAAAACCACTTTATGGAGAAATGCAGAGCAAAAAAATTTCTTCCAGACACCTTTGCAATATGCAGTTCACACACTGGTGAACACACCTTCCTTTGCACAATGATCCAGTACACTAAGTTCTAAATGCAACACCTCTAAACACCTCTCATCAATATATCTAAACCGCACAAGTAGATCTTCAACCTAGAAGAAATGCAAAGCCAAACAAGAATGCTACTCTGCAACACACCGTTTCCTCTTTTTACTCAATTTTCTCAAAAGCATTTGGAAACCAATCACCAAAAACACATGTTCAACAACTTCAACATTTTCTCATTACCAAAAAGCCAATTGCAACATAGAAAATCAATCATACATCCATAGATAGAAGCTTATCAAAGAAACACTAGAGGTTGACACCAATAACTTACTAATGACAACATAATGCAACTAATTAAAGCATCATCAGAGACAACATCAACTCAATACCAATGGCTCACACTCTTGCAATAATCTCTTGCTCATATATTTGACACTAATGACAATGTCAAAGCTTGTTAACATCAATGACAACACCAACCACTCATACTTGCAACAAGAGCAACAATTTTGTGGTCTGCATTGCTTCGCTTTGTAGAATCTTGTCATGCAATTATGAGGTAGTAATGGCATGTATTGAAGGTATTTATATCCAAATATTCAATGTTTCATGTCTTTCACACCTGAAGATATTGATGAAAAAGTATCATGCTTATTAGAAGCAGAGTTATAGGTGTATAGTACGTATTGGAATGCTCCACAATCCACCATAGATGATTATTATGCTATGCGGTTTTGAGGAAGTTTTTAAGGATGTCAAAAGTGTATGCACTTCAAGTGGCAAGTGATTTTGTGGTCCATGTGTCAAGTTGTGGATGAATTATTGGTTCATTCTGTTGTTGCTTCACCAATTTTATTGTGCAGTGCAAATCTAGGAGTTTTGGGGTTGTGCAAAGTTGAATTATGAAAGGAGCGGAATCATGGGAGTAATTATAGGTCATGCCAACCTATTTTGGTGAAGAACATGTTTTGGTTTCTTTCAAAAGGTATGTGGGTTGGAGTTTTGAGTCGAAAGGTTATGGTGTTACATGTTTCATCTAATTAGGCCAACCTAATTGATGATATGTTTGTTTGAGAAAGATGTATGTACATATATAAAGTTGATTTAGTGTGTGAAGATGTGACGTAGAGATTGTGTGTGAGATGTGATGTAGAGTGATGTAAAAAAGGTGATAGTGGTGAAGTATGAAGTGTGTAAAGTCAGTTTTCTAAGCTTAATTGGAATTGTATCTTAATCATGTTGTAGATGCATTATTAGTAGTTCAAAATTTGGCAGTGATCCATTCTTCTATTCTCCTTTCTATTCTAGATAGTGAGTCCTTTGGCAATGAGCCCTTGGCAGTGAACCTCTCTTTTTGGATAGTGAGTCCTACAAATTTTAATCCATTGCAATTAGTTATAATATATTGTGAGCTAATCCTCATCGTGGTTTTTCCCTTCCTAGGGTTTTCCACGTAAATTTGGTGTTATTGTGTTTGTTGTTTTGGTGCATGCACTTCGATTATTCTTTTCTATTTCTACAAGTTTGATGAGATGCTTTGAATGCATGTTTAAGTTGATGAAGTTTAAAATGGATTTAAGTGAATATTGATTCAACCCCCCTCTTAGTATTTTGGGTGTTCAACAATTGGTATCAAAGCTTGATTCCTTTATTTGGCTTAATCACTGAGGTAGATCTTGGAGGTTGAACACATGGAAACTAGGAGGTATCCTATCCTTGTAGAAGAAATTATGATGGAAGGGTTTATTGAAGAAGACTGTGAAGTTGATATGGAAGGAGAACTTAGATCTGCTCTTGATGATCTACATACAATAGAATGTGAGAATAGAGATCTAAAAGAAAATATTAAGGAAGCAAATGAGTGCATCAAGAAGTTGAGGGACCAAATCAAGAAAGTTAAAGAAAGAATCAAGGAAACAAATGAGCAACTCAAACAATCAAATGAGATAATCACCAGTGTAAAAGTGTAGGTGGGTGAAATCACAATAATGTGTCTCTCTTTTTGGCCAAGATAGACATTTATATCAATATTTTTAACTGAATCTTTACCTTCTAATACTTATAAGACCTAAACCAATTAAGAATATGAAGATGATCTGAACTAGTGATTTGTGACAATTTGTGTTTAGATTCTAAATATATTTAAAAAAAATTATGAAATAAATCATGAATCTTTCAACATATCCTTTCATAACTAGTTTTAAACAGTAAACAACATTTTCAGAAAGTAGCATTTATGTTGTCAAACATAACTTTTTTCTAGAAAGGATAAAATTATTATTTTTAAAATATAGATTCTTAACATCAATATCTAGGGAAAGGATATTTTCTCATAATTTTTTGTTACATATATATTTTTTAATTAATTTTTGAAGTCATTATAACTATAATTTAGACATAGGTGCATGTCGTCAAACATAACTTATGTATATCAAAATCCTTTTTTTTTGGTGAAACAAGGACATCAATACCTAGGTCAATGATATTTTTTGAATTTTTTACAATTGTTTACTATTTTCTCCCTATGTAGAATGAAGAACTTGATGTTCAGTGAAAAATCTATGTTCAGTAAATATTGAAAATTAAATATATGATAAAATGAAAACATATCAAAACTATATTTGTTGGAAAGATCATTTCAAGGGCTATGATCTTGCAAAATATAATTTCTAAATGACTTTATTTAATTCTAAAAAGGTAAAGAAAATGTGTCTTTTTGCTAGGTGTGAAGGAGACTCCATTGTGGGTATGATTTATTACTAGAGGGGTTCTATCCAAGGGGGTTTGATCTATGGGGGTATTATCTAACCCTCTTCAAATAAAACCCTTTAGATGGAACCTCTCAAGGCTTAAATCATTAGTTTTTCTAAAAATAAGTGATTTTAGGCAAAAATTAGGCTGTCTCAAAAGTGAGACACACTATTGTGACATCACCCAAGTTGAAGAAGGAAAAAGAGTTGAAGACTACTTGAATGCCAAATCGAAAGACAAGTCTACATAATATTCAAGACTAGAAGAAGAAGTTGTCTTTGAGGAAAGATATAGAGAAAGAAAAGAGTCGAGGAAAAATTCAAAAAGAGCTCCACCTTGTTTGATGATATGCTTGCTAGTTGAAAAGCTTCAAAGGACAAAGAAGGATTAGGGTATGAAAAAGAAGAAATCTCAAAGGAAAATCATACTCCAAACAATACTAAAAAGAAGAATGATGAACAAAAGAATATTGGAGATAAGAACAGTAATGTCAAACATGTTCGAAACCAAAATAAATATTTCAAAAGACCACGTATCAGACAACCAACTGCTCAAAGGTACCCATCTTTTAATGGTTACTACTATTCTTGCAATAAGTTTGTACATAGAACTATAGAGTGTAGAAGTAGAATGAATCAAAACTTTCAATCATTTTTCGGTCATTGTTATGCATGCAATAGATTCGGTTATAAGACTAGTGAATTCAGAAGACATATGATGAATGGTTACAATAATGGTATAATGTCTCAATCATTCCCTGATTACTATTATACATGCAATGGGTTTGGGCATAAGGCTTCTTAATGCAAATCTAAAATGGAAAGAAGTAAGTTTTCTATGCAACAAGGTGTCATATGTGATACATTTAATAAACCAAGACACCTAGCAAAGTTTTGTAGAGGAAAGAATGTGAACCTCTCTGCTTCACAAAAGAAGATTGATTTAAATGGGTTTGGGCATAAGGCTTCTGAATGCAAATCTAAAATGGAAAGAAGTAATTTTTCTATGCAACAAGGTGTCATATGCGATAAATTTAATAAATCAGGACACATAGCTAAGTTTTGCAGAGGAAAGAATGTGAAGCTCTTTGCTTCATAAAGAAGTAATTTTTCTATGGAACAAGGTGTCATATGTGATGAATTTAATAAACTGGGACACCTAGCTAAGTTTTGTAGAGGAAAGAATGTGAAGCTCTTTGCTTCACAAAAGAAGATTGATTTGGTAAAGAAGGTTGATTCGCTTGAAGTAAAGAAGGATATGAAAAAGATATGAAAGAAAAGGAAGAGAATGAGGTAAAGAATGAGTCTATGCCAAATCCTAGTGTAGATGTTTCCTTTGGACACTAGATAGAGAGCATTGGCTTAGGGGAAATTTTAATAGAAAAATTTCCAGCCCCTTGCCAAAGGTGAGATGCAGATGTCTTCAACATACTGGTACATGCATAGATTGATATGCTTGATCTATTGGTGAAATCCTCGGCGAGAAATGTCTTATTGTAGAGATTTGTGGAGTGATTGGGAATGTTTGTGATATCACAAAGAGGGTTTGACAACTTTTTGACTTAACTTTCTCTATTGTAATTAATGCACATTTTAGGTCATTAGAAAGGTGTTTTAAATTTCTTTATACATATTCAAAATTTATTTGTGTTTGAGAATTTAAAGTGGAGAGCAGAGCGAAGGCAATTTTTATGTCTAGAAAAACCCTATTGGTAAAGACTCACAAGGTATTTACTATTTCTTGCAAAAACTTAGTTTTAGAGAAGTGCAAGATGTTTACTCTACAAGTTATTAAAGTGCTTGAGAGGCCAATACCTAAGTTCAAGAAGCACCCATACAAATCAATGGAAACAAATCATGAAGGTGCATTTTCTAGGGTTCCTAGTGGTGTGATGCACAAAGAGGATGTGCATATTTAGATTCATTCAAAGATGGATGAGTTTGATCACTTGAATTTGGTAGAATCTAGGGAAATGGTGTTAACTAGAGATGATTTCGAGTTGGAACCAAAGTATGCCAGCTTGACAAAGAAGAAATTGGATGTGTGGAATGAGTTTTCTAATTTTTGTTATGAAGATGAGTGGATGAATTATGTCCTTAGCAAAATGCATGAAAAATTCATGTGGTTGGACATGCTACATATGATCACTAACAATGTAATTAGGGTTGTCACTAGTTTATGTTCCACTAGACTAGTTCCAACATTAAAGGCAATAAATATTGAAGTTATGATGAAGCTTACCGATGCAAAGTTTGACAAGCGTGCCCTAACTAGATTTGAAGGTCAAGTATGCTTCTATGATGATTGGTTACAAGATATTTTTCACAAATAGAGATAATTTAGTCTCTACCATCATAATACATATACTGCATACCAGATGGTGAAGGAAGGTCTAGACATTGATTTGTGTGAGCTCCTAAGATTGCAATTGTTGGAGAATCTATAGAAGACAAAAGAGTCAAGGTACTTTTTTCGGTATGGTACCCTAATTATTTTCTTGTTGTTTTACTTTCTAAATGAAGTTCCTAGAGAAAAGAATTTTGTATGAGACAATAGTATTGTGGTAGCTATACAGATTAGAGATCACTTGAGAAGATTTGTAGATTTTCAGTCCCGAAAGTCTATGTTGTGGGATTTTTTTTTAAAATTTCAAGATAGAATGCAAGAGATATAAAATTCTAGCCAGTGTTGTGGATAAGTACAAGAATGATTTAAATTTTATGGTTAGCATAGATTATTGCTATATGGAAGCAGTTGAACCCATAACTATTTGGGTTCTGGAGCTTCCTTATGAGGTAGATGATTTTGAATGCATGGGTCTTGCAGAGATTGTGTTGAGTAAACCTAGAGATACAACAATTGATAGGTTTGTTACCTATGAATAAAAATACAAAAAAAAGAACCTAGAAAAGAAATAAACTATAGAGAAGGTTGAGAAGATGGAAGATGATTTAGAAAGGGAGTTTGGTGCCCCTAAATCCCTTGCGAAGAAATCTAAAAGCACATCTGCTCCTCCATAGACTACTCCATAGAGAACAAAAAGGTCAAGTAGGACCTCTGTCTCAACTCCTAATGTTCCAAATTCCTTCAGAACAAAGCCTACATGTAGTTCTAAGAAGAAATATGAATCAAGAACCTATGTGCAACAAAAAGTATGCAAAGAGAAGAAAGAAGGAAAAGGCAACCAAAGAAAACTATGTTAGTTGTGAAGATGATGATGATGATGAAGAAGAAGAAGGAACCCAATTGGTCTAGAAAAGGAATTCAAGTGTCTCTCAGGATAGACTAGTATTGAGAAGAAAAAGGAGAAAGAGGAAGTCCTCTGATTCAAATGCATAGTCCTATGAAGTTAGATGCACTATTCAATGACATTATAGAGTTTGGGATCTTGAAAGATACAACTCCAATGTATCTAGATGCAAATGATAAAGACAAGGTAACAATTGAAGAGGCTATAGTCAAATACATGGTGGCATTCAATACTGGCCTAGGTGAGATAGAGGATCCATTGCCAGATGATCTAAAAGGTGTGTTGAATGCAAGAAGACAAGAGTCTATTGCAGAGGATGCAAAGATGGTAGACATTTTCCTTCCAGAGAAGATTGGTTCCTCATTGTCTCATGAGGATAGACTCAAGTTTTCTCCATTGTATAGCAAGAAACTTAGGACAAAACAAAGAGTTAGTACTCTTATGATCAGAGAGAAGGATGATATAGAAATTCTAAGTAAAGAGACATTACAAATAGTTGAAACACTTGCTAAAGAGTTGGGAGTTCCTTCGAGTGATGAAGATTAGATGCAACAAGACACACCCCTCTTGAAAATAAATGAGCTTGTTAATGAATAACATGAGAAAAAAGAAGAAATAATGATAGATAATACCCCTTTGGATGTGGAGATAATTAACGTGGAGAATAAAGAAG
The DNA here is from genome assembly GCA_007115665.2 of Sequoiadendron giganteum. Lineage (NCBI taxonomy): Eukaryota > Viridiplantae > Streptophyta > Pinopsida > Cupressales > Cupressaceae > Sequoiadendron > Sequoiadendron giganteum. The sequence continues at coordinate 596,810,305 of CM021109.1, forward strand.
ATAAGCAAGATGCTCCAGAGAAGACTGAAGCACAAAAAGAAGAAACTTTTCCTTCTCCAGAAGTTGAGAAGAATGCAGAAGAAAGATACGATAGTGGTGAGAAGGAGAGGAATGATAAAAATGAAGAATTCACAAAAATAGGTGGTGAATCCTTTGGACACTCTAGAGATTCATTGAAAGATCTATTGGATATGCAATTACAATTTCAACTGGTGGTGTCTGCACAACTATTATAGATTCCTATGCAACACGATCAAGTGGACTTGGATAAGATTTTCCCCTCTATATAAGTTGCAGCTTGGTAATGTTTTTCATGCTTCCACAAGAAAGGAGATTCTTCAAACTCGCCAGAAGAGTACTGAGTTGGTGGATGAAGCTGTGAAGGTATTGCAAGGACTTTGTGAAATATCTATTGAAAATTCTTTATCCAATGTGCAATAGTTGACGTTATTGTTAGATTCCTTTCATGAGTATTCTATTGGTTTGGAAGAGAAGATAGAGAAGGAAATGGTAAAGAAATTCAATGATAAAAGGCTAGCTGATGTTTCTGATAAGTGTAGTACTGCACATGCCAAGTTGCAAGGCAACTTGAAGGAAGTTCAAAGGTGTTTGGAAGAAGCCAAACAATTATTTCAATTCTATTTGAAGCGGTCAATTTATACAAAGAGAATTAAGGATGAAATAGACTCAATTGAGTCTCAAATTGCTCAAGCCTCAAGTGTTTATGATTTGGTGAGTGATGCAGTTGGAGCTACAAGAGTAGTCATTGAAAATATACACAGTCAATTGTTTCTATCGTAGGAATAGAAAGAGAAGATCATAAATTGATACAATAAGCTTTGTGACATGTTAAGTCTCAAACATAAATCTTTTACTAAAGTTTTAACTAATGCTGAGAAGATTGTGCAAAAGAAACCAGTGCCTAGTTCTTCAGAAGAAGGAGAAGACCTCCATGTTTAGTTTGAAAGTCAATGCCATATGCTTTCCTTTGCCAAGAAGGATTGGGAGGCTACAAAGAAGGATTGGGAGATAAACCTTGAAAAATTTAAGGTGTCTTATAAAAGTATTTTACCCTCATCTAGTTAAGGTGTACATTTTTTATTTGTATATGCAATTTTCTGATTTCAATGTACATTTGCGAAGTTAGTGGATGGTTTTGTGGTATAGTTTTTCCTTTTTGGTGATGGATAATATAGAAAGGGGGAGTGAAGCATATAGGGTGATCTAATCTAATGTAAATATATGAGTATGGGGAACTAAAGAAGAGAAGTATCTTTTTGGTACCCTTTTCCCTTGATGTCCAAGGGGGAGTGTTTTGGAGAAGTGTGTTTCCATCATTGACAAAGGGGGAGATTGTTGACAACATGAGCATGATGGTATACGGTGTTATAATTGATGATAACCCATTGTAAAAATGATGGTGCATCTGTATGTACATAGTTCGAAGAAGTCTGAAGAAGACCAAGTGTTTTCGTGAAAATTGCCCTAAGTCCTAGACTGGAATAGTAAGTAATAGAGCAACAATTTTGTGGTCTACATTGCTCCACTTTGAAAAATCTTGTCATGTGGTTTTGAGGTAATAATGGTATATATTGAAGGTATCTATATCTAAAGTTTTAGGGTTGCATGTCTTACAGCTGAAGATATCGATGGCAGAGTATCGGGCTTAGTAGAAGCAGAATTACGGGTGTAGAGTGCATATTGGAATTCTTTGCATTCCATAGCTGATGATTATTATTGTGTAGTTTCGAGGAAGTGTTTGAGGATGTCAGAATTTTATGCAATCCAATTGGAAATTGATTTGGTGGTCCATGTGTCAAGTTGTAGATGAATAGTTGGCTCATTCAGTTGTTGCTTCAACAATTTTGTTGTGTAGTGTCGACCTAAGGGTTTTGGGGTCATGTAGAGTTGAATTATGAATCATGAGAGAAATTATAGGTCATGTCGACCTATTTTGGTGAAGAATATGTTTTGGTTTCTTCCACAAGGTATGTGGGTTGGATTTTTGAGCTGATAGGTTATGGTGTTACATGTTTCATTTAATTAGGCCAACCTAATTGAAGATATGTTTGTTTATGAAATATGTATGTATATATAGAAGGTTGATTTAGTGTGTGAAGATGTGATGTAGAGTGAAGTGTGAAAGGTGATAGTGGTGAAGTGTGAAGTGTGTAAAGTCAATTTTCTAATTTTAATTGGAACAGTATCTTCAATATGTTCTAAATGCATTGTTAGCAGTTCAAAATCTGGTAGTAAACCATTCTTCTATTCTATTTTCTATTATGGATAGCGAGTCCTTTGGTAGTGAGCCCTTGGTAGTGAGCCTTTCTTTCTAGATAGTGAGTCCTCCAATTTGTAATCCATTATAACCGATTATAATATATTGTGAGATAATCCTCATTATGTTTTTTCCCTTCCTAGGTTTTCCATGTAAATTTGGTGTTCTTGTATTTTTTGTTGTGGTGCATGCTTCAATTATTCTTTTCCATTTTTACAAGTTTAATGAGATGCTTTGAATGCATGTTTAAGTTGACGAAGTTAATGAATTTTAGTGAATACTGATTCACCCCCCTCTCATTATTTTGGGTGTTCAACATACCCCCTTACAAACCTCAATATGATGAAATAGGCTCTAAAAATAATAATATTAGGTTCCATAACTAATATAGGACTCTATCAACAAGTGTTGTGACATTAGGTGAATCTGCATGAGGTGATACAAAAAGTGAGATGTCTCCCAAGCAATCTTCATAGTAGTTTGTGCCTTTAGAAGGGGTGAATAACATTTGATATTTTTATTTGGTTAATTTCTCTAAATATGCACACACGAATGACATACATGACATCTAAAAGGAAGAGCCTCATAATATAACTATTTAATTCAATGCATACTTCCTAATCTAATCTCTATATAATTAGTCAAATGATTATTAAAACCAATTTACACATAGATACAAGCATACAAAATTACCTTTGTCTCCAAAGTGCAATGAGAAGGGCCCAAAGGTTTCCCTAGGATAGTGTAATATAATACAAAATATTTAGTCTCTAGAATTCCATCAAAAGACGAAGAAGAAAAAAGTGTATTGAAATATTATATGGGATCTCTTCAACTAGATAAACCTTGCATGCCAAAGTGTAACAAACAAACCAACTTGATTATGAAAGTAAGGTTGTCCCTCAAAATCTAAATTCTAATTTTCCATTCTAGAAAATGCCACAAAGGATAAACCATTTGATAATAAAATAACCTCCATATTGGGCTCTTTGATTGCCAAGTATGACATGTCCAATTCTCAAGAAAAATTAGTGTGGCTTTAAAACTTATAAATTTATAGATAAAATAATGCTTTGATAAATAAAGAACATTATCATGTATAACCTCAAGAATAATAACTAGAACATGATGATTATCATTCTATTGCAAACAACTATTATATTAGAGCTTATGATAAACCCTATTATTAGATCCAATTTCATGCATACCATGTATGAGAAAATAAAGATTAATTTCGTGGATATAATACTTAGCCTCATTATTTTGAAAAACATCATTGAAATAAAAAGGAAAGGAACCCCTTTCCCACAAATCTTACCATATGTAAACCTGATGTAAGCTGGGGTTGGATGGAACACTCACTGTTCCATGCTCTGGGTCTCACCTTGGCACTCTCCACCTCCTTAACCTATAGGTCCTATCTCAGGTATAGGTACCCCTGGTTCTATTGGCCATCCCCACTTTCATCCAAGTTCTCAACTACCAAGCCAATCTTGGTGCTTTGCCACTATCTCACCCTTGACCCTTAATCTTCCCTAAAGGTCAAACTCTCTCAACACTCAGTTAGGTTCTTGGAGGGGTATAGATATGTCTTCAATGGCTTCATAGTATCTTTCTAAGGTCCTTGGACAATCACCAAACTCCAACTCTCCATCGCTTTCATCAAACCCTCACCTAGGGTTTTAGTTCCCTAATTCTAGGCCTCCAAATAGGTCTTTGCTCCGAGGAAATGAGGTAACTTACCCAAGTTCTCCAAAGAAATCCAAACCATTTCTATGGATTCTCAACCTTGATGTCTACCACTTCAATGTTTTCAAAGTCTTATCCCTTGACTGTCCGTACACAGGTCAGACCTTCCAAGTTAGCAAATTTAGGCCTTTTAGAGCCATTTCTTGACCATCCGGGGAATTGTTATGGAGTTCTTCCATCAAACGGATTGGTGTAGCCTCTTAATTGATACCATACCTCTATAGGGCCTCCATCCACCTTTCTACCATGGGGTTTAGCATGGAGAGGTCTCCCCTGCAAGTTAGGTGCTTCACACCCCTTGACTTTCCTAGTTGGGCACTGTTTAGCTCGCCTAGGAAAGGTCTTCTTTCATGAATAAATGACCCCTAATGACTCCTACCACTACTATAAGTATAGGCATGGAGCCTAGACACTGTTTCCAAGAGCCCATACACCAGGTAAAGGGGAAGAGTGGTCTAGAACTCCATTTATTGTAGTTTTCCAGTCAGAACTACCAAAACAAGAACCTAAAGAACTGAAATTGAAAGCTTTAAACACTGAAAAAACTACCTATAGACCCAACCAATGCTTGGAATACAATTAGATCACATTCCATATGCATAACAAAGCCTGGTTATGCCATTAACACACCACTAAGAACAAAACACAAAAACATTAGTGAATCTTCTACTGTCCTCGCTTGTCCTTCATGAAAATCTCAAACTACAAAACTTGTAATGCCTTCCAACCTTTCACATAGGTCAAGGCACCCCTTATAAAGGTTCAAAAAGTGGTTACCCTTCCCCTTGGTCAGACATAACCACCACATTAGGCCAAAATTGCACAAATGCAACATTTTGGGATTTATTTCCAATTGTTAGGGAATCCTAGTGGAAACAAAGTTGCTAAAGTCATCCACTCCTGATAGCTCCTGACCAAGACATTTTAGGTCTCTTCCTCAATTGTTTGCAATGGTCAACATGACCTTATCACATTAAAAACAAAAATTCCTAAGCCTAGTGTTTCCTAGGTGCTTTCTAGGTGCTCTTGCACCATTCTCCCCCCCTCTCAGCCAAACACTAAGGAAAGGAAGGAGAGATGAGTGACATATCTATGCCATTATTCTGGAGCTGATCCTCTTATACCCATGTAGCCTCAGATTCAAGTTTTTTCTTCCATTTGATAAGATGTTTCATGTACACTTTCTTTCTTGTAGACTTTTGCACTCTTGACTGTAAGATCTTTTCTGCCCGAAGCTTGTCTGGAATAGGTAGTGCTATGTTACTGACATCTTGGAAAACCTCTCTACTATTCTGATCCATCTCTTGGACTGGTTCCTTGTACTTGATCAAATTTGCAACATTGAAAACTGGTGAAATTCCCAAATCAGAAGGTAACTCCACCTTGTATGAATTCTTGCCATACTTGGATAATATCTTGCATGGTCCTACTCTTTTCATTTGCAACTTGGTTTCCATTCCCTTCTGCAACCTTGATTTGTTAAGGTGAACCATGAGAAAGTCTCTTACTGCAAATTGCACATCCTTCTTTGACATGTCTACTTTATCCTTCAATTTTTGAGTAGCCTCAGTGACTGTCCTCTTTACCTGCTCCTGGATCTCTTTCATGGTTTGAGTGAAGTCTTCAGCTTGTCCACTCCTATTCTCCATGGCTCCTAGATCCCTGAGCTCACAAATACCTCTTGGGTGCATTCCATACACAACCTCAAAAGGACTCTTTCTTGTGGTTCGGTTCACACTGTCATTATAAGCATACTCAGCTTGTGAGATCACCATGTCCCATGTCTGGCCATATTCTTTAGTTAAGCACCTGAGAAGGTTACCTAGCACCCTATTAACCACCTCCGTTTGACCATCGGTCTAAGGATGGTAAGCTGATCCAAAAGATAGGTTGGTACCTAGTCTACTCCATAGAGTCTTCCAAAAGTGACTCATGAATTTAACATCCCTGTCTAAAACAATGCTTAAAGGTAAGCCATGAATCCTTACAACCTCCTTAAAGAAAAGATGAGCTATGTAGCTAGCATCATGAGTGGATTTACAAGGGATAAAATGACTCATTTTGCTAAATCTGTCCACCACTACATATACACTATCAAAACCAGTCTTGGTCTTAGGGAGTCCTACCACAAAATCCATGCTCACACACTCCCCTGGTCTATTAGGAATGGGTAGGGGTTGATAAGACCAGCATTACTAGCTCCTCCCTTAGCTTTCATACACACAACACATTGTTCCACATACTTTCTAACATCTCTTGCCAACTTAGGCCAATAGTAAAACCTTTGTACAAGTTCCAAAGTCTTGTTGATGCCAAAATGTCCACTAAGACTGCCATTATGCTTCTCTTGAATGAGGTTTTCTCTCATTGATCCTTTTGGAACACACAACTGATTCCCCTTGAACAATAATCCACTTTGTAATGTATACTCAACATATTGACTATGAAAATGATTCTCAAAGTCAGAACATACCTTATAGGCTTATGAGAAATCTTCATCCTCTCCATAGAGATCTTTAAAGCTTTCAATCCCTATGATTTTCACTTGTATCTCTTGCACTGTCAACAACCTCCTGCTCAATGCATCTTCTACCTTATTCATCTGGCCCTTCTTGTGTTTGATGGTGAAGGTAAAAGCTTGGATGTATTCCATCCACTTCAAGTGTCTATTGCTCAGCTTCTCTTGAGTATTGATATAGCTAAGTGCCTAATTGTCTGTAAAGACCACAAACTCCTTGGGTAGAAGGTAATGCCTCCACTTCCTAAGTGACTGAACCAAAGCATAAAGTTCTAAGTCATAAGTTGAATACTTCTTCTTTGCTTCATTGAGATTTTCACTAAAGAAGGCTATAGGCCTGCCCTCTTGACTTAGCACTCCTCCTACTGCAACTCCACTTGCATCACACTCAATAGTGAACAATTTGTCAAAACTAGGTAATAAGAGAATAGGTTGAGTTGCCACTTCTTGTTTCAGTTTCTCAAACCCTTTCTCAGCTGCTTGAGTCCACATAAAATTGGTTTTCAAACCACCTTTGATTGTATCTAAGACTGGTGCACATATACCACTAAAGTTCCTTATGAATTTTCTATAGAATTGAGCCAATCCATGGAAACTTCTTACCTCAGTCCCTGTGGTTGGTGTAGGCCAATTTAGGATTGCTTCCACCTTGCTTGGATCCATCTTCAATGATCCTTTGGACACTACAAAGCCCAAATATATCAGCTCTTGCTTAAAGAACTCACACTTCTCTAGATTGATTGCCAACTTCTCCTCTTGCAACCTTCTAAGAACCAACTCCACATGTTTCAAATGCTCTTCTGCTGTCTTGTTGAATATGAGGATGTCATCAAGGTATACCACCACAAATACTCCTATGAAATCCTTGAGCACTTCATTCATGAGCCTCATGAATGTGCTAGGGGAATTGGAGAGACCAAATGGCATCACTCTCCATTCAGATAACCCATCATTTGTCTTAAATGTTGTCTTTCACTCATCACCATCCTTAATTCTGATCTGATGGTATCCACTTTTGAGATCCAACTTGGTGTAATACTGAGCTCCTCCAAGACAATCCATTAAGTCTTCAATTCTAGGAATAGGGAACCTATACCTAATTGTGATTCTATTTATTGCTCTAGAATCAGTACATAATCTCCATTTTCCTCCCTTCTTGGTTTCCAAGACTACTCGTACTGCACATGGGCTGATGCTCTTTTGAATCAATTTTTGATCCAACAACTCTTGCACTTGTCTAGCCACTTCCAAATTCTGATCTAGTGTAAGCTTATACGCTGCTTTGTTAGGCAAGGATGCTCTAGGTATGAAGTCAATCTGATGACTAATGGCCCTTTTAGGAGGTAAAGTTGCAGGTGTACCATCACTTACTATGTCCTTATACTTCTCAAGTAAATTTTGGACCGCTCTGGGTATGATTGGTTTTTCAGTCTTATATTCCTCCTTGGACTGCAACAATACTACATATCCTTCTCCACCTTCATGTAGGGTGTTGAGGAACTCTTTTCCACTACTTAGTAGAACACTTGGTGTCTTTGACTGTCCTTCATCCTCTTCTGACAGTGAGTGCAACTTAAAAGTCTTTCCATCCTTCTTAAATGAGATTGTGTTCTCCTTTCCATCATACATGGCACTCCTATCATATTCCCATGGTGTGCCCAATAGTAGATGACATGCATCCATGGGTAGGACATCACAAACTAACTTGTCCTTGTACCCTCCAATGGAAAATTCCACTTTTACTTGCTCATTCACTAAAACACTTTGCCCTTTGTTAAGCCATGTGACCTTGTAGGGGTCAGTGTGGGGTACCTTCTCCAATTTCAGTTTCATTACTGCCTCCTCTGATATAATGTTGTCTGTTGAACCTGAATCTACTATGACCTTGCACACTTTACCAAGTATCTTGTACCTTACCCTGAATAGAGCTCTCCTTTGTCTTGGTTCCTCCCTGACTGGTTGTCTGATCAAGACTCTTCTAAACATCAAACTCTCTCCCATCTCAGATTCAATATGACTAACCTCAGTTGACTTAGGACTCATGGTGTCCTCTTGTGCATAAGCCACTCTCTTCTCATTGCTTGATGTAGATGCTTTCTCCAGGCACCTATAGGCTGGATGTCCAACTTGGCCATAATGGTAGCATTTCATGTTTGCAAAATAGGAATTGCTCCTGCCTGCTCCTCTTCCTCTAGTGGATCCTCCTTGAGAACCTCTACCTCTGTTATAACCTCCTCTAGAAGGTGTTTCATTGCCATGATCTGTGGATTTAAACTCTCCTTGGTTTCTTTGGTCATTGCCTCTACCTTGGTAGCCACCCCTTTGCCCTTTTGATCTCTTTGTTCTCTGCCTTTGCCTCTGCCTTTAGATTTGGAGTCTTGTTTCTTTTTCAACTTCTCCTCCACCTTAAAAGCCATTTGAAAACAACTATGGAGATTGATGAGGGTAAAGAGACTCAACTCTTCTTGGATGTTCCATTTGAGGCCATTTAGATACCTCACCACCTTGATGCTTTCTACTTCTTGCACCCTAGACCTAAGACTTAGTTTTTGGAACTCCTCGGTGTAGGCAACTACATCTAGGTCTCTTTGCCTAAGGTTTTGCCTCTTCTTATGCAATTGGACCTCATAGTCTTCAGGTAATACTCCTTCACTTTAGCCACCATAGCTTTCCAACTTGAAATGTGTTTCTTGCCTTCATTCTCTCTTTCTTCTTGTAGGAACTTCCACCAAGTCGGTGCTTGTCCCCTTAGCCTTGATTTTGCTATCTTCACCTTTTGTGCCTCAGTAAATCCATCACACTCAAAGTGATTCTCCATTCCTTCTATCCATTCCATAACCAACTCTGCATCCATTCTACCTGTGAAGATAGGAACGCCTTCTAATGCTTTACCACTCAAAGCCTTCAATGCCTTGAGGAAGGGTTCCTCCTTTAGTGGAGGATCAGGGTCTGGTTCAATACACAACCATATGACTAGTTTTGAAACACCATCGACATCGAAAGGGCAGTCTCTCATAATCAAGCAATTGATTCCATTCCATCCCTGCAATTTTTAGAAGGACATTCGTAGGGAGATCTCTGGTTGTATTTATCTCTACTAATATGCAAGTGTAGGTAGTGTGCAAAAAGTTTGAGGAACCCTCATTCACCCCCAAAAACTTCTCCAGTGAACTACCAATGGCTTTGAAGCATGAATCACACCAAAATTGAAGAGGGAGATTTGGCATCCTTACCCAAACTGGAGCTAGATCGAAAGATTATGTGAGAGGATTGGAGGGGTGCCAGGGTTTCAATAATAATAAATGTCGATCCTTCCAACTCCATTGATATTCATATAGAACTTAGTCTCGGTCCTTTGTGTTATTGAAACCCACCACAAAGAATCCCCTTGCCATGGGGTAAATCTCTACATCCCCCTCTAATAGAGGTTTCCAGAATTCCGCAATCCAACCATGAAGCTCTCCGAGGCTTGGCCAGAACCCTCAAAATCTACCAACTAGCCCCTGTTCTGCAAAATATGATATATTTTTATTCAAGTCATTAGCAATCTCCCCAATAAGGGAAACCATTGGGGAAGAGGTTGTGCACTAGAGAGCCCTAGGATCCTGTCGTTCACCATGATTGTTAGCCTTTGCCCCAGAATTCCTCATCCAGTCATTGCTCATCCCCCCGTTCTTCTGTGGAGATCAAAGCCGAGTAGACCTATCAACCACCTGGTGAATTGTCTCTTTTCCACAATTCATCCTTTCCTGTCCTTCTACTACCATCAAGTATGAGCACCCAGGGTTTGTTTGTCGTCTCCCATCAAAAGATGCCCTAGATGCGTCAGTTGTTGGCAAAGATTTAGTCATCTTACCAAAAAGAGTTCCTACCTTGCTTCCGTCAAGCCTCCATGATTTTGTTTGCTCTGTACACACTTGAGAATCATTCTTAGCCGAGTCATAGCCATGGAGAATCGACGCAGCGATGGGAGGACACTTTGAAGAATTTCGTAGGGCTCCAGGGGTAGTTAGATACATTGCAGAGCCAACAATGTCCTATCGTTTGCTTGACGACGAAGGTCGTTCGTCCTGAGGCCAAGCGGGAGGAGGATGCCCTGCAACGCCATCTTCATTGAGGGTCTTCGACCCACGCACTATACCAAAAATCCCTACAGTAGCCCGCGATCGCATTTCGCTGAAAAAAGATTGCCCAAATTTTCCCTCAAAGCACTAGTAGGACTTGATATCAAAAATTACTAGACTGAAAATATATTTTTATTTATGTAAAAGTTTTTTTTTTGTTTTTTACTTTAAAACTATTTATGAGTTATTTTATTTTATTTACATTATTGATATTTTATTTATGGAAGAGTTAGCTTACTTTATTTTTATTTCATTTATATAAGAATTATTTTATAATTTTATATTATTTACATTGTTTTTTTAATTTGTTGAGCTATCTTTATTTACTCAAGAATTATTTTATTGTGTTGGATGAAACATTGACCATGGAAAACTTCAAATTCTTCCAATTTAAATAATAATTTATATTTATACTATATTTTTTTGACATCAACATATTATCATATATCATATAAGAAGTTTTATGGAGAGTGGTGTGGGCGGGAAGAGCGGCTATGAGGGCAGTTCGAATTCTTCGGACAAGAATGGAGATGGAGGAGTGGATGAGGATGGGGGCACGTCTGCTTGCTGCCTCCTGGTGGCTTGGGTGCCTTCTCTACATGCACAGGTTCTTCTACAAGGGGTGTTGAGTGGGGATAGATCGAATGTCTACTGGTCTACTACAAATGTTGATGGATGTGTTGAGAGCGATGTTCCATTTGGAGGATCTTCTTTCGTCCTAGAGATGCGTGGTGGGTGCGGCCTGGGAGGCAAGTCTTGGATTTCTGAGGCTATTTTTGATGCGGGTGTGTGGAGATTTGGTGTTGTCAAGGTGGTGAGGTCCAAAGGTGTCTCTGGGCATTGTTACTTCCCGTTTTGTCCCTCTCTCTTGGCACAAGGATATCCTATTGGCCTTGGTTTGTCTGAGGGTTTTGTGGTTGGGTGTTTGGGGGTTGGAGTCCCATGTTTTTCTTGGTGGGTTAGAGCTGCAAAGGGTGGACTCTTTGATGAGTTCTCTGTTATGTTGCCTCCTTCTTGGCCCTTGGGTTATGGTGGTTTGGTTGTGGATGCCTTTGGGTGGTGCTATTTGCAAGCCCCTGGGTCTACTTTTGAAGTTGTCTTGACTTTGTTGGTGTCTCACTGTGAGAATGTTGTAGTCGTGGGTAGCCTTTTGTTGTGCATGCCTTCTTTTGTTTGGGCCCTGCTTTGTTGGGTCTCATTTTCTGGGGATTTCTTCTGTTGGGGCTCTGGCTATGGGTTTCTGGGTGGGTTACCCCTATGGCTTGTAGCCTTTGCTTTCTTTGGCTCTTGGTTTCATGGTGTTGGGTGTGGGTTGTGGGTGGACTGTGATACTATTTTCTAGTTCTCCCCACCTGGCTTTACTCTTTGGTTCCCTCAATGGCTTCTTGGCTGGGCTGTTTCTCTATACCTAGTTATTTATGGAGATGGAGTTTGTTTCTGCTACCTTTGTGCTGATACAAATTGATTCTAAAGAGTTTTTATTGTTGGATTTGCCCATGGAGTTGGATTTTATCTCTGCTTCCTTTGTGCTGATGCAGAATGATTTGCTTGAGTTTTTACTGCTGGAGTTTTCTATGGATGATCTGGGTTCTCTGGATTTTCCTTTTTTGATATTGGCTGGGTGGTTTTCTATGTTTCTCTTTTTATCCCAATAGGTTGAGCCCCTTCAGGCTTAGTGGTTTTCTTTTGAAGATTGTTGTTTGCAGGAGTTGGCTTCTTTCCAGGTTTTGCCTAAGGGTGGTATGGCTACTTGTTTGCTGTTGCTTTGTTCTTCTTCTCAGATCCTATGGAGGTGGAGTTGGGAGGAGATTGTCTCTGGCTTCCTTAGTTGTTGATCTTGCTGAGCTGGACGCTTCTCCTATGGAGGTGGAGGTTGAGGGTGCTGGAGTCTTCTTGCAAGAGTGGATGTGGTGGGCATATCATTCTCTCCTATAGAGGGGAGCTCCTTCTTGTTGAGGTGGTTTTGGAGCTAGCTTCCTGGATCGAGCAGTGGCTTTATGCTTAGAGGTTTAGTGTGCTTTCCATCTCCCCTATTGAGGTGGGTTTTTTGGATTTGCTCACGTTTTTGCTTAGGGGTTTGATGGTGTTTTACACCATTATGATGATTATCTTTCTTGGCTCTGTGGTGTTTTCCATGAGCGGTGGGTTTGTTGATGCCTGGAAAATGTAGTCAAGATCTTTGTGTAGCTAAAAGGGTTTCTCGTCCCGGTTAAAACCAGGTTGTTTAAGGGTTTCAGGCCCTTGCTTGTCTGTAAGTTGCAGTGTGTAGTCATGTTAATCTATTAAAGGCTACTATGGAGCTATTGTTAGTTTATGGTTTATCTTAATTGCAACTTGCTTTCCTTTGTACTAGGTTCCGGGCACCATCAAAACCCATTTTTAACCCCTAATCAAAACATATTATCATATAAGTTTATAGCCCTTACTTTATATAATGATTTTTATTTATTTATTTTTGCTAGATAAACCACTGCTAAGGGGAAACACCCTATATTAAATTAAAAAATAACCAGAAGTTTATAGTCCATGTACATTAGAGTTTTGACTGAGAGGAGGCCTAGACAACAAAAAGCTCGAGATCTAATCTCCCTTGATCCCTTCCTAATGGAAAACCCTGCCATAGATCAGTACTATAATCGAATACAAAAAAGGAGCCTGGAAGTTTGCACAGGCTTTACATTTTTAGATTCGGGACTGATTGGAAAGCTTAGACCCTAACAACATTCTGGACAGACCTAGACGAGACCATAGCATATTCAATCTTCATCCACTGGGTCATCATCCTCAGAGGCTTCCGACTCCACCCGCTTCTTATAGGCTAGGTAGCTTGCAATCACCGGGCAGTCTGCCCTGCAGTTTTGATGCGTCGACCCCTTAGCTTTTTCTTCAGGGTCTCTGTCATTGAGAGGAATCCATTCTTTGCTAGAGTTGAAGTCCCAGTCTGAGATGTCACTAGAAACCAAATCCTCTGCAAGTCCTTCGTTCTTCGCATATCCTAGGGCCTAGCCACGGGGTTGGTTGGTGGTTAGCTTGGCTGCTCTGAGCAGAAAGGTGATGCTCCGGTCTCTCTCATTCCGCAATTTTTCAAACCCTTCTGGGTCGATTCTCTTCATCAAAGGAAACTTCATGACCTCCTGACCACGCATACACAACATGTTGTAGTTTTGGGGCATTGGGATGAGATTTTTTTCATCTACATTGTCCAACATCAATGTCTCCCAACCAAGTGTGCATGAAGACCATCTGGGTCAACTTCTTTACAGTTCCCTTTGGCACACCCATATGGAGGATGACTGCCAAGAACATAGTTGGTATTTCTATGTTGGTCTTGAACCTATGGTACGCTTTCAGGAATTCAGGGCCTACCACTTTCTTGGTTGCCCAGAGCACCAACGGATGGGAGGAGGTGAGTAAACCATTGAGCCTTTTATCTGTTACTTCACCATAGAATGCTTGTTGCTATTTGTCAGTATCCAGGGCCAACGGAGTCTCCATCTCTTGCCTACATCTACTACTGCCTCACTCACTCCACAGGAACCTGCAAGACACTTTTTCTACTTTTGTAAAGACAGTGGTTAAAAGACTCGGCTAGCCTTTTTTAACGACAGTGTCCTTGCACCTTAATGATTGATTTATGAAGGACGTGACTATTGGGGCATACAAGCTTGTTGTCACCCCACTGGAGGTACCTGTCACATCCGATTAGACCTCTAGAGTTGTCCTAAATTCTCATGGGAGGCAACTTTCCTTCGTATGACGGGCCCTGTCACATCCGATTAGACCTCTAGAGTTGTCCTAAATTCTCATGGGATTTAATTGTCTTCAATTCGATATTTCAGCACCGAAAATATTTTTGGCGACGTCAGATGGAGGAGTCCACTTGGAGGGATCAAACGCCAGCTTTTCTAGCTCATCTTCCAAGTCGTTGCCTTCTCTATAGATGTGGCTAATTTTGAAGGCATCAAACTTGAATACTAAGCGCTTGATGTTCTGCAACAGATGATTTAGTTTCTAGTTTGGGGTAGAGCCACTCCTGATTACATTGATAGTGATCATTGAATCCCCTTCTAGATGAATTTTTTGAACTCCTAAGTCAATACCCAATTGCAAACCTAAGGCCGCTACTCTAAACTCGGCTTCATTGTTTGTGCAAACACCTAGTGGCAAAGATTTTTCTGCTACGAGATTGCCTAGAGAATCCCTTGCAACGCAACCCACGCCTCCTAGCCCTGGGTTGCCATGCGTCGCCCCATCGAAATTTATCTTGATCCAACCTTCTTCTGGGGCATGCCAGCTTACATTTTCCCTATTGATTTTTGATGATTGGGTGGAGCCGTTTCCAGACAACAGTGGCGGTTTGAGGCCAATCAATTTTTTTGTTAGGCAATCATCCCAACTTGTGAAGGCTTTCTACTTGGATGAGTTGCTTCTGGCATCCTCATTTACTACTTCTATGGCCCTTTTGATTTTATCCCAAAGTCTATCTTTGTTTAGTTCCTTGTCTTGGAAGATTCTTCTGTTTCTTTCCTTCCATATTTCCCATATTACAATGGATGGGGAGATCTGCCAAATTCCTCCAAAGACCGAATTATTGCTTTTTTGAGGCCACATTTTAAACCATGAAGATAGGTCTGCTGGCATGGGACATTGCAAGTTTAGTTTTTTCCTTATTGTGCACCAACATTTGTTGGATACAGGGCACTGGAGGAGGAGGTGGTTTGTTGATTCCTAATTTTCTTTGCATAGAACACATCTGCCCTGACCTTGGATACCAAAGGTGGCTAGTCTATTTGTTGTGAGTATTCTTCCTTGATTTTCCAGCCAAGCAAAGACCCCAACTTTTGGGAGGCATTTCCTACCCCAGAATAGTTTGAAAGGCCAGTCTTGGCTCACCAAAGCAAGTTCCTTCATTTTGTAGCCAAGTCTTACTTTGTAAGAACCTGTTGGAGATTCACACCAACAAATTGTATCATGTTCATCGGATGGGATGAAAAATATGTCTTTGAGAAGATTTGATAGTGTGTCTTTTTGAGCTTGGGGAGCACTAAGGTTTGGACTTCTTTCCAGCACTAGCTATTGGTTCCTTGGTTAATAATATTCCGACCGTAGTTTGCTCCTCTGTCACCCCAAAGCCTTATGGTTTCCTCTTTTATCATTTCTAGGTCTGGGGTGTTGCATAAGGGAGGTTTCCTACACCGTGAGTCATTCCAAAAGGATGCACTTTCACCATTTCTAATTTCCCAAGTCACATGCTCAGTTATTATATCTCTACTGTCTAGGATGAAGTTCCAAATTGCTGAGCCTCTCGGTGGATTGGGCGTAGTAAGGATTCTAGTCGGGCTATCTAAATATAGGCATTTTTTCCTCAAGATTTTGACCCATTTTTTCTCACCTATTGTGCGGATGTCCCAAACCAGTTTGGCTCCCATGGCCTGATTCATAATTGGCAATTGCCTGAGTCCTTCCCCACCAGCATCCCAGGGCTTGCATACTTTGTCCCAAGCCAGTAGGGGGAATTTGTTGTGATCACCTGACCCGGACCAGAGGAATTTCCTGAAGATCTGGGTGAGGGCATCTTCCACTACCTTGGGTAGTTTTAGGCAGGAAATTGAATAGATTGGAATGGTTGATAGAACTATCTTAATCATTAGTAATCTCCCTGCTGAAGATAACCATTTACCTTTCCAAGTCCCCATTCCGGTCTTGCAGCTATTCACTAACTTTTCCCAGTGGCATTTTTTATTAATTCCTGCAAACAGAGGCTTCCCCAAGAATCTCCTTGGCATTGAGGCTATTCTCAAATTTAAGATCCTGGCTAGGACCCTTTGCATGCTTGGTTGAGTATTCAGAAAGAAGATCTATGATTTTCCCCAATTGATACTTTGCCCTAAAGCCCTACAATAGTCATCTAGAAATTTTTTGATCACCATTTCCTCCCTTCTACTTGCCTCTCCCATTAGGATTGTATCATCTACAAATTGGAGGTGTGTCACAGGCTCCAATCCATTGGCTACTTGGATGCCTTTCCATTTTTCTTCCCTACTCAAAATTTGAATTCCTCTCCCTAAAACTTCTGCCATGATTATGAACAAGAAAGGGGATAGGGGGTCACCTTGCCTTAAACCTATCATGGATGGGAAAAAACCATGAACAGACCCATTCACTATTACTGAGAATTTAGCTGTGGAGATACAACTTTTGACCCAATTGATCCAATTTGTTTCGAAGCCAAATTTTTTGAGGACTTCTAGGAGAAATTACTTGTCGACCATGTCATAAGCTTTGAGAATATCTAGTTTTATCATCATACAGGACTTTTTGGTTTTCCTTGCAGTGTGGATGGTTTCATGGGCTGTGATTATTCCTTCCACTATTAACCTCCCTGGAGCAAAGCCACTTTGTTCTACAAAAATTACTTTGTTTAGAACTGCTTTGAGTATGTTGGCTATTTTTGGTGACCACTTTGTATATTGTGTTGCATAGGGAAATTGGCCTAAAATCACTCATTGTTTGTGGGTCATTTCTCTTGGGGATTAGGGCTAGAAAGGTGTGGTTCACTGCCCCCAACATTGTCATTTTTCTTCTTGATTCCTCTACTGCTGCTCCAAGGTCCTTTCCCATAGTATTCCAATTTTTTTGAAAGAAACCAACAGGGAAGCCATCCGGACCAGGGGCCTTGTCCGAGTTCATCTGAAAGACTTCTTTCCTGACTTCTTCCAAGGGGATTTTTTGGTATAAGTGCAGATTTTGCTCCTCATTGATTATTGTGGGGATTGCACTCAGTAACTTGTTTCTTGTTGCCCCGTTCTCAGGGCAATCCCTGTTTAGGATTTCCTTAAAGAAATTGGTTGCTTCCTTGTTGACTTCCTTAGTGGATTGGGCCATTTCACCATTGGCCTTTTTGATTTCTGAGATTTTGTTTCTAGTTCTGTTGGCAATTGCTGATTTATGGAAAAATTTCGTATTTTTGTCTCCTTCTTTCAACCATGTTTCCCTTGATTTTTGATGCCAGTAGCACTCTTTTTTTTTAATAGTTATGACAATTCCTCCTTTAGAGACTTTTCATTTTCAGAGTCATCTGCCTCCATTCCCTTTTCTATTACATGTTCATTCAGAGCTCTAATTTCCTGTTCCACTCTTTCTTTCTCCTGGAATATATTTTTGAAGTGTACTTTGTTCCATACTTTGAGCTTGGTTTTAATGTGACCCAGTTTCTTGCTTAATTCGAATGGGTGGGTGTTGTCCCCAAACCTGATTTCATGCCACCATTGCTCTATTAGCTCTGGTAGATGCTCATCTCTTAGCCACATGTTTTCGAATTTGAAGGGACTCCCCTTTTTGTCTATTGGACCACGTGAATATTCCATTTTTGATATTCACTTCTTTTAAAAGATTATTGTCTATGAACTCCTGAAAATCTTTCTGGATGGTTCTTAGCCTTCCCAGCCCACCACGCTTCTCTTCATTGTTCAGGGTTGCATTGAAGTCTCCAGCTATTATTCCACACTCCCCACCCCTGGTTTCCAACACACTTGTTATTTTGTCCCATACTTGTTTTTTAGCTGAAGTGGCTATTGGTCCATAAATATTAATACAAAAGAATGAGGAATTATTTCTTAGGTCCTTGAACTTGATTAACTTCCAGTTGTCCTCTTCTTTCTTCATGACTCCTATTAATGTAAGGGGATTCCACAAGAGTCCTAGACCACCTGAGGCTCCTTCCACTTCCTTGAATTGGCTTTTCCATTGTTTCAAAAACTCCAAACATTTCTGGCTTTCTTCCTTGTTCCATTTTAATTCCTAAATGAGCACAATGTCTGCTTTTGATTGGTCAATTTGGCACTTGACCATGCACCATTTGTCAGGGGCATTAATGCCCTTGACATTCCATGATATAACTCTCATTCTGCTCTGGGAAGGAGGTTCTCCTTCTCGATTAGTAGTTTTTGTTGACTAGAGGCATTGCCTGCTAACATCAGTTTGGCCTTATTAGACTTCCTGCCTCTGTTGGCTTTTTCCTTTATGTTTGGTGCATGTATCTTTGACTCTGATTGTTCCAATTGTTTTATTTCTAGCACATCCCCTGCCTCAGTTCATCCCAAAGATCATCTTCTCCTTCTAAAGAGAAGTAGTTCTCCTCCCCTTCTGAATAAGCAGTTTCAACTTCAACCACTTGTGGGGCTACTACATTTTGCACTGTGATAGTTTGCTCTGGCTTTCTCCCAACTCCTCCCAGAGTTTGGGGCTCTTATTCTAACTTTCCCACTTCTTTGGGTTAGTTTCCATAATTGAGAATTAATGTCTTTTTGAAGATCTTGAGCCCCTTCCATTAGAGCATTGAGTGCTTCCTCTGCCCTAAAGGCTCCCTTTTTCAGGGCTTCCTTGGCTGGAGGGGCAATATCTTGGAGATCCAATTGCTCTACCCCTGGGGTTTGTTGGACTGTTCTAGTGTTCCCTTCTTCAAGAAGAGCTTTTGTTGATTTGGGGCTTGGATCCTAGGGAATTGGATTCTCGGTTCTCTTCTCCTTGTATGTAAAGCCCTTATTTCCTCCATATGAAGTTCCTTCCAGACAAGACTCTCTAAATAGGCATTTCCTAAGTTCAGCTCCTTCCCAGATTTCTATCTCTTGTTGGCAACTCCCATACTTTGTCAAAATTTCTAAATTTTTGTATATCCCTACACCTTCCTCTATTTCCACCAAAATGCCTGCTACAAATTTATCTATTCCATTTATGAAATCCTCATTTACTCCTAGACACACCCCTAGGGCATCGCCTAAGCTCAACAAGGCATCTAAATTCCAAAATTTTGTGGGCAGGTCTACCAGCTTGATCCAAACAGGAGTTTGGTTTATTTTGTAAAGCCAAGGATCGAAGTTAGCCCTCCAATTCAGACAGTGAAAGCTATGTCCATTCATGAATAGGGGTTTTCCTTCTACTATTTCTGACTTTAGATCCTGATCGCTGCATTCTATGAGAAAAAAGGAGTTCTGGAGTTGGTTTATGCATACCTGATCTTTGAATTTGTTTTTCCACCAAGCTTTGATATCCTCACTAGGGCATCCCTGACCCATCCACTTGGCAAACAAGGCTCTCTCCATCAATCGATTAACTCTTCGATCAATCATCTCCGATGGCATTTGGAAGAGTTTGCTTCCACGTGGGCGAAGTCCATAGTTTCCAATTGGTTTGTTTTGAAAGTTCCTCCTGTTTGCTTTTCGATTGAATAGATCTCGATCTCTCTGATTCATTCTTCTTTTGTGATCTGTTGCTACCCCCAATTTATTTAGCTGATTAGGGTTTTCCGATTTCCTGACCTTCTAATTTTTGTTGGACCGTATCGGGTTGCTATTGTCTTTGTTGTGCCAGTTTTGGTCTGATGGATTTCTTTGGCAAACATTTTCCCAAAACCACCCATGCCTTTGATCATTTGAGTGCCACTCTTGCCTAATCCTTTGGTGCGCTAATGGTTTCTGGATTTCGAGCTGTTTGAAGTTTTCAATTGATGGATTTCTAGACTGGTTATGAAGCAGGTTGCATTTGTCCACCCACTCACCATTTTCAAATACCCATTGTGGGATGTGATCTGGGTTCTGGGGGAGAATTTCCTCCGCAGACTTTTTCCATGCTTCTTCCTCCAACACCAGGTCGCTCCATAGTTTTTTCTCCCCGCCTGCGGCTCTTCGCTCCTGCTCCTGTTCCATTATAATGATTTTAATTTTGACTTTAAATAATTTATATAAATTACTATTATATGAGGTATCTTCATACAATTTATATAAGTTACTACAATATGAAAAAAATGGATGTTAAATCTATTAACTGTAAATAATTAATGTCAACGATATTATATCACCACATAAGTTTTTATGATGTCAAAAAATTTCATGAACATAATTATAAGCTTTCAACATAAATTTTGGTTGTTTTGTATGATTTTATTTTCATTAAGGCTTTTAATTTAATAAATTTTATTAGTCAATTAAAAAATAGATCATTGTTATTCTCCTATTTTTATTGAATCATTTGAATTTCAAATACTTGTTATACCAATATATACATAAAAGTGACGATAGATCTAATAAATTTTAAAAAATTCTAATGATTATATTTAAGTAGCATAGCTAACATTAAGATTTTTCAATCATATTATTTGATCAACTATTAGATGAATATTACAATTCTAGATAACAATACTTGAATAAACACAAACTTCAAAATTCTTCAACACAACAATAAATCTTTTACTTCACCCTTAAACATATTTATATATAAATACACATGAAAATAAACCCTAATATCCAATAAATTATATAAAAATAGACATAAAAAATAAAAAATAACATCTATTCCCAACAATTAACTATTAAACATACAAATAAACAACATGTAGGGTGCAGTCCCATGAGGGGGGTTTCAGGACCTAATTTGAAGGAGCAAGGGTCTCATGAAGCAAAAATAAATAAAATGCTACAAGATTAATTAGAATATTTTCCTCAGCAATAACAACTCCTACTTTTTAGTTTGAAAATTTAAGCCATTGCAAATGAGGTGGGGGCTTAGGTTTTTTTCTACCACAAGTATTGAAGTTTCTAAATTCTTACCAATTAATTTTTATTTTATTTTATATTTATTTACTATGTTGAATTGAATATACAAAATAATAAAATTCACGAGACCAACAACTTAGGAGCTTAAACTACACTACAAAATTCATGAGACACCCACTTTAAAATAATCCTAAAAAATCTTAATAGCACCCACTGATTTTTCTTAAGAAGCCCCCTCTCTAAGACCACGCCTTATCAACATTATTCCCAAGAAAGCAACAACAACAACTGGTCTTTCAAATAATACACAATACCAATGTTCTGATAATTTAAAAAAAAAAAAATTAGTTACTTAGAGGAGACCTTTTTTCAAGTAAAAGAAGTTTCCTTAATAAGGCATATCGGCCAAAAATTCATATAATAATGGTCTCCCTTACATATTTGTCTATAACCATGGAATTTATATTTTTATTGGTTTTAAAAAGGCATTTGTAGAACTCCTTTGTTTTGTTGGAACGAGGAAATGGTGTATTCATAGGAGGCAGAGGAATGCCCAAGAAATTACAGAGAGGAGGCCATCTTGAGTAGGCACATAATTATTCACACCTTCCACATGTGTCTCGAACAAATTCATGGCATATTCTTTATAGGATAATGAAGTCCAACGGTTTTAGGCTTTTCAACTCCTCAGCTTTCCCTCCATCGGTGGTCTCTTGGCATTCCGTTTTGTGGATACTTTTCAAATACAAAACATGTGTATAATGTATAAAATAATTGTTTGATGTAACTAGATGAACAAAATTAATAAATAGAGTTTTTCCCTGATTTTTCCATGGATGTAGTCATTATGATGAATCACATAATCTATGTGTTTTTTGTGTATATGCGCGGTGTTTCATTTTCAATTATAAATTAATTTGTATTTGTTTATTTGCACTATTTATCAATAATTAGTATCAAAGCTTGTTGAGAAGCCAAATCAAAATTTGCAAAGAAATTTTGTGAAGATGAGAGAGGTAGATAAATAGAAAATTGAAAAAAAATTAGGATAAAATTTTGAGATATGGAAGTTATAGCTCTGTGAGCCCTCCTAATCTAGAAAGATCTCTCAATTGCATTAGAGGGGAAGTCAAAGAATAAAAAAAAAATGTCTTATGAGGATTGGAACAATCTGGATAGCAAGGCTGCAACAACCATTATTCTTTCCCTTTTCAGCAATGTATTATTTAATGTTGCAACAAAAAAGACAACAAAAGGTATTTGGGATTGATTGTGTGACATGTATGAGAGGGCTTCCGTAACCAATCGAGTTTTCCTGATGAAGAAATTGTTTAACTTGAAGATGAAGGAATACAATAGTGTTTCCAATCATTTGAATGAAATTCAATACCATAATCAACCAACTAATTTCTATTGATATCAATTTTGAAGAAGAAATTAGAGCCATATTGCTTTTGTACTATCTTCCTAATAGTTGGGAAGGAGTGGTTATTGTTGGACTCAAGGGAACACTGAGATGGTGGGGGGGGGGGGGTGAATCAATGTTCAACAAATCTTAACTTTGTTACTCTGAAACTTAAACCATTTTGTCATTACATTAAAAGAAAAATGCAAGCATTCAAAGGAAACATTCATAACACCATAACACAAGGATTTTTGCATGGAAACCCTGTTAGGGGAAAAACCACGGTGGAGGTTAGTTCACAATTTGAGTACTCAAATAAAAGTTTTACAAAAGAGAATGCACTTGCATTCAGGCACACTGCCTAGAGTTCATTACTCAAAAGGGAAGGCTCACTGCCTTACAAAATTTCAGATTAAAACCATCTGAAGGATGAACTGAGATAGTAGCATTTATTTATCCCAGGTTACAGTTCTGGTGAGGCTCATAGATTAGATTCTGAACCCTTTTTTCTGACTTTGTACTTCGCTCTGCTCTGCTATGCTCCTTTCTGCTCTTCACATCACATAGACAAATTCACACTATTACTCTGCTGAATTTCACACCATATTCGTATTCCACACATTTTCTATCTTCACACAGTGTTCCACACTTCAAAATGATAAAATCAATCTCATATATATATATATATATATATATTTGCTATCAAGGATTTGATCATTCATATGTCGGCTTCATAAAACATTAAGTTCTTCTCAATAGTCAGCTAGATCCACCACTAATTCTTTATGGGTATCCTCCAAAGTTGGTTAAGACAAAGAGAGGACCCAAACAAACATAATCGAGCATGAAAAAATTCAATTAATTACTCCTTTTACATCCGTGATTACTATATTTGACAGGTCGGCCTTCAAGCACATATAACCAACAAGCTAGTGCACCAGATCTTCTAGATCACATACCAGTGAGTGCGCATCAACATATCTCATGAATAATGTAATACAAACATCAAAAAACCTTCCTTTGAGATCCATAACCCAAAATAATAGTTTGGTGAGGTATTAAGATTAACATTTGTGCCTTTAACTGGATGTCTTGTTCTTTACTCTGTTCTGTCGGTGAAAACCAAAACTGTATTGTAGATCGGATGCATGACTTGGGTTGCCATCAATGAAAACACTTACAAGCCATATGCCAACAGTTATGCCAATTAGTAACTTGGTATCTAGAAGAAAAGGATCTAATAACAAGGAATGCAAGTTAAAATTTGATGATGTTACCGTAACTCTTCTCAAAGAAGATATGAGAAGAAAATATCAAGGTACCTCACTCAAAGAGGCATTGGTTTTCAGAAATAGGGGGAGATCACAAGAAAGAGCAAGGAATAATCATAGAGGAAGATCAAAGTCTAGCAAGATTTCTAAGTCAAGAGACATAAATGGTGGTTGTTGGTATTGTGGCAAGCAAGGCCACATATAAAATAATTGTTAGTCATATAAGGAGGTGCAAAATTAGTCTAAGGAAAATGAAGTTAACACTACGTATGAGAGGATGAAGGTGCATTAGTTTTGTCTACAAGTGAAACTATTGGTGATGCATGGGTTTTGTAATTTCGTGCTTCTTTTCATGTAACTTCATGTTGAGAAATTTTCAAAATTATCAAGAAGGCAAACTTGGTAAGGTCCATCTTGGTGATAATGAACCATGTGACATTATTGGTAAAGGTGATGAGTTGTTGAGATTAAATAGTGGAAATAAGTGGTTGTTGTAGGATGTGAGACATGTTCCTAAGCTCAAGAGGAATATGATTTCTTTGGGACAACTTGATGTTCAAGGATGTAGCATCATTTTTTCTTCAAATAGTTGGAAGGTGACCAAATGAGTCTTAGTAATTGCAAGAGGCAACAAATTGGGCACTTTGTATGTGATAGAGAGTCACACTGAACTGGGAGCTGCGATGATGGTTGTGGATAGTGGGATGAAGCTTTGGAACAAGAGGCTTGGGCATATGAGCAAGAAAGGACTTGAAATTTTTCTCAAAAAGGATCAATTTCTAGTTTTGAAGTTTATTTATTTAGAGTTGTGTGAGAATTGTATTTATGGAAAACAAAGACAAATCAATTTTTCTAAAATCAGACATGACAAGAAGACAAGGCCATTGGAGCTCGTGCACTTAGATGCATTTGGTCCTACAGAAGTAACATCTATTGGCAGGTCAAATTACTTTGTTACTTTTCTTGATGATTGCACTCACAAGGTTTGGGTTTATATCCTAAATAGAAATTTTAAAGTATTTCTTAGCAAATTAAAAAAATTCAAAGCAATCAAGTTGAAAATCAAATGGAAATAAGATCAAGTGCTTGAAAAAATAAATGGTTTAGATATTTTTGATCTTTAGAGTTTCATAACTTTTGTGCAGATAATGACATACAACACATCAAAATTACTCCTTTCTTTCACCCCTCAAGAAAATGGTGCAACTGAGAGGTTGAATTGAACAATCTTGGAGAGAGCTCAGAGCATGCTCTCTAATGAAAGTTTGGTTTTGGGTAGAGGTAGTTAATATGAATATATACTTGATTAACTAAGGTCCATCTTCTAGGTTGGATTTTGAGATTCTAGAGGATAAGTGGCTAGGAAGGAGAATTTCATATGATCACTTGTAGGTTTTTAGTTGTGAGGCCTTCATTCACATCCCGCCAAAAAACAAATGAAGCTGGAAATGAAGTCTAAAAGTTGTATTTTTATTGGATATAAGGAGGCTATATATGGTTATCAGCTATGGGATCCCATCGCCAAACAAGTCACTTATAGCCGAGATGTAATTTTCAATGAGAAAATAATGTCGTGTTTGCTATAACAGGGGAAATCAATAAAGGAGTTTGTGCCTATAGAAGAAATCTCAAGTGGGAGTGAGGTGTTAAATCATCAGCACCAAGTTTATTCCGAGCAAGCTCACCACTCATAAGATCTATCTTCTTGTATACCACAACATACACATGAGCGACCAATTTTAGATAGAGATATGACACCAAATCTGCCACTCAACCATTTACAAAATTTACAACCTAATGTGATTTCTTTACCACATATTCAATCACCCTTGCAGCCAAATGAAAATAATAATAATGATGCACAAGATATTTCATAGGTGCACTTCTCTCAATTAAGGAGGTCTACTAGGGAGTGTAGAGCACTGTCAAAATTTGATGATTTTATTCATCATTTATTAATCTCTGATCAATTTGAACTTGTAACATTTGAACAAACTTGTAATAGAAAAGATTGCACAAAATGAATGGAGGCTATGAGTCAAGAGATGGATTTGTTGATAAAAAATTAGACTTGGGATTCGGTTCCTCTTCCACCCAACCATAAAGCTTTGAAAAATAGGTGGGTATATAAGTTGAAAGAAGAGGATGGTGGTAAAAAATGATATGGGCTAGATTGGTGATGAAGGGATATGATGAGCAAAAGGGTGTAGATTTTAATGAAATTTTCTCACTTGTTGTGAAGATGATTACTAGTCGAGAAATCTTGGGCTTGGCAGCTATCTATGACCTTGAATTAGAGCAACTTGATGTTAAGATTGTGTTTCTTCATGGTGACATACAAGAAGAGTTGTATATGAAGTGACCTAAAGGTTTTAAAAATCATGAGAATTTATTTTGCAGATTGAGGAGAAGCTTGCACGTTCTCAAACAAGCTTTGTGACAGTGGTATCTCAATTTTGATTCCTTTGTGGCTAAGCAAAATTTTACCAAGTGTGAGTTTGATCTGTGTGTCTATTACAAAGTATTGGATAATGGTGAGTTTGTTTTATTGCTATTATATGTTGACAATATGCTAGTAACCGAAACTAGTATGAGCATTGTTAGTAATTTGAAATAATAATTAGCTCACAAATTTGCAATGAAGGATTTTGGGGTAGCAAAGAGGATTCTTGGTATGACAATAACTAGGGATAAATAGAAAAAAGTGATCATATTGTCACAAGAAAAATACATTGATAAGGTCTTGGACATATTTAATTTGAAGAGTGCTAAGTTGTAAGCACACCACTTGCTGATCATTTTTGTTTATCCTTCGAGATGTGTCCCAAGACATAAAAATACCAAGAATACATGAAAGGAAATCCGTACTAACCTACTGTTGGGAGCCTCATGTACACAATGGTATTCACTAGACCCGACATTGCTCATGTAGTGGGAGTAATGAGTAGATATATGAGCAAACCGGATAAAACTCATTAACAAGCTGTTAAGTGGATTTTACGGTATTTGAAGGGTACTTTAGATTATGTTTTGTGCTTTGGAAGAAAATATGCATAGTTGCAAGGTTTTGTTGATTTCGATATGGCCAGTGATCTGGACAAACAAAGATCAACTACTATTTATGTTTTTACATTTGGTGTGGTAGCGATCAATTAGGTTTTTAGATTGGAACAAGTTGTTGCACTCTCAACTACCAAAGTTGAATATATTTCTCTCACTGAAGGTGCTAAGGAAATGATATGGTTGCAATGTTTATTAAGTGAATTGGGATGCAAACATGTTTCTAATCTCTTTTGTGATAGCAACAACGTTATTAATTTGGCCAAGAATGCAACATTTCATAGTCAAACAAAGCATATTGAGCTAAGGTATCATTTCATTTGGAGTGTTCTTGAAGATGGAAAATTGAAAGTAAAAAATATACATACAAAGGTGAATCCAATTGATGCATTGACACATATAGTTTCAAGGGAGAAGCTCAAGTTTTGTGGGGATTCTCTTGGCATCATCAAGATGTGACAATAAGCCTGGAAAAGTGGGGGAACATCTCTGAGCGACTTTATTTGCAACAACAATTGAAATTCAAGTGAGAGAGTGTTGGATAATGAAGTCCAATAGTTGTAGGCTTTTCAACTCCTCAACTTTCCCTCTATCGGTGGTCTCTTGGCATTCCTTTTTGTGAAGACTTTTCAAATACAAATCATATGTGGATAATGCATAAAATAATTGCTTGCTTGATGTTGTAGATGTAATAGGATGAATGAAATTATTTAACAGAGTTTCCCCTTCTTTTCCTTGTAGATGTGGTTATTATGATGAACCATGTAATCTGTGTTTTTTGTGTATATATGTGTGGTGTTTCATTTTCAATTATAAATCTAGTTTTATATTTGTTTATCTGCACTATTTATCAACATTCTCTGTCTTCAAACCTCTCATGAAACACTCCTTCCCCTATTGCCAAAGTAATCATGCTAGTTCTGATGCAGAAAAAAATTGTTAGGAAAAGGTGTGTTGTACACCTTGCATAATGTTTATAATGTATTATTTATTTATTATGTGTGTGGTGCATCTAGGGAGTCTAGGGGTATGTGCATCACTAGGTGTTAATATTCTTGGGGCCACTTTTATGTTGTATGTAACATTGGGACATAAGTTAAAGTTGTAAAAATGTAATTATTTAATATTGGGAAAAATAATTAAATAAAGTACCCAATATTAAATGTGGGGACATGGTTTTGTAATCTCATGGTTTTAGTCACACGGTTTTGTGTAACACCACTTGGTGGTTTTGTGGGAGCTTGTTTCTATAAAAGCAACCACAAGGGTAGTTGTTTAGGTTGGTCAGTTTGCAGGTTAGCTCTTGTTAGCATTTGTGGAGGTTTGAAGCATGGCATGGGATGTGTGGCTACATGCTTGTTCACATGGATTGCTTGGAGAGGGCTTGTTGCTTCAATGATGTTCATGGAGACTCTGAAGATGTATTGTAATATTTATTGCTGAATAATACATGAGATATGGATGCTTTTGGAGGCTAGATTTTTCCCTCTTGAGGGTTTTCCCAGGGTATATCTTGTGTCATATTTTCATGGGTATTTTGTCTATTCTCTTGCATGTGGATTTTGAATACTTATTTGCATAGATTTCTCTTTTGGGTTATGTGGAAATTGTCATTAGATGGTTGCAAGTTTCCAACAAAAACTTGGTTCCTTGGCTTACCAGACAAAATACCGAGCCATAGATCTGCTTGCTTGTTCTTTCTCGCTTCACTAAAATGGTAGTAGGGAAACCCTAAGATGTCGAGTGCAAGTTTCAATGAGTATGTTCCAATTCAAGAAAATCCTACCCCTATCACCTTCAAATTCAGTTTATCCCCTGCATATTATGTCAATCAAATAGTCCAAATAAGCTTAAAACCGAATGTAGAGTCTTTATTTTAGATACTTTAGAAGACTCTCATACCATTAATCATCTTTGTCTCCACGAAAGCTTCAAGGGGAGAACAAACGAAGCATGGAATGTCGACAACGGTCTTGGCTCACATCTTGACAAAAATATTGTCCATCCTCCAACCCAACAAACAAGATTTTATTGCTTCATTTTGTAGATGAAGTTTTTTGTTACAAAATTCCCTTGTCCTTCCATGCCTCCATCCTCCTTTTTAAAACTCTGTTGTTATCATATTTATTATTTTTCTGCAACCCATATTTTCTAGTTCGAAGGCTTTTATTTTCTAAAAGGATTTATAATTTTTATATATAGTGTTGTTATTCTGTGTGGTTATGATATAGTAGAAAAATGACATATTTTTCTTTTCTATGTGAGAGTAGCAGTTCTGTGCAATAGCAATAGTTTTTTTATTCTTTTTATTTAATTCTATTAGCTTTACTTTTCTATCTGTATTGCACTGTGTATTTTTTCTTTGGAGCGTGTAATGGAAAGAGTTGAAGCTCTATATCGATGAATTGATTCTATGTTTGAGTTATTTTTATGTCAATGTTTTCTATATGATCATTACCGACTAACTTTAATGATGGACGGTTGAGAATGTGGTAGAATGATGGTTGATCATTGAAAAAGATTTGACCATTCGATGAACCCAATATAAAATGATGGTACGCCGATGGTTTTTTTTTTAATTTAGAATTTGTATGGATATAGCTTAGTATTTGACATTAAGTATAGTAGAATGTAATTGTGGAATGATTTGAACTAAGAAGAAAAGTGATTTGAAATAAATATTTATTTTGTGTAGAAAGATGGAATAAACGTGCTTATTAATAATGGCATATATATATATATATATATAATGTTTGAAACCGAATAATATTGAGCATACATTCAAAACATTAAATTAATTCTTTACTTTCTTTCTGTATAAAATGCAATTTGCATGATAAGCTAAATTTAGTATATTTAAATATGTTTTTCTAAATATAATAGATTTTTTTATTCGTAAAATATAATAATTTGTTTTTTTTAATCAAGCTAAATTCAATATATTTAAATATGTTTTTCTAAAATATAATAGTTTTTTTTAATTTTCAACATAAAATATAATAATTTTTTTAGAAGCATATTTTCTAGATATTGATTCTTTACTTTTTTTCTTTTTCTTTGATTATTTTATATTGGGTATCTTTTTCAATGGTCTTGCATCATGCTAACACATTCTCAACCTTTGATGCCTTTATACTATGATTTATACACTTTGAATATTAGTGGAAAATTAGAAACAATATCCTTTCTTTGTATAAACTACAATGATTAATTAGATAAGGTAAATTTAGTGTAGTAAAATATGTTTATAAAATATAATAATTATAGGTTTTTCTTTTTTTAAATTTTTTTTGACCTTTATAATATGAATGTGTATGTTGTAATCATAAAGGTAAAAAAAACCATAATTATTATATTTTACAAAATACTATTGAAAAGATCTAACTGTTCATGAACCAATATAAAATAATCAAAGAAAAAAAAACCAAATTGTTATATTTTATAAATATAAAAACCAAATTATTATATTTTACAAATTAAAAAACTATTATATTTTTAAAAAACATATTTAAATACATTGAATTTAGCTTATCAAAATAATCTTTTCATTTTATACAAAGAAAGAAAGTAAAGAATTAAATATTGTTTCTAAATTTTCACTAATATTCTCAGTTTATAAATTATATTATAAACATGCAGAATAATTTATTTAATATTTTGAATGTATACTCAATATTATCCAATTTCAAACATTATAATAATATATATACCATCATTAATAAGCACTTTTATTCCATCTTCCTACTGAAAACAAAAATGTATTTCAAATTGCTTTTCTTCTTAGTTCAAAGCATTTCACAATTACATTCTACTATACTTATGTCAAATACTAAGCTCTATCCATACAAATTCTAAATTAAAAAAAAACCATCAGTGTACCCATTGCACACCAAGGTGTGATTGCTAGTTTATTTTTGTTCTCAATTTTTTTTTTCCTCAATGTAAAAGTTTAACAACCTCTACTTTATATTAATGATGATTTTATAAATTTATTTTATTTATTTATCATGATTTGATAATATTTAAAACTCATTTTGATTTGATACATTTATTTTAATATTTTTTATCATTTATTAATTTTATTTTAATAGTTTAAATGCATGATTTATTAATAAATAATAGTTGAATAAAATATAATGTAAGATTCTTTGACTTCTTTGACTTTCATACATAAAACTTAAATATAACATTTAAACACTCTTCTCAAGGATTGTAAACATCATTCTCCCTACCCATTCATAGCAATCAACTCAATTAGACACATTTGTAGGGAGGATACAAGCAAATTAACTATAGTATGAAGATGATTAGTTAGATGAAATAGATCCAATTTTACCATGCATGGAAGATGATGGTAGTGTAGATGTTAGTGGCTATGAGAGATAGGATAGGGAGCAAAAGAGCATGCAAGATCTTTTAGAACTAGAGCATGAACTTCTGTTTGGGGTGGATGAGGGATGTAGGAACCTAAAATGTTGTGAGGTGGCATATTGTATCAATAATGTGATGATGTTGCACCTTGTCTTAGGTAGCTATGAGGTTATCCATTGATTATTCGTTTCACCTCTTGACTCTCTTACCCCACATGTCCACATACATTTTTTGCACATAAAGCTCAACTTCATACTCTACCACAATCTCCCCCCTTCTTCCACACCCACACTCAATACCACCTTACTATTGCTTGGATGATCCAATTCCTTGCCTCTCTTTTAGAACTTCACTAACACCCATGTATCCTACTTCAACTCTAATGGGCCTCTAACTATACCTTTTAGAATGAGAACTATGCATGGGAATTAAAATATTCATCTTATCTAAAGGCTAATGGTGCAAGAAGATTCCCTAGGATGTGAGTATTTCATATTTTCTATGATAAATGTAATCTATTGGAAAAGAAGTTGGAAAAAATAACTTTTGACTAGAAAAGGCTCCTAAAAAGTAAGGTATTGGGACATGCCTTTAAGCATGATAGATATAATGTTCAAGGGTAATAGCCACGAATAATTTTTTTTGTAGAATTCATGTTATAATTTAATTTCAACAATTTTGGGGTAAATGATATTATATTTGAAAGGATTGTAGAGGTAGTTTTCTATATTCTACTCATTTAGATGCTTGTCATAAATTTTTATTGAGGAATTACTTGAGAATATATTTTTAGGTCAAGGTTCTAGCTTCTATTGTGCTTGGAACTTCAAAACATCTAAAGATTTATTTATTTTTTCTTGTGCCTATGTTTGTTCCTCTTTCTAAAGTTATTATTAGTTATATCTTTAAGGTTCCTTTTGCTTTCAAAATATCCTGAATTGTGTTTGGTTTCTTTGAAAATTACAAGCAATCATTTGTCCTTTTCCTACTATTTATGGAGCACACTTATAATGCCTTGACCTTAGAGAATAATAAATGAAATGTTAAAATTTTTAGTAGTTTTTAAAGCCAATATTTGTAGCTTCTTTTCGAAATTAAATTTTCTTAAATGTATAGCCTTAAAAAAGTTTACCTTGAATTTCAAATGATCACCTTGTCTTTGCCTACAATTTAAGTTGCTCATCTTCTTCAATATAATACTCTCAAATCTTAAGGTATATCTCTTTATCATGATTTGTAACATTAATATTCTATGGCTGTGCTAGGAGTTTCTCTTCCCTCTTGTTGGCTTTCTCTTTTGCAACTTATATCGAGGTGGAGTGTGCTCAGTTGGAGGTGGAACTTGGTTTTGTTGGCAAGGTGGGTGTTATTATGGAAAGGGAATCCATTTTCCCTTTGGTTTATTTTTTGTTTGGCACCAAAAAATCTAGGGTTGTTGCATGGGGGTTGTAGCCCTTTGTTCAATGTTTTAAGTTGATGGCTTACATTGGTTTTCCCGTGTTCCTATAGGGTGGTGTTTTATGAGCCGATTTCCTTTGTTGATACTACCTTTGGTTCTTTGTGCTAGTCTCTATTTTCTAGTTTCATGCTCCAATCAAAAGCATGGTTTGTTTGTTGTTCTTCTAGGCTCACTACTGGTGAGTCTCACTCTTCTTTTTTGGTTGTCTCATTTTTTGTAAGTCTCCAGTCTTTTGCCTCTATGGCTATATTGTAATGGGTATTGGCCCTTCCAGTTTTAACCTAATCAAAACATTAGTTTTCCAAGAATAATAGATTTTCATTTGAATATCAAATAATAATGCCTTCATTTTTCATTGTATTTACTTGATTGTGCAAATAGAGACATCTTCCTATCTTATGTCTTAATCACATTTTATGTTTAGACAAGAAAATAGATTTGGGTTTATGGAGGGCCAATTTATTTGGATTGCTACAACAATTGGCTAAAGGACACCTCCTTTATAAAGTGAAATGGTGGCTAAAACACTGCTTATGCCTATTTTTTCTTATAATAGCATTTTGTAAGTCTTTGACCATAGAGAGAGAATCTCAATATTAATTGGAATAATTTTACATGATATTGGTCCTAATACCTATAGTAAAGTGAATTTTATTCATTATCACTATGATCTAATTCTCATCCCCTTGAGCTTACTATAGGTACCACAATACCTAACTTAGATATGGAATTTTCCTATAACCCAATTTTTTTCAATCTACATAGAGTTATTTTAAAATTTACCTACATTAAATAGATAATCAGGAGCAACCAAGATATGCCCAATTCTCACCAAAGAAGCTTATTAAATAGTTAGTTGTAACAACAAAAGATAAGGTTCCTTTTGCTAAGAAGAACTTCTTTTCAAGGTTTGACGAAGTTGCACATAATTAGATTATTAATAATACAAGTGTTTGATTGGAAAAATATGGTGGAAAATATATGGTTAAACCAATTTACAACTTTATATATTTGAGGATGACCCCATAGTTGTTCTAGAGTGAAAAATAATGGATTCATTTGTGTCATTTGTAATTGTGGATGTTAAATTCAAACAAACAAGGAAAATTAATACATTATAGACAAAGACTCAATAAAAATTAAGCGCATGCCTTAGTTTAGAGAAAAATAACACAATATAAACCTTCATGATTATTGGGATTTCTCCATGATGTATAGTTGCAATGATATAAAATGATGTTGGTTTCTCTTTTCTATAAATTTTATAAATTAGGTAACATTTATTTGTATGAGGATGTTTTCTCCTTTTCCTTTAAATAAAATTTCTTAAATCGACCTCCAACCATGAGAATGGAGAGTTAGGATTCATTTTTGAGATCAATGGTGAGTATTATCTTGAAATATTGTTCAAGCCTTCCACGTGATAAGTGGAAGAAAAGGATGAGGTGGAGGTAAGGAAGGTGTAGATTACCTTAAAATGCATGAAATTTGGAGATTAAAGCATATGGAGGTATATTAGATAGGCAAGTGGATTGAGAGGATTGAATCTTAGAACGTGTTGGGACTCAATCTATAAATGCAAAAAAATTGCTTGAGTCTCATCCCCCTTGTGTATTAGGCCTCATTTTGTCAATTATATATAACCAATCTAATAAATATTTAAATGGCCCCACTTGGTCAAAATTTCTTAATATGGTTATTCATCATGCCTCATATTTCTATTAAGAACTATAAGTAACAAAAATTTCAAAAAGTTCAAAGTTTAGGAAGGTTTTAGTCATTTTTCTTAGTTTCTATAGAGTTGTGGAATTTTAGTGGACTACTAAACATCTTATGCTCATTAAGTATCATGTCTTGATTACTGGTCCCACATAGAGGTTTCACAAATTCTATTAGGCCCCTTTCTCCCCTTGTTTTCTTCATTCCCTTAGTTTACAAGATTTTGACAAGCACTCAAACTTTAACTTTTGATTCCTCACCTCTCATCCTCTTTTGTATTCCCATATTCTCCCCTTCTCCCCTTCTCCACCTCTTTTCCTTCTTTCCCTTTTTGGAATTATAGATTTTTACCAAACTTCTATTTTATTTCCATTACCAAACCTCCCATCCTCTTTTGAATTCCCACTATTCTTTCATTCTTAAATTATGGTCAAGTTTCATATGCCTTGGAGACTTGCAAGGTTCATCCAAACTTCTTATTTCCTTCTTCCTGGACCAACTTGTGGTCCTTCTTCCCTTCACTTGTTGACCTCCAAACCTCCCATCCTTCTATCTTTTCCCATATTCTCTCCAATATTTTCATGCTAAGTTTTAGTGGACATCAAAACATCTTATATTGACCTCCACTTCTATAGGTAGATCATGCATTTTTTCCAACTACTTCATTTGCTCAATTATTTCTTCTATAGCTCGTTTCAATGCACTTCTAGTCTTTCATCACCATTTTGATTCCTAACTTCCAATTTGACAATGAAACCTTGTGTCTCCTATTTTAACCTCTCATCCCACATTAAATTTTTGGAATTCTTCTAGATTTCCTTTGTCACTCATGAGATCCTCAAAGGAAACCATTAATTGAAATCCTATAACATTTATAATGATAAATAACAGTTCTTATCATTAAGAATCATGTTTTGCATAATTCAGTATTAAATTTACATAATGATTTTTATATTAGCTTAAAAGAGGTTTTATGTGTAGTAGGTTAGTCTTTGGGCTAATGATAATTTTTTGGGTCAAATGTACATCCAATACCACAACTACTAATTTTTTTACTTTTTATACCATCTACTATTATTAATCTTGTTGAGAAGACCTCTGGGGACATCCTCATAGGTTTAACTAAGATCAAAGTGAGAGATATATTATCTGTTCTTGGAAATTGGCCTTAAATCACTCACATTCTATTGATTATTTTATTATTCCCTGTGTATGACAACATTTCCCAAGTCCTAAAGTGGATTGATTCCTCTAGGGACGTGAACAATGATTTTGGGACCCAATAGAATGGAGGGTGAAGATTTGATCATGTGGAATATTCACACATGTGGGTGAGTGTAGAGATGTGTGAAAATTGAGGGGTAAAATACTTTTGTATTTTGGATGGATGGTGAGGTTGAAAAGGTGATCTATTTTTTATTTTAGTTGAAGGAAAATGATTTAACTTTTTATTTTATTTTGGAGGAAGTTGGAGGAATGGATAAACTTAATTAATTAAATAGGGACAACTCATTTAATTAAGTAATCAAAAGAAAGGTTGGTCTAGGATACTTAAATTAATTTATTTAATTAACTAGTAGAGAGAATTAGCTCAAATAATTAAATAAATACAATTTATTTAATTATTGATAATGGATGAATTAATTTAATTAAATAAATAAATAGTATTTATTTAATTAACTAGGAAATGGTTTAATTATCCAAATTCATGGAATAATTTGGTTCATTTATTTTCCCATGTTGTAGAAGTAGTCTAGGATTGTTTGTTAAGTTGAGGGCTATTATATGACAAGATCTTCACACTATACAACAATTGAGTCGATGATTGGTTGTTTGTGTAGTTATCCCACTAGTCTCTTTATTTCACTCAAGTTTTATAAATTTTAATTTTTCTTACATATGATATCTTTAGTGGATTATGTGTTACAATGGTAAAGGTTGTACCTATAAATGTGTTTGTATTAAAAAATATTTTCTTTGAGAAAAAATTGGGTGAAATTCATTTTTGCAATTGGTTGCCTATATTAATTTCCTCATGAAATTGTTATGTTGTGGAATATAATCATAGATTCTCAAAACCAAGTTAATAATAAGAGAGATGGATAACTATTCTTATTTACCCTTTCAATTTTACTTTTTTTCATCTATCAAAAGCTCCCAATATGAAATTAAATCTTGCCTCAACAACTATATTCTAGAATTTTTTATTTATTTAAAAGGGTGCAATCTGTCTTGAATCATCATCATTCAATGCCCTCACCCTTATTTTAACTTTACAAAAATAGCATAAGGAGAGATACGAACCTCTCCACTAAGAGACTCTCATACCATGTTTCCTTGTCACCCATAATGATGATTATCTTTGTGTCTATAATTCCCATAGGCATGTGTGCCTTGTCCTATTATTTGATTCTAAGTTTGATAGTGGTATAATTTATCATTGATCTTTTATATTGACATGTTGAGACATTTTATAGTCTATTTTAAATACATTGGGTCGAGCTCTATTGGTGGGTTTTTCCCACAAAGGTTTATCCATGTATATTTATGTTCATATGGTTTACATATTTATGTTTAATTTTCTATCATTTCATTAATATTAATGGTTAATCAAATTAAAATAATTTATTATTAATATCCCCCATCGTGTCATTCACCCTGTATTTAATATGCAATATTAGAGCTATAGATTGATTTTAGAGAAGGATGATTTTCTTGCATTATTGTTGGTTTTTTTTGCATGGTTGCAATGGCAGTAATTGGTTTAGTGGTTTTCATATATGAGTAGGCTTAAAGAATCATGACAAGCATATCTATTTTAAAGATTGAGAAGTTAAATTCCTTTAGGTGTGAATTATTAAAACCAAAATTATATGATCTCTTGGAGGAGAGATAAATTGAGAGTTGTATAGAGAAAGAAAGGCCTATTGGATTATTAAATGAATACTAGAAGAAGATCAACATAACAAATTAACGAAAAAATAGCATCTTAATTGATTTTGTAACATTTTATTTAAGTAAACCCTTTTAGCCTTAATGCATCTCCTTTTCAACCTTCAATATTGAAAATGTATAAGACCTTTTCACTAATGCATATTAATTAAATATTTTTATGCAACCATAACAAATATACCACAAGCAATCAAATCAAACATATTATAAAATAAATTAAAATGAGCGCAACAAATGAAAAATAACCAAATACATAGAATATTGATAAATTATTGGTTATTGGATTCATTAGCCTTGACTATGAAGGGATTGAAAATTATACAAATGATGGTAGAATATAATAGATCCTAGATGACACTTACATCAATTCAACACAAAATTTAAATCTTTCAAATAAAATTCTTTATTTTATAGGTTTATTCATGACACATGAATCCATAATCAACACCAATTCATATCATGGTTCCAAAAGGACTCATCTCACAATCAAATTGAGTAGGACAGGGAGTTTAAACCTAACACATTTATTGATATTTATCATATCCAACTAAACATCATTGGGGAAACTTGTGTCAACATTCTCAATTAAAAAAATGAGGTGTATCTTCAAAACACAAGGATAGCCAAAGTACAACATAAACAATCCAACATGGTATAATCCAATAGAGCAATATCAATTAATTATATTAAATTAAAAATCATGTAAGGCTAATATGATCTAGATATCATAGATGCATAAATTAATAATCATAATGCCAAAATATATAATAATAACTAATTCATATATATATATATATAATGAAAATAATGAATCAAAAATATAAATATAGTTTTGAACACACGGTATTATTTTTTAGTTGGTTTTTATTTTTCTATTATCTCAAAATTTTCTACATTTTCATTTAAGCTTTCTTAATTATATCTCAATTAACCTCCTCCTTCTCATGTAATCTATATATACCCACTCTCCTAGCTTGTATTTTCAATTCATGCATTCTTTATTTTTGAGCTCTCTTAATTCTATTTTATCTTCTAGAAAATTTGCATCTCTTTGGATTCTAAATCTTTAATGGTATTTTTATATTTGATCATTTGTATTTGTAATTTAATAGATTTTGTTTCCTACACTAGTTTCTAGGTTATTAGTTGTTCTGTAGATTCTAACAAGGAAAACCTCTTAGATGCTTAAAAAATGCTAGAGAACAGATGTCAAGGATGATAAGAAAAATTGTAATAGAAACCTTGAGAATGATATCTCTCAACATATTTTACATAGATTTTTCTACACATACACTATATAAGAATAGTGTTA
This sequence comes from Sequoiadendron giganteum, assembly GCA_007115665.2. NCBI lineage: Eukaryota > Viridiplantae > Streptophyta > Pinopsida > Cupressales > Cupressaceae > Sequoiadendron > Sequoiadendron giganteum. The sequence continues at coordinate 596,849,073 of CM021109.1, forward strand.
CTTTTACATATATTGTAGACACTCAAATTTTGCTAATGCTAATTTCATTCCATTTCCCCACATCCATTAATAAAAAACACACATTCATTAAAACACCACATACAATTATTAATTAATCAAAATTATGTTAATTATTTATGATCCTTTTTATTTTATTAATTTAAATAATTCCATTACCTAAAATATCTAAATTAAATCCAAAGAATCACTATCCATAATTAATTTAATAGAATCACGATAACATCAAACAAAATCAACTAATCAATTAAGTAATTATTCAAAATAGTTAATAAATATTTAAAAATAAAAAATCAAACTACTTAAATGATTGAGAAAACAAAATGAATAAATCTATTAAATCAATAAATTATACTAACTAGCTTATAATAGTCACCTCATTTTTATCCACTTCACCGATCCTCATTCACATCCTCGAAAATATATAATTTGGAATCAATCCTCCACCTTCAACAATCACAATTCTAGTGAGCAAGTAAATTTTATTGCAACAGACAACATACATTATAAATATAGAGCTTAACTAGAATACTCTATCTGAGGTTTGCAAATAGTGTTAGAGTAAATGGTTTTTCTTTTATTTCAATTTTTATTTGTGTTATTTTAACTTGCATGCTTACATTTGACATATTCCTTGTGAAATTTTTTTCCAGGCTAATATTTCATTTGAAAATCAATTTGCTAATTTATTTTTCAAAATTTGATTTCTTTTCCAAACTATTAATAGTATTTTTATCTCTAGCTTGGTTTAAATGTAGTCATGTTTTTGGGATTCCTTTGAGCTTGATTTGTTAAAAAATCCCTTTGTAGCACAATGATGTTTTGAGGTCATCTTATTGACCAATCTTAATATTATTATTTTGGAAGAGTAACGTCAGAAGAATTTCACCTTACTACAACACTTGTAGGCACTACCTAAATGGTCAAATAAAACTAGGCATTGGATGCATTATATTTAAAATATATCTCCAATCTCCAAGTTTAAGGACTATATCTCCAATCTCCAAGTTTAAGGACTATATCTCCAATCTTGAAATTAGTCGAATTAATGTTTGTCAAACTACTACTTAACAACTAGCTATTATTAGGTGTTTGAATCAGGTTATTGGATTCCCTTTTGTCTTTTAGTTCAGGTAACCCTATCGTTCTTAGCTCCATAGATCTATCTTCCTTTGTCATCAAATATTTAACCATCTACAATGCCAAATATCTAATGAGATTGGAAGAATCAATTCCCTTCTAATTAATAAAGTATATAGAGATGTACTGATTAGTTTCTTTGGAGTGATTTTATCATCCCATAGAGATATTTTTAATTTTGATCCCATTGCTTCTAATTCTCTAAAGCCATTTTCTTGATTATTTTGATCAGTCTCTTATTTGTTGACTCGACCAAACCATTTCCTTAAGGATAATAGTTTGGGGATGATTTTAAATACACCCCATATTTCAAGGTAGACACAAAACTTGGAACTTTAGAATGATTTTTCAGCATTGAATATTATGGGTTGAAGAACCCCGAACCTAATGACAATGTCCTTTAGAAAGTTGGTAATAACACATTGAATAGTTTCTTTAAGTGAAATAACTTTGGTCCACCTATTGAAATAATTTGTAGCTATGAGAATTTATTTATGTCGTACATTAGAAACTAGAATAATCATCCTAATGAAATTGAGACCCAAATAGGTAAATGGTTCTTCTACTAGTATAGGTCTTAAAGGCATTTTAGTGTTTCTTATTTTTCTAGTTTATAGTTGACATTATGGTATCTACTAACCCATTTATGGAAATATATTAACACAGTGGGCCAATAGTACTCTACATAGGCTATCTTATTAGTAGTTGGTTGAGCCAAAAATGTATTCCAAGAATTCTTTGGTGAAATCCTTACAATATTTTTTTTGTTTCCCCCCGTAAAATACATCTCAAAAAATTCCCATTCAATCTTCTCATAAACATAAAATTATCTATTAATACATAGGAAACCCTTGTTACCTATAGGAACTCTTATTAGAAGTAGACACTTTTTTTGGATATTTCGTAGTTTGTATAAATTAAATTTTTCTTTCATCCAAGTTGCCAATTTCTGCTCGACATTTATAAAGACTAATTATATTCTTGTGACCTCTTGGTTGTGATTTAGGATTTTTAGTGATATGTTGGCATAGTGCCCTACCTTCACAAATTTAGTTGGTTTGATATTGATATATTATATTTCATAATTTTGGTAATCTAATTTTCCCCCTCCATGAAATGCTCCTTAATACAAGGGTGTACAATGAATTTTATAACTTTATTTCCTAATGTTAGATGTTTGAATATTTTAAAACCTTTAACGAAAGAATAAGTTTATTTTTCATATAACGTGTTTGATTTTAAAAAATCCTCTCTTCCTTCAAGAGTCCATTTGCATTCTTTATCCTTTTTTAGTAAAATATTGATAGGTCTCACTTGATGAAAAATCAAAGGTAAAAATCCCCATAAAGTTGGCCTTTCAACGAAAGAACTAGAATAACTTCTTATCTATCAATAATGATCTAGGTCTTTAATGACTTGCACTATGTTTGGATCAATACAAATCCCTTCTTTGGAAATAATATTTTTGAGGAGTTTACCTTGAGGGAATCTAAAGAAGCACTTTTTGGATTCAAAGAGATACCAAATTATTGACACTTAATGGAAAAATCATTCCAAATGATCGAAGTGATCCTATTTATTCTTTTAAATTGGAAAACTCATTCTAAATTCTCAAAGTGATCCTACGTCTTTGTTTAGAATGCACTAAGATCATCCAATTAAATTAGGATGATCTTATTTACGAGTTCACTAAAATAAATATATCCATGGACTTTTGAAATGTTGCACCTACATATGAGAAACTTAAAGGAATCTTGGAATATGCACATGTTCCCCATTTAGTGGTGAATGCTATTTTGTGTTGATCATCTTTCTTCACCCAAATTTACTTATAGCCAAAAAATGCATCTAATAAATAAAATTATTATGATCTAGCTACTATTTTTAATATCATTTTTGTTGATGAAAGGGGATACTAATCTTTTAATGAGGCCTTATTCAGATCTTAGAAACATACACAATTTTTAATCTCCCATTTTTTCTTTTTGTCTAGTAGAATTCTTGATAGGGAAGAAAAAATAGAGTATGTTAATTTCTAAATATCAAAGTTAGAGAGGTGAAGAACCTAAGTTTTAAAATTGGGATGATAGAAAAAATAGAATTGGATGATGCTTAGAATTCCAAATATCTTGGGTTATTTTTCCTCGTTTGAGAAAAGGAATATGGAAAAATTGATAACCACCCCAAGGGCAAGACTAAACCTTAATTTTTATGAGACTTCCAAAGGTAATCTCAAGGCCTTAGGTGTAGGTTGCATCATTAGATATGAGGCTTGCATCCTCATATTGAATTTATCAAATAAATTAAAGGATGCCATCAATAATGAAGCACAAGTCAAAGCTCTTTATGAAGGTCTCAAATTGTGTGAATAGAAGAAAATCTAGAAAGTGAGCATTGAAGGGGATTTATTGATCTACATCAACATAACCACATCAAAAATTTGAAGTGGAAATTATGAAGGTGGTATTGGTTATGGACTCTGGTCGTGTTGGTTAATATTTATAGCGCGAGGGGGGGAGTGCAAGGGGTAGAGGTTATATGGATAATTCATTATCAGGTCATAGATTTGATGGTAGAGGTTATGTTTGTTTTTCTTTCTTTGGAAGGAAACCCCCTTTTATGAGGGTATTATATTTCAATTGTGTATTGTATTATGAGGAGACTATGATAGAGAGAAGAAGAAGTTACAACATATGTGGTATAAGTTTTATCCCTTCATATTACTATACAAAATAAAAGGACTAACTATTTCTACATGGATGTAGCCCATATTGGGTGAACTGCGTATATCAATCCTTGTGTTTTGTGTTATTATTATATTTTACTTTTGCATTCATTTTATTCTATATTTATCTACAATACTATTCCTAACAAATAGTATAATATTTGTACATTTATTTGGCTAATAAGCTCAAAAGGAGATTTTTTGGTTCAAGTTGGAGCAATGGAGGAAGAACTTGTGAGCTTAGGGTTGAGGAGTTTAATGGCCAAAACTACCAGCTATGGAAGACATGAAAATGAAGGACTATCTATGTAAAAAGGATATTTAATTACTGTTGAGTGAAAAATAAAATAATTTAATATTCTTGATAGAAAGGCATTGGGAGCGGCATTAGTGGCTTTCAATATATCAAAATAAATGACAATGGTGGATTTGATGTCAAAATTAGATAAACTATATGAATAACCCTTAACTTCCAATAAGATATTTCTTATGAAACATTTATTCAATATGAATCTATGTCAAAATGTGGGTCTATTCTTGATCATTTAAATGAGTTTTTCACATGGCCACTAGTTAGTTAAGTTCTATGAATGCAACCTTTGATGAAGAAGTTAGGGATCTCTTTATTTTGTGCTCATTTCCAAAATTATGGAATAGCTTGGTCATGGCTATTAGTAATTCTATTTCTAGTTCGAGCACTTTAAAGTATGATGATGTTGTTGGTGTTATCCTTAGTGAGGAAATGTGATGGAAAAGCATAAGAGAGACACCAGGTAATGATTTGACTATGGAGAATAGGGGAAGACAAAGGGAGAGAGAAAAGAGCCCAAGAAATTATGGGAAGTTTAAGAAGGGAAATTCCAAATCTAAATGAAGGCCAGAGTGCTAGAATTATGGGAAGAAAGGACACTTGAAGATAAAATACTAGTATTGAAAAGAAAATAAGGAGATGGACAAAAAGAAAATAGTACAAAAAATGTAGTATGTGATGTATTACAAGATGCTTTGATCCTTTTATTAGATAATATTACTAATTCTTGAGTGTTAGACTTAGGGGCTTCATTTCATGCCACACCTCATAAGAAATGTTTTCTAGATTATGTTCAAGGTGATGTTGGACATGTTTATTTGGGTGATGATGAACCATGTGATTTTTTGGAAAGGGTAAGATACAAATTAAATTACCAAATGAAAACCAATGGTTTTTTAAAGAGGTAAGGCATGCTATTGATTTGAGAGTTACTCTTTAAATTTCAGAAGAACAACTTGGAAGTGAAGGATTTGACTGTGGAGAACATGGGAAGACAAAGGGAGAGAGAAAAGAGCCCAAGAAATTGTGGGAAGTCTTAAAAGGGAAAATATAAGTTTAGAGAAAGGCCAAAGTGGTAGCATTATGAGAAGAAAAGACAACTGAAGAAAGAATGTTGGTCTCAAAAAGAAAAATAAGGATCTATGGACAACAAGAAAATAATAAGGAAGAAAAATTAGTAGGTGATGTATTGCAAGATGATTTGATCCTTTCATTAGATAATATTATTGATTCTTGGGTGTTAGACTTAGGGGCTTAATTCCATGCCACACCCATAGAAAATGTTTTTAGATTATGTTCAAGGCGATTTTGGATAGGTTTATTTGGGTGATCACAAACCATGTAATGTTTTTGGAAAGGGTAAGATACAAATAAAATTACCAAATGGAAACCAATGTTTTTGAAAGAGGTAAGGAATGTTATTGATTTGAGAACAAATCTAATTTTAATATAACAAATAGGAAGTGAAAGTTGTATAGATACATTTATAGAGAATTCATGGAAGGTCGCTAAAGGAACATTGATAATAGGAAAATGAGAAAAGATAAGTACATTGCATTTATGTACTAGTAATTCAAATTTATCTATTTCCTTAGCTTCTACAAGAATAGATACAACATTGGGCACTGTAAGTTTGGGCACATGAGTTAGAAGGGGATGAGAATTCTCCACTCAAAGAATTTATTGCTAGGTTTGAAGCAAGTTGATTTGTATTTATGTGAAAACTATGTATAAAAAATAAAAGAGAATCACATTTTTCAGAGTTGGGAAGGATAAGAAGAGTGAAAAATTAGAGTTTGTGCATTCAGATGTATGGGGATTGACTCAGGTATCATCTCTTGGTGGATCTTATTATTATGTTACTTTTATTTATGATGCAACTGGAAAAACTTGGGTTTATTTTATTCAAATAAAATATGATGTGCTTGATACTTTTAAGAAGTGGAAAGCTTTAGTTGAGAATGAGACAAGAAATAAGTTGAGGTGTCTCAGATTAGATAATGGAGGTGAATATTGCAACAATAATTTTGATAGTTACTGTAGACATCTAAATTTGATCACTTCCATATGATCAAAATCGACTACTCTATTAATCTATTTCATTAATAGTGATTAAATAATTTATTTAATCATTATTTCATTTTCTGCCTAAGGTTCCTAAAGTATGTAATTACATAAATTAAATACTTTACCTTATCCCTTTTCCTCTCTAAATTAAATAAATAAGACAATTTGTTTAATTTAGTCATTTGACCTATTTGGATTAAAACTAAATTTTAATTCCTCTTTTTCTCTCTCCTTGTCACATTCTCCATAATCTTTTTCTAATCCAGATAAAATTAATTTATCTGTGATTAGGATGTGCACCACTTAATCTTGATTAAGTGTCACATCCTCCATAATCTCTCACTTGCCTCTAATATCTCATTAATTATCCTAATCTTGTGTTTTCACAACCTTAATCAAATTCATTAACCATATTTGGCTTACCTTTTCTGGTCAACGTTTCCACTTGCCTTTCTTGGCCTTGACTCTCTTTCCCATGTGAATTTTTAATTCACATTTATTTATCCAAGGCTCCTCTCTTCCCCATGTAAATTTTTAATTCACTTTTATCTTTCCAAGGTCTACCCTATCCCCATGCAAAGTTCTAGAAGGCTTGACTTGTCACTTTACATGTGCCAAGGACTTCTAGAACCTTGGACTTGTCACATCACCCACATGTGACAAATCTCCAACTTTTTGGAGACCCTCTCTTATCCACTAGATTCTTCCAATCATTGTGAATTTTTAATTCACTTTTATTCCTCCAAGGAATCTTCTCATCCCCCAAGGTACTTGTCCTTCATCCACCTCATGTACTTCTCTTCCACCTCATTTCCACATCATTCCACCCTAAGACATCTCACATTCCACATGTCAAGATGTGAGGGCTTGTGAGTCCTCAACTCACCATAGCCCTTCATCTTGATCTTGTTGGATCAATCCCAACCGTTAAATTCTCTAGAGAATTCCAATTGTCCTATAAATACCCCCTCATTTCTCCCATTTTAGGGATCAAGTCTTTTGCTACCAAACCCTTGCCAAATTGTCATTTGTAGCATTTTAGCTTTATTCATAGCATTTCTTATCAATCCATCTTGCATCTTGCATCCACTTCACTCCATTGCCATCCAAGGAGCACACAAGACATCCAAAGATCAAGGGCCAACCAAGGAAGAAGCAGCATGAAGGTATAACAATCAACAGTCAATTTGTTTATCTTGCTTTCATGTTTACTATTTCTTAGGCTAATCATTGAGGTGCCTTTTTATTATGTTTTTTCCTCTTATTGCATCATTTTAGCATCTCACATTAGGACTTGACATTTTTAATAGGATCACATTTCTGGCAGGGTGATGGGACAGAGCTAGAGACTATGCGGGCAGAGAGGGAGAGGTCCGCAGAGCAGGTACGATGATTGACAGCGACACAGGAGGCATGGGAGCAAGAGCGGCGAGCCATTAGCAAAGAGAGGGATAGGTACAGGTATGAACGAAATTTCGATCGATTCCAAGTTGGGCAGAGAGATGAGTACATGCATGAGGCGGTGTACCAGAGGGGTGTGTTTGAGCAGGTAGTGCCAGATCCGATGCAGTGTACAGCGCAGTATGTTAGGCAGATACCACAAATGTCGGCACCGTCTCACTCTTTAGAGACACGGACCAGGGGGTACAACGATTTTCAGCCGACTCCTTCACGATTTGGGACTCCAGCTCATGAGTCGCAAGGAACTCCAACACACAGGGGACCGGTACCTGAGTCTTCTCAGAGGTTAGGTGTGGGCAGCTCAGGGCAAGTAGAGGACAGGTGACAGGATACAGGTGTTTTTGACAGGTACCAGATGGAGGTGTAACACATATTCTCAGATGATGCACCTTATTTTGAGGATGATATATAAGTGATTATGTGGTGACTATATTTTGGATATGGACATTGTATTATTTTGATGATGATATGTGATGGTCCCCATTGATATTATGCCGCACATTTTTGTGATGGATGATTTATGTTATGCATATGGTATTATATTGATCTGTTTTTGTGTTGATATGGATATTGTGTTATGATGTTAATGATTTATTTATGCATGTGTGGATGATGTGATTATGGATGATGTTAATGATTTATGAATGGTAATACAATTGTATATATGATGTAAGTAATATGGGCTTAATAATGATGCATAGGTGGATATGGAAATGTATGGATAAATGATCATAATGAATTGAATGAACCTACATGAATTAATGCAATATGGATAAATGACTGGATGTAAATGGATGAATTTATTTAAATGGATAAATGTATGGATGAAAATGAACCTAAATGAATTGATGCAAATGGATAAATGAGCCTAAATCAATTAATGCAAATGGATAAAATGAACCTAAATGAATTAATGCAATATGGATACATGAATGGATGTAAATGGATGAATGAACCTAAATAAATTTAAAGCAATATGGATAAATGAACCTAATGTATTGATGCAAGTGGATAAATGAATGGATGTAAATGGATAAATGGACTTAATGAATTGATGCAATATGGATAAATGAATGGATGTAATTGTATAAATGAACCTAATGAATTAATGCAATATGGATAAATGAATGGATGTAAATGGATAAATGAACCTAATGAATCAATGCAATATGGATAAATGGATGGATAAATGAATGGATGTAAATGGATAAATGAACCTAATGAATTGATGTAATATGGATAAATGAACTTAATGAAAGTAGACATAAGTATCAATGGCTAGGTGATAGGCATAGGGTGTGTGGAGCGCAGTACCTATCAAGAACCATAAGGATCTTGAGAAGAAAAGTTAGTAAGAGTGAATGAGAGTTTGCACAACCAAAATCACGAGTCATAGGTGTAGGATCAAGATTGGATGAAGGGGGAATATGCAATGAGATGAAATGCAACATGAATGCAATTTGCCATCCTTTAGAGCACTGATTTTTGCTATAGCATAAGACATCGGGCGTCAGGGTATGTAAACCAAGACGAATTAATGTCCAATGCATAAAATAAACACATCAAACAAGAAGGCTATCCCAATACCCCAAAGTCACGATGACTTTGGTCGGGTCAGGTATTGGGATAACCACAAGCACAAAGGGATGCCCCCACATAACGCACGATCCAAGAGGAATCCTGGTGGGTACTATGTGGAGCATCCCAACAGATAGCAACAATAAAACAGTCAAGAGATGTCCTTATGTTAACTAGGAAAAACACACCATAATATGAAGGATCATGGCGATCTTGACTAGTAATTATAGGGAGCTCAAACGAAAAACAAAATATAAAAGTACCAAAAGATCATAATCAATTACAAACGTCCTTTGCCATAAGATCCCAAGGATGGATGGGGTTGACGTGGTCTGTTAGGAAGGATGCATCCTATTAAGACCGATGATGGATACTAAACTAAAGTGATCTAGATGACGCAGGATAATTGTCATTGGGCAGATTTCTTGATACGAGAAGATCTTGTTTGTGAAGAATCAGTGATGATAGGGACATACCTGACAACAAAACAACAAGAGGACAAGACACAACCTAAAGACTTAGGGGCTCGAGGGTTGATCAAAGATCAACCTTGCCTACGTGAAAGCGCAGAGCCCTCGTAGTTCAGGAAAAGACCACGATAAAAGAGTGGAAAGTGGACTGATGGAAACCGATGGAAGACCAAGACAAACACAAGCCTCGGGGGCAGATCAAAAGATCAACCTTGCCTATGTGCAAGCGTAGGGGCAACGTAGTTCGGATATGACAAAAGACTGAGGATGGACAAGATCGAAATGTGGACCATGAGGACGGATGATGAATGACGAAATGCCTTGAGGGCCAATCAAAAGATGAGCCTTGCCTACGTGCAAGCGCAGAGGCGTCATAGTTCAAGAGGAGATGATGATAAAAGTGGAAAGAGGGCGATGACGACAGATGATGGAGGACAACGATTGGACGGATCGACCACAAAAGAAGACAAAGAGAAGCCCCGAGGGCGGATCAAATGATCAGCCTTGCTTACGTGCAAGAGTAGGGGAAACATAGTTCACAAGGTATGAAAGACCAACAATGAATAAGATCGAAAAGTGGACAATGGTGACGAATGATGAAGGACACAATGCCTTGGGGGCTGATCAAAAGATGAGCCTTGCCTACGTGCAAGCACAGAGGTGTCGTAGTGCAAGCGCAGAGGCACGCCCGGTGGGACCCACAAACGGGTCCCTTCACTTCACATTTGTTGTTGTTTAAGTTCTTTGCAGGTTCAAGTCGTAGAGGGGCGGATTTGCCCCGCAGAGGGGCGGACTTGCCCTCTCGGGCGCTACAGAGGGGCAGATACACCCTCTTGTTCTGACGTTTCTGACAATTTTTATTGCAGAAGTGCGGATACGTCCCCACTATCCGACGTTTTTGACAGTTTTACTGCAGAAGTGAGGATACGACCCCGCGTTTCGATGTTTTTGCTAACTGTTTTACTGCAGAAGTGCGGATACGCCCCCGTGTTTTGACATTTTTTGCTAACTGTTTTCTGCAGAAGTGTGGATACGCCCCTATGTTCTGACATTTTTGCTAACTATTTTCTACAGAAGTGCAGATACGCCCCCGTGTTCCGACATTTTTTGCTAACTATTTTCTGCAAAAGTGCGGATATGCCCCTATGTTCCGACGTTTTTGCTAACTATTTTTTGCAGAAGTGCGGATTCACCCCCGTGTTCCGACATTTTTGCTAACTATTTTCTACAAAAGTGCAGATACACCCCCGTGTTCCAACGTTTTTGCTAACTATTTTCTGTAGAAGTGTGGATACGCCCCCATGTTCCGACGTTTTTGACAGTTTTCTGCAGAGGGGCGGATACGCCCTCCTGTTCTAGCATTTTTCACAGCTAAAATTTGCTTGCAGGGCCTTTATTTCATTCAAATTTTAAATTTTTCCTTGTTGTTTTATTTATTCACTTAGCATAATTAGGGGGAAGTAATATTTGTTGCTTGTTGTGTCTATTTTATTTGTGTTACCTTAAGGGGGCATTAGTTTTTTTTCACCTTCCCCCTTTGCACTTTGTGTGGATCCGAAGCGGGTAGTTGGAAATGATTAGTGTCTTCTTCTTAGCGGGAACTACTTGGGGATTCCATCACCCTAAGGGATGATCCCAACCATGCATACCGACGGGGTATATAAAGGGGGGAGAGCCAAAGTTGTACCCCAATCCAGTTACGTCGTAATTAGCGGAACGTCGAAGCTAGGGTGATACCTAGATAGACATGAAGAGTTGGTCCGAGCCTTTCAGTATCTCGTTGGGGTTCCCGACTCACACTTGTGACACACTGGTGTTCATGGTTGTGCCTCACGTATCGAGCGTATATCGAGGACTCCCTAGAAACCTTGTTCATCCTAGAGTAAGACCTTGCTGGCCATACCCCTTAATACTAATCATAGGATTGTGCTTGTTCAAAGTGTCTTTCTGTGAAAAACCAGTAAATTTTGATAAGTCAAACCTTCATTGAGTCATTTCAAGTCCTTGCCATAATCCCTCATTCCAAACCAAGTCATTGTTTTCCTACAGAGGGGCGGATTTGCCCCCCTGTTTTAGCATTTTTCACTGCATAAGTGCAGATACGCCCCCCTGTTTCAGCATTTCTCACTGTAGAAGTGCGGATACGCCCCCCTATTTCAACACTTTTCACTGCAGAAGTGTGGATACGCCCCCCTATTTCAGCATTTTTCACTGCAGAAGTGCGGATATGCCCCCTTGTTTTGATGTTTCTGATAGGTTTTTTACTGCAGAAGTGCGGATACGCCCCCTGAATGGACAATTTCATCCATTTGACCATTCTAAACCCCCGTTTGAACTCCCAAAGTCTCCATTTGACCATTTGATCATCCTAATCACTCATCTAACCAATCCAAACATCCATTTGACCATTCCAAACCTCCATTTAACCTTTCTAAAACGTCCATTTATCACATTCTCATTGAGCATTCCACCATTTGGGATACCCATCTTACCGTGTGACCTAAACATTTGCACTTTCCAAAAAGATCACTTCAACAACACATCTTCCATTTGCATTCATCATCATCTCTCAACACAAAATCCCTTAAACCTTGTTTTAGGAGTTATCTCCCGAATTGACCAAGGCGTTAAGTTTGATCATTATCCTACTTATAAATCCTTGTCTTCAACCTAATCACTCCGCTTCTATCTTGAGGTGGATTTGTGTTGTAAGTCAACGTCATTGGCCCAAATCAATCCCCTTCCATCTCAAGGTGGATTCGGTGTCGTGATCATTGATTTAGCTAGCTCAAATCGATCAACCAACGTCATAAGTCACTTAGGGTGATTTCCAAATCAGGTTTTAGGATCCCCTCCACTCAAATCAATCCTCATCCAAATCATCCAATTGATATATCATCAATTGATCCAATCAAATCAATCCAAATCCAAATCATCAAATTGATACATCATCATTTGATCCAATCAAATCAATCCTCATCCAAATCATCCAATTGATATTTCATCAATTGATCCAATCCAAATCCAAATCATCAAATTGATACATCATCATTTGATCCAATTAAATCAATCATCATCCAAATCATCCAATTGATACATCATCAATTGATCCAAACAATCCAATCCGAATCCGAATCATCCAATTGATACATCATCAATCAATCCAATCAAATCAATCCAAATCCAAATCATCAGATTGATATATCATCAATTGATCCAATCAAATCAATCCAAATCAAATCATCCAATTGATACATCATCAATTGATCAAATCAATCCAATCCAAATCATCCAATTGATACATCATCAATTGATCCAAATCAATAATCAATCCAATCCAAATCATCAAATTGATACATCATCAATTGATCAAATCAATCCTCATCCAAAATCATCAAATTGATACATCATCAATTGATTCATCAACTTATCCAAACAATCCAATCCAATCTATCCAAATCTATCAAAATCCCATCATCCAATCAAAATCATCCATCAACCAATCCTTATCCAATCATCAAATTAATTGATACATCATCAATTGATCCATCATCCAATCCCCATATGAGCTTCCAATACATCCTAGTTTTCTATCCATCATCTATTCTTTCCTTCTAATTTGTATCCATCATGAATCTTTATCCCCCTCTCACACGACCAATAATAGTAGTCAAGGGGAATCCTAACTCCATTGATGACGATAACGAAAATCTTGTTGATCATGAAGATTGTTATATAGATCCCCTTGACACTATCATTGCTAGCAAGCTCTCTCCAATCTCCTCCCAAAATCCCACTACTTCTTCGAACTATCCCACCATGCCTTCATCCACATCTAATAATAGTTCTTATGCTACCCTTGACAAGGGATATCCAACATCCTCACCATCAACATATTCATCATGTCCTCCCTCTCAACCTCTATCCTATCCAACATCCATATCCTCCTCTCCTTATCATCATCAACAATCCCAATACCTCTACCTTAATCCCACATCCCACTCCAACACCCACACCTTCCTATCACAATCCCCCATCCCAATATTCCTCCTATCCTAATCCACCATCTCAATCTCCTTATCCTAATCCATCACCCATTCCATTCTATGCCAACTCACCATACATGTCTTCCTATGGTGATCTACCACCTCAATCTTCATGTTCTAATCCAACATCCACACCTTCCTATCACAATCCCCCATCCCAATATCATTACATGAATTCCACATCTCCCCATTCTAATCCTTCATCCACATATTCCTACTATCACTCACTGTCCCAATCTTCTCAATCTAATCCCACATCCACATCTTCCTACATCACTCCCCCTTTCACCGCATTATATCTTAATCCTCCATCTAAACATAACTCACCTAGTCCTCCAACCACTCCCAGTCCTCCATCTAGTTCCATCCACTCATCTAATCATAATCCTCCATCTCCTCCTAGTCCTCCATCCAATCCCATCCCCACATATAATCCTACTCCTAATCCACCAATTCCTAATCCTAATCCACCAATCCATAATCCTAATCCTCCATCCATCCCTGATCCTCCATCCATTCCCATCACTCCACCTAATCCTACATCCCTTCCAAATGTCGCCCAAGGACTCATAACAGAAGAGACTCAATGCCTTCCCACTCTATCATGTATGGTCACTAGTGATGAGGCCCTCCTCCATCCTATACCTATCCCTCCCATCACCATTCCTGACACTGTCCAAACGGTTGAGTCGGTCAAACCCATCGAATCCATTAAATCCCCATCTTCTACTACTAGATCCACCCAATCCATTAAAGACATCCAATCCCCTCCTCCTAGTCCTAATATTCACAAACTTCAATCCAATGACCTTCATGAATCCTCCATCCTCCTATCTCCCCCAATTGAGAAGTCCCTCCAACACTCTTCCATCACCATACATCCCCCACATGATGAGTCATGCCAAGAGCTTGATCCAAAGCATACAAGCATATCCTCTTCTCCAAATCAAAATCCTTCCATCCCATCTCCTCCATCTCAAGAAAATAGTCTTCCATCAATTTCATCTCATGATCCATATCTTAAACAAAGTCATGATCCTATCCTCCCATCCATCCCATCTCAAGATCACACTATCTCATCCACTCCATCCCATGATCCCCTTTGCATTCACGATCCAATCACTCTATCTCATGAGCCCTCATCATCCACTGCCATAAATCTAGATCCTATCATAACTAATCCCTTATCACTCATTCTTCCTGATCAGGATGTTGCTCTCCCCTCATCTCCATCGTTGCCTTCCATCGCACCACCACTTTTTTATCACCTCGGTAATATTGCATGCATCCATGGTGGCCTTCTTACAGAAGAAAAATAATGTGTATGCACCACCCTACCTCTTCCACCTACTAATGTGCTCGCATCATGCTTCCAAGAGAATAAGCATCCTAACATAAATCACATGCTACAAAACATGAACTATCAAGGAAAAGGTTTAGGCCTTCATGAGCAAGGTGCTTTAGAGCCCATCCAAGTCAAAGAACATCTAGGCACACATGGTCTTGGATATGTCTCCCAAAACTCACACTCTAAAGATGTCGGTACAACCTCCATACATCCTAGACGATCCTCTTTGAAAAGCACGAGAGGTACTTTCCATTGTTCTACCAAGTCATTTTCCGCCATCCCTCCTCCCCCATCATATTACCTAAAAATAACAATCCATCTTCCTCCCTCATCCTCTCAATCCATTTTGGGTCCTTATGTGCCTCCATCCACCAACGCTCATCCTCCATCTACTCCATCTATTTTGGGCCCTTATGTACCTCCATCCACTGTAATAACTCCTAAATTCATAAACCCTAATCAGGATCAACAAAGGCACCCATCCATGCATGCTATCTCGCATCCTCCATTCACACACCATCATCATAACCCTACCTCCATCGCTCCACATCATCCATCTCCTCATACCCATCCCATTGCTACTAAACGAACTTTGAATGCCAAAGCAACAATGCATAAATCCAAACATCCACATGAATCTAAAGCTCCTCATTTCCCCTTCCAAATACATGTTGAAGAAAATAAAAATCAAGTCTAGAATCCAAATCAATCCAAAAGGCCACAAAGGCCCACCGAAGCAAAAATAAAAACCATGTGGATCCCAAAGAAAAAAGGTGCCATACCTTCAATTGAAAAGTCCATAACGACATCCAAAGTTTCTATTCCCCCACAAAATCATTCACCTCCTCCATCTCCTAAATCTGTTTTGGGTCCCTACATCCCAAAATTCACTATCCCAATGCCTCCATTATCACCACACTCTCCATCCATTCATCCACTTATCTTTTCGCATTCACCATCACATGTGCCAATGTTGGTCCTGAACACCTTCCCCCATCACACATCCACTCCATCATTCCATCCATACACTTTCCAACATCCCATCCACTATTCCCTCTATCTCCCCCATCAAATCCCTTTAATCCATCCTCTTACATAATCCATCCATTCTCATAAGGTTGTACCAACATCCGCATAGTTGCTTTACACATAGGCTCTTCTTTATCTCATATGGAACTTGATGCTTGAGTCCTTCATCCATCCACTTTATCATATTTCTTCTGAATCCATATCCTCATCCATCTTCACCGGTATCCTAGTCAAAAAGTCAAAAAAAAAAAACAAAGAAAAAAAAGAAAAATAGTAAAGAGAAAGTCATTCGTCCAATGGTGAAAACTTGCCAAACAAGTGCCTTGGATAAGTACCATGATGAAAACCTGGAAAATAGGCATCATGCGTAAATTCCCAATCTAGTCTCCTTCCACGATTGGGGGCAACACCCACTTATGCATTCCTTTCCTCCATCTCCTACATATGCCTATTTTCCACATCTTACCCATCATCTCCCATTCATATCCCAGTCCCTCCCTCTTCCTTGTGATCTTGATAACGACAGGGGAACATACATATACATGCTTTGGACATCTCTTGGCATATTTTCCCCTCATCCACTATCATTTTTCTTATCCTCCCCATCTAATTTTCTGATCCATACTTATTATCTATATCCATCCATCATGTCAAGCATCTTGCTATCCCTCTTTCCTCGTCATGCATGACACATCTAGAGTGGGGGCATCTCCTTATTTTGTGATAGAGTCCTTGGCAACATCGTCCATCCATCCCTCTATGTAATCTTTTTCATCTCCCCATCCCTCCCATCCTTATATCCATCCATCTCCTCGTCCTTATCTTCCTATCTACCCATCCACTAGTCCTTTTTCATCCTTTCATCCTTGTCTACCCATCCCTCTATATAAGCATCCTGCCCATCTCCCTATCCTTATAATCCATTTCATCCCTCCAATTTTGTATCCCTCTATCCACCTATTTTCGCATCTTTCTATCTCCCCATCTTTATCCATCCATCCATTTCCCTCTATCTCATCATCCCTTGTCATTGGTATCTAGCTATCGGCTACCCCCATGAAATTCAATGCCATGCTATCTCACTATCACCATTCCTATCCATTTCTCACATCTTTACAATATCTTCTCAATCTTCATCTCATCTATCCACCTATCCTAACATCTTCTTATCCATCCATCCATTTCCCTCTATTATCCCTTGTCATTGGTATCTAGCTCTAGGCTACCCGCATGCAACCCACTGCCATTCACATCGTAATTCATCCCTCCTATCTATTTACCACATCTTTCTCACATCTTCATCGCTCATCTATCCATCGTCTCACCTTTCCAGCTCATATTCTAATGATCTGATTACCTCTCCCATCCCTGAGCTTCACATCCTACATATCTTACACATACCAACCATTGTCTTATCCAATCCTGCAAGTCTATCTTGTCTCATCATATCGGCTCCATCCTTTTTTCCATTTATCTTGGTCATTTCATCATCCCTTATCTATTGTTTGACATTGGTCTTGTGTCAAACTACGTTGCCCCTGCGCTTTCACGTAGGCAAGGTCGATCATTTGATCCACCCTCGGGGTTCTATCTTTTGTCTGTCTTGTCTCTTCCATCGTCTATCTTTGGCCTTGTGTCGAACTACATGGCCCCTGCGCTTTCATGTAGACAAGGTCAATCATTTGGTCTGTCCTTAGGGAATTTTTTCAGTCTTCATCATCCATCGAGGTCTTCATTTTCCTTTCCCCACTTTTATCCATGGTCTTTTATCGAACTACGAGGGCTCTACGCTTTCACCTAGGCAAGGTTGATCTTTGATCAACCCTCGAGCCCCTAGGTCTTTAGGGTGTGTTAGTCTTGTTAACTTGTCATATTGTCATCTTGTTGTGTCATTAAGTATGTCCCTATCCTAGCTGGTGCTTACAAACAATGGTCATCTGTATCACAAGATCCAATCGGTTTTTGGTATCATGCGTCCTATCGATCTTTTAGTTTACTATCCATCATCGGTCTCAACAGGATGTATCCTTCCTAACAGATCTCATCAACCCCATCCATCATTTTGATCCTATGGCAAAGGACATTTGAAATTGATTGTGATCTTTTGATGCTTTTGGTTTTTGTTTATCATTTGAGCTCCCTATCATCACTTTTCATGGTCGCCTTGATCCATCATATCATGATGTGCTTTGACTAGTCAAGATAGGGGCATATCTTGCTCATTTCTTTGTTTTTGTCTTCTTGGTTGTCCCACGTAGTATCCACCAAGATCCCTGAGGTCTTGTGTTACACTGGGGCATCCTTTTGTGCTTGTGGTTATTCCAATACCTGGCCCGACCAATGTCATCGTGACTTTGGGGTGTTGGAATAGCCTTCTTGTTTTTTGTGTTTTTTTTATGCATTAGACACTAATTCGTCTTGGTTTACATACCCTGACAATCAGTGTCTTATGCTATAGCAAAAATCAGTGCTCTGAAGATGGAAAATTGCATTAGGATTGCATTTCATTTTCCATTCCATCATCTTGCATATCTCCCCCATCCTCATCCATTCAAATAATCTAATCACACTCTTGGTCTTAGTCTTGCTACAAGCCTTGATCCAATCATCATCATCATCATCCTTATCATATGTGGGATGTATCCTTCCCTATCCTTGTGTTGTTTTGGGATGTATCCTTCCCTCATCAACAACACTCTCATTGGGATGTATCCTTCCCTATCCTTGTGTTGTTTTGATATGTATCATTCCCTCGTCAACAACACTCATCCTCATCCTCATCCGAATGTATCCTCCCCTATCCTTGTGTTTTTTTGGGATGTATCATTCCCTCGTCAACAACACTCATCCTCATCCTCATCAGGATGTATCCTTCCCTATCCTTGTGTTGTTTTGGGATGTATTATGTCTTCATCAACAACACTCCATCAACCATCCACCCAACCTGGCTTGTACCTTGACTAGGGCAACATCATATTTGTCCTTGAATCCATTTGTGCTCACCTTTATCTCCCATCGCTTATCATCATTTTTTGTTCATCACTTTACATCGTCATTTTCATATCCCCTTTCATCATCCCATCTCTCATCCTTTCCCTCATCCCTTCATCCTTCATCACTCATCTGCTCTTTTTCCCTTTTTTGGGGCGGACCTGCCCTCTTTCGGGGCAGACCTGCCCTCTTCTGGGGCAGATTTGCCCCTTTCCGGAGCGGATTCACCCTCCTGGGGTGGACTCGCCCTCTTCCGGGGCGGATCAAGGCGGACCTGTCCCTTTTCGGGGAGGACCCGCCCTCTCGGGGCGGACCCCTCTTCCAGGTATCCACCCTCCCAGGGCAGACCTACCCCTTTTTGCGGTGGACTTGCCCTTCTGCAGTGGGCCAAATCTGCCCCTCTGCAGACATTTTTTTCCCTTTTCTTCCTGAGGCCGCCATTTGCAAACCGTGCGTCGGATTGACTTTGTTCAAAAGACAAACTTGCTTATTTTTTCGTGTTCTTTCCAACCATATCCTCCGTTTCTTCCTATTAAGAATTTGTTTGGGACCCCTCTCTTTTCCCTCCCTTTTTAAGGGGTATTTTTTACTTCTTATTTACCTTTTTTTCCCCAAACTAATCCCTTCCCTTCCCAAGGATGCCATTTGCAAACCGTTTGTCCGTTTGACTTCGTTCAAAAGAAAAATTTGCCTAATTTTTCATGCTCTTTCCAACCATACCCTCTATTTTTTCCTATCGAGAGGTCGCCCAGGACCCCTCTCTTTTCCCCACTGACCCTCTCGAGGGGGCATACCCTTCCCATTTATCTATTTTCCCTATCATAGTCATTCCCTTGTAGGATTGGGGCATCATCATCCATTCCTCCGCTAAATTGGATGGCTCAAGTCCTCCTCCCCATGTTGGGGCATCATCTTCCGATTAATTCCTCTATAGAGTCATCTACACTTTCTTTTCTTTGAAGCATG
This sequence comes from Sequoiadendron giganteum, assembly GCA_007115665.2. Classification (NCBI taxonomy): domain Eukaryota; kingdom Viridiplantae; phylum Streptophyta; class Pinopsida; order Cupressales; family Cupressaceae; genus Sequoiadendron; species Sequoiadendron giganteum. The sequence goes on from CM021109.1 coordinate 596,869,222, forward strand.
GTTATTTTAACGGTACTTCAAAGAGGGGCAAAATGTAGACATCTAAATTTGATCACTTCCATATGATCAAAACCGTCTACTCTATTAATCTATTTCATTAATAGTGATTAAATCATTTATTTAATCATTATTTCATTTTCTGCCTAAGGTTCCTAAATTATGTAATTAAATAAATTAAATACTTTACCTTATCCCTTTTCCTCTCTAAATTAAATAAATAAGACAATTTTTTTAATTTAGTCATTTGACCTATTTGGATTAAAACAAATTTTTAATTCCTCTTTTTCTCTCTCCTTGTCACATTCTCCATAATCCTCTTTTAATCCAGATATAATTAATTTATCTGTGATTAGGATGTGCACCACTTAATCTTGATTAAGTGTCACATCCTCCATAATCTCCCACTTGCCTCTAATCTCTCATTAATTATCCTAATCCTGTGTTTGCACAACCTTAATCAAACTCATTAACCATATTTGGCTTACCTTTTCTGTTCAACCTTTCTACTTGCCTTTCTTGGCCTTGACTCTCTTTCCCATGTGAATTTTTAATTCACATTTATTTATCCAAGGCTCCTCTCTTCCCCATGTGAATTTTTAATTCACTTTTATCTTTCCAAGGTCTACCCTATCCCCATGCAAAGTTCTAGAAGGCTTGACTTGTCACTTTACATGTGCCAAGGACTTCTAGAACCTTGGACTTGTCACATCACCCACATGTGACAAATCTCCAGTTTTTTGGAGACCCTCTCTTATCCACTAGATTCTTCCAATCATTGTGAATTTTTAATTCACTTTTATTCATCCAAGGAATCTTCTCATCCCCCAAGGTACTTGTCCTTCATCCACCTCATGTACTTCTCTTCCACCTCATTCCACCCTAAGACATCTCACATTCCACATGTCAAGATGTGAGGGCTTGTGAGTCCTCAACTCACAATAGCCCTTCATCTTGATTTTGTTGGATCAATCCCAACCGTTAAATTCTCTAGAGAATTCCAATTGTCCTATAAATACCCCCTCATTTCTCCCATTTTAGGGATCAAGTCTTTTGCTACCAAACCCTTGCCAAATTGTCATTTGCAGCATTTTAGCTTTATTCATAGCATTTCTTATCAATCCATATTGCATCTTGCATCCACTTCACTCCATTTCCATCCAAGGAGCACACAAGACATCCAAAGATCAAGGGCCAACCAAGGAAGAAGCAGTATTAAGGTATAACAATCAACAATCAATTTGTTTATCTTGCTTTCATGTTTACTGTTTCTTAGGCTAATCATTGAGGTGCCTTTTTATTATGTTATTTCTTTTTATTGCATCATTTTAGCATCTCACATTAGGACTTGACATTTTTAATAGGATCACAGTTACTATTCATACCATGGGATTTGTAGACAAAAGACAGTTCTAGGAACACCATGAAACATTGGAAAAGAGGTTCACCATCAATAGGGTATCAATGATGAACCTAATTTTCACTAGGTGTGTGTTTCATTCAATTATGTGTGCAATATGATGCATAAATTAAACCTAGTTGTTATAATAACAAAAAGGTAGGTTTTAAGAGGGTCATCAAATGATGTGTACCTTTTTGGGAAAGTGTTGTTTTGGGGCCCACTGATGACTCATTCGCCCAAGGTGGCGAATGGGTCCCTATTAGGATTTCTGGAAAGTGCCTTTTGGGTTTTGTTCCTCTCAGTCTGCAACTCCAGATTCTAGATGTTCACTGCTTCAGGCCTCACTGAGGACTCATTCACCTTTAGTGGTGAATGGGTCCCTAGTAGGGTTTCAAAAATCAATTTATGGGTTATGTTCTTCAATGTCTGCACTCCCAGATCCCGGGTTTTCAGCTCTTGAAAGGCTAAAAAAAATTTGTAGAATATTTTCCGCGATCTTACAATGTAGATGACAACTTTTGCAACTTCTCAACTTTGACAACTTTTCTCCAAATCTTGCTCTTTAACCTAAAACCTGCAATCACACATTCAAGAGGAGAAAAATGTTGTTCAAGTTAGGGGATAAGAGTTTTCCTTGGTCAAACCCCATTTTGATAATTAAATCTTGTAATGAAACAATGGAAATGCATGAAGGAATGATGAATGAACAATGTAATGCCACAACTCACCAATTCCCAATTGAACCTTGGAGTACAAATCAACAATCTTGCATGAAGTGACCTCAATATATGTAGATCTTGATCATAGAATTTGATATGAAACACTGCTTGAATAGGATCTCCAATGCTACATCAACATACTAGCTCATCGACATACATGATGCACTATACCTTTGACATGATGATATGACCTTGAATTTCTACAATAAAACTTCAATAATTTTCCCCTAAATGCCTTTGAAATGCTCTTGTGAATGTACTCTTGATTTCTCACGAAGATCTAGGATGAAACTAGGTGAAAACAACCTTGTATTTATACTAAATTTAAGATTTAATCTTAAAATTAAAATAGCACAAGCTGACCTCAGATCTAGAATTTGAAATCACTAAAATCCAACTACAAATAAGTTCAAAAAGGGGTGTCCTAGTTAAGGAGGACCCATTCGCCACCTTGGGAAAATGGGTCCTAGCACAATTTTCTAGGACCAAGCTTCAAGGAGGTGAAATACCACTAAAAACCCATCACAAATATGTTCAAAAAAGGGTGTTCTATTAAGGAGAACTCATTCGCCAATAGTGGTGAATGGGTCCTAACACAATTTACAAGGACCAATTTTTGAAATTATTAATTTTCATGTCAAAAGGGGGTCCTAGGACCTAACCAGGACCCATTCACTCAACGTGGTGAATGGGTCCTAGGACACAAGCCTTGGAAATTAAATGTTGTGAAATATTATTAATGATTGTCGAGATTTATCCTTCATAAATTACAATAAATAAGGCTTGTATTTGAATTAAAGGGGCCAATTAATCTCTAATTAACCTTAATTATTTAAGAAGGCCTTAGATTAATGTGAAAGTGTAATAAAACACTTTACAAAACCCTAAATAAGGCACAATTAAGTCCATTTTATCATTAATCATAAATTCCCAAACTAAGTGTGGAAAAGGGTTACTTTTTTCGATGCCACACACCATAATAAAATGGTGTCAGAAAGGATGAATAGGATAATCATGGAGTGTGCAAGGAGTAGGAAATTGCATGGACGATTACCTTTACAATTTTGGGAATATTCTATAGATACTATTGTTTACTTCATAAATAAAGGGCCTTCAAGTTCCCTGGATGGTGGTATTTTAGAGGAGGCATGGATAGGTAAAAAGGTGAACTACTTATTTTCTATTTTTTTTTATTGTGAATCATTTATCCATATTGATATAGAGAGTAGAACAAGGATTGATGCTAAGTCCAATAAGTGTAATTTTATTGGATATGGAGTTAATGATTTTGGTTATCACTTTTGGGATTATGAAAATTTTAAAATCATTAGGAGTAGAAATGTGATATTCAATGAGAAGGTCATATACACAGATTAGTTGTAGGGAAAGAAATAGGAAAAGTAAAACATAAAATATATGGTGCTCAATGAAATCCTAGAACATGTAGTTCCAAAGGTACCAAAAAATAAAAATATTCAACCACAATAGGTACCTCAAACTCTTGCAAGAAGATCTACCATGTTCAGTAGATCCCATAAACGCTACTCTCCTTCATTATATTATGTATTTCTGATTGATACTAGCGAACATAAAAGTTATGAAGAAGCTATGCAAGTAGAAAATAGAAAGAAGTAGGATCAAGGCATGAAAGAGGATATGAAATCTTTATTATAAAACTAGATTTGGGACTTGGGACTTGGTTGAGTTTCTTGAAGGTAAAAATACAAATGGGTTTATAAGATGAAGGAAGAAGATGGAGGAAAAATGAGGTACAAGGTAGACTTGTTATAAAGGGTTTTACATAGAAAAAGGTATAGATTTTGATTAAATATTTTCTCTTGTTGTTAAAATGACTTTAACTAGAACTATTTAAAGTCTAGTTATAGTAGAATATTTGAATATTTAAAATTAGATGTAAAGACAACTTTTTTCCATGGGGTTTTGGAGGAATCTAGATTTATATGCAATAGCCACAAGGGTATGAGGTTAAAGGGAAGGATAAATTAGTGTGGAGGTTGAATAAGAGCTTGTATGGCCTAAAGAAAGCTCCAAGACAATGGTATTTAAAATTTGATAGGTTTATGATAAAAAAAAGTTATAGTAGATATCATTCTGACCTTTGTGTTTATTTCAAGTGATTAGATAATGAGAGCTATTATATATAGATGTCATGTGTGTTGTAGGGTCTAACTTGCAAGATGTAAATGTACTCAAAATAAAATTAGCTAATTCATTTGTGATGAAGGATTTAGGCGTTGCAAAGAAAATCCTTTTTTTTTTCTTTTTTTCTTTTATTTATTTGTTTATTTTTATTTTTTTAGGCGTTGCAAAGAAAATCCTTGGTATGAGAATAAAAAGAGAGGAAAAATCACACAATAATACTATCTGAAAGTAAGTAATATAGAGAAGGTGTTGAAAAAATTTCAAATGCAAGATGCAAAATTAGTTAGTACACCTTTACCCAGTCATTTTAAATTGACCAAGGAGATGTGTCCCAAGATATTGGAGGAGACAGACTACATGTCCAAGATATATGAATAATTTAGGAAAGGAGCATCAGAATATAGTTAAGTGGATTCTTAGGTATTTGAGAGGTACTACTACTCAAGAATTATGTTTGGAGGTCTCAACTCTATAGGGATATGTTGATTCAAATCTAGCAGGTGATATAGATAGTAGGATGAGCACCACAGGGTATGTTTTTACTGTAGGTGGAAAATGATAAGTTGGATTTCAAGGTTGTAGAATGTTTTTTCATTTTAAACAACAAAAGCAAAGTATGTTGCTGCTACAAAGGTTAGTACATAGACGATTTGGTTACAAAGGTTTATGGAGGAACTAGGAAAGAAGCAGGAGGATAATAATTTGTATAGTAATAGCCAAAGTGTTATTCATCTTGCAAAGAACTCAACCCTTCATTCTAAGACTAAACATATAAAATATAGGTTCCATTTCATACAATCAGTTTTGGAGGATGAACAGTTAAAGCTAGAAAAGATACACACTAGCCAAAATCCTATAGACATGTTGACAAAGGTAGTAAACTAGGAAGAAATTGATTTCCTATTCAATTTTAGTTGGCCTCAAAGGATGATCATGAAGATGAGAAACTTGTCAAGTCTAAAGTTGGAGCCTAGTCCAATTGGTGCAGTAGTAGTGGAGTTGTTGTAATCAATCTCCAAGTGGGAGATTGTTAGTGTAGCTTGATTATCTTCCTATAGTTGTTGTGATCAGTCTCCAAGTGGGAGATTGTTAGTTATGGAGCCTGATTTTATTGGAAAATATTTATAGTGTGGGGGGTGCAAGGGGGTACAAGCCCTTGTGGGGTTTGGAGGGCTCATCCCCTTGGTAGGGGGTCCAAAGGTTGTGTGCCCTAGTATGGTTTTGAGGGCATCACCCCTAATGCTACATTGTATATATATTTATTTATTGTAAATATGGACCATTCATCGTTAGATCATGTATTTGGTGGTAGAGAGTTGGCTATATTTACCCTAGAAGAAACCCCCTTTTATGAGGGCATTATATTACGACTGTGTATTGTATGGTGAGGAGACTATGATAGAGAGAAGAGGAAGTTACAACAGGCATGCTGTAAGTTGTATCCCTTCATACTGTTGGATGGAATAAAGGAAGGACTAGCTGTTTCTCCATGGACGTAGCCCATATTGGGTCAACCACTTATATCCGTGTCTCTATTTTTTGTGTTATTATTATATTTTTGTTGGAGTAATGTTTATTTGACTACGGTGCTAAAGTAGGTGCAACATTTATTAAGGAATTTTGCAGACTTCTCCAGCGCCATATCCTCCAGACTTTCTAGATTTCTCCTCACCGTAACCTTTGAAAACCACTCCAGTAGATTCTAGAGTGCTAAAAGATCTATAAATACACTATCTTCCTCTCATTTTGTGTGTGTAAGAATATAACAACAAACTATTATGTATATGTGCAGATAATATAATAGTTGTTAAGCTTCTCTGTTTTACTGTGTATAATCTACTCTATTTTTATGTGCAAGTGTCTTCATTGCTCTGTTTTCACTTTTCTTAATATGGTATTAAAGCTTAATTAGATCTTGGGTAGTGATCTATGGATTTTGTAGTATGAAATTTTAACCTTGCAGGTTGCAATTTGGTTGAGAGCAGCATTAAGAATTTTTTGTGGCAAGTGGACAATACTACATCAAAGAAAATAATTTCTACACAGGAAAATTGGTGAGAAATTTTCAATCTTTTAATCTGGGTGTTAAAGATTTTGAAATCTCTTTCATTCTCATCCAAAAAGGAGGGAATTTGACATAATGGATTCTCTTGGTATTTCTTTGGCCACAGCTAAATTAAATGGAAAAAAATATTATGATTGGGTATCTCATATAAAGATTGCTCTAACACTTCAAAATTGTTATGATATTGTTACTGGTAGTGAACCAATACCAGTAGGTTCTGGAAAAGATCAAGAAGATTGGGACAAAAGGGACAAAAAGGCAGCAACATTAATCAAGCTTACACTTTCAGAAGATTTTTTTCCAGAAGTCCGCAATGAAAGAAGTGGAGTCAAAGTATGGGATATCTTGAACAATATATATCAAAATTCAGGTGATGTATGGATTGTAACTCTCACCACAGAGCTATATAATATGAAATTATCAAGTTCACAAGAGTTAGTTCCTCATCTAAGTAAATTAAAGGAAAAGAAAAATGAGATTTCTTCTCTTGGAAATAATATAGATGATAAAGATTTTGTGCAAATAATACTACAAGGTCTTCCAAGATCCTATCAATCATTCATAAGGGGACTAGATACTACATATAAATTAATGAGTATTGAATCTGAAGAGTTATGTGCTAAGCTAGTGCAAGAAGAAAAACGTCAAATTAAAGAAAGAGAATCATTTAGTGATGAATCTCAAGAATTCATAATGAAAGGGAAACAATATTACAAAAAATCACAAGATAATCAATCCAAAGAAAGGAATCGGAAGTATGAAAATAAAAATGTCCCATCTACAGATTATAATAAAAGTAAATGGAAATGTAATTATTGTGGAAAGATGGGTCACAAAGCAAATGAATGTTTCAAAAGGAATAAAGATACAGAGAAGAAGACAAATAAGTATACAAAATTTGTTGATTCTAAAAGAAATGCTTTTTGTGTCGCACTCAAAGGAAATAATTATTTTAAGGATGATTGGGTTATTGACTCTAGTGCTACACAAAACACGTCTCACAACAAGGAAAAAATTGAATCAATAAGTGAAAGTAGTGCAAAGAAGATATATTTGGGAAATAATAGTGCTTTAGAAGTTAAAGGGACTGGAAGTGTTAAATTTGATAATGGTATATTTAAAAATGTGAAGCTAGTTCATGAATTAAAAACAAATCTTCTTCCAGTATCTCAAATTGAAAATCAAGGGTATAAAATAGAGTTCTACAATGACAAATGTTTAATCAAAGATGTGAATGATAATTATAGAGTGACTGAAATTGGTAAAATGGAGAATAGATTATATAAGTTTCAAGAATTTACTTCTAAATGTAGAGATGAGCGTATGTGTGCTATTGCCCAATATGATGATATGAGCAGGTTATGGCATAAGCAAATGGGACATGTCAACTATCAAAGTCTCAAGCTTATGGAGAAACTACATATGGTACATGGGCTTCCAAAAATATCACCTAGACATAAGATATGTGAAGGATGTGCAATGGGAAAACAACATGGGGAAATTTTCCCACAAGGAAAATCATGGAGGGAAAAAACTCCTTTACATTTGGTTCATAGTGATGTAATGGGTCCATTTAAAACACCTTCACTTGGTGGATCAAGGTATGCTCTTACCTTTATAGATGACTATACTCAAAGAATTTGAGTATATTTTCTACAAAAGAAGGATGAAGTGTTTCATAAGTTTAAAGAGTTTAAAGCTTTGATTGAAAAACAAAGTGGAAAATGTCTAAAGATAATAAGAATAGATAGAGGGACAGAGAATATGAATAAAGATTTCTTAGAATTTTGTAAAGAGCATGGCATAAAGAAAGAATCAACTGTTTCTTATTCACCCCAATAAAATGGGGTTTCCGAAAGAAAAAATAGAACTATAATAGATATGGCTAGATGTATGGTTCACTCTAGAAATATAGAAGCTAAATTTTGGGCTGAAGCAGTTCATAATGATGTATATATCTTGAATAGAACACCTACAAAAGCAGTTATGAACATAACACCAAAAGAGGCATGGAGTGGAAGAAAGCCTATAGTATCTCATTTTAGAATATTTGGTTGCAATGCTTATGCTCACATTCCTAATGAAAAAAGGAGCAAATTAGAAAGAAAAAGTGAAAAGTACATAATGGTGGGATATCGTGAGGAATCAAAAGGATATAGGTTATATAATCCTAAAACAAGTGAAATTCATATCAAAAGGAATGTATGGTTTGATGAAAATGTTGAAAGTGATAATTCTCCTACATTATCCTCCTTTCCAATTTTGATTGGAGAAGAAAAATCTACTAATTATTCAAATCAAAGTGTACCATCCTTTGTAGGAGGAGAAGCAACTCAAGTTGAAGAATCAAGTGAAAGTGATGATGGAAACACAAGGAAGACTAGAAGCATTCAAGAAATATACCAAGAAGGTCCTAAGATTTTTTTGCTAATTATGCTCTTATGGCTAAGGTGATGCAGGTTGACACTCCAAGTACATATGAGGACACAAAAGGAAAAGATGAATGGGAAGAGACTATGCAAGATGAATACAACTCTTTGATGAAAAATGGAATGTGGAAATTGACAACACTTCCAAAAGAAAAAAAATGTGGTCCAATTGCAAGTGGACCTACAAAACAAAGTTCACATCAGATGGAGCTATTGAAAAACACAAAGCAAGGCTAGTGGCCAAAGGATTCTCACAAATAGAAGGTATTGACTATACTGAAACCTTTGCTCCAATTGCTAAAATGACTTCCATTCATACAATAGTTGCTTTAGCTACAAAATTTGGTTGGAATTTTTTTCAAATGGATGTAAAAAGTGCATTTATACATGGTGATTTAAAAGAAGAAATTTACATGCAACAACCACTAGGATTTGTTAAAGTTGGGGAAGAAAATTTAGTATGTTGATTAAAGAAATCACTATATGGTATTAAACAAGCTCCAAGGGCATGGTACTCTAAAGTAAATGAATACTTTATAGGAGTGGGATTTAAAAGAAGCAAAGTTGATCCAGATCATGTGTATGTAAAGCATATTGATGGTCAAATTGTTATTATCGTGCTATATGTAGATGATTTGATCATTATAGGAGATCACACAAAGTCTATTGAAAGTACCAAGGAACAACTTAAGCAATCTTTTGAAATAACTGATCTAGAATTAATGCACTATTTCTTGGGCATGCAAGTTTGGCAAGAAGAGGGAAGGATCATGCTTTCTCAAACTAAATATGCTCTTGATGTATTAAATAAGTTTAATATGTGATTGTAAACCATCTAATACACCATGTGAATTAGGATTAAAATTGAGTGCTACCTCTACTCAAAGGAAGGCGAATGGAAAATTGTATAGACAACTTGTTGGGAGTCTTTTGTATCTTACTATCACTAGACCAGATATTGCATATGCAGTTGGTATTGTATCCAGGTACATGACAGATCCACACACTAAACATTGGAAAGCAACTAATAGAATATTAAAATGCATTAAGGGTACTTATCGACTTGGCATTGAATATAAATATGAAGGAGAGCCTACTCTAGTTGGGTATACAAATTTTGATTATGCAGGTGATATTGATGATAGAAAATCAACCTCGTAATACATATTTCATCTTGGATCAAGACCAATTTCTTGGAGCAGCAAGAAGCAATCAATAGTGTCACTATCATCAATAGAGGTTGAATATATTGGTTCATCAAAAACATCTCAAGAAGCATTATGGCTTAGAAGACTACTTGAAGAAATACACCATCCACAAGATTCTTCCACTATTATATTTTGTGATAATCAAAGCACTATCAAGCTAGCAAAAAATCTTGTATATCATGCCAGATCTAAGCATATAGAAGTGCATCATCATTTTGTCCGTGACTTGATTGAAAGTCAAGTGGTAGAGCTACAATTTTATAGAACAAATGATCAAATTGCAGATATATTTATGAAAGCATTTCCTATTGTAAAATTTGTCAAACTTAGAGGCTTGCTACATCTCAAGGAAGTTACTATCATCTCCAAATAAATATTATGGGGGGTGTTGGAGTAATGTTTATTTGACTACGGTGCTGAAGTAGGTGCAACATTTATTAAGGAATTCTCCAGACTTCTCCAGCGCTATATCCTCTAGAATTTCTAGATTTCTCCTCACCGTAGCCTTTGAAAACCACTCCAATAGATTCTAGAGGAATGCTAAAATATCTATAAATACGGTATCTTCCTCTCATTTTGTGTGTAAGAATATAACAACAAACTGCACTGTATATGTGCAAATAATATAATAGTTGTTAAGCTACTCTGTTTTACTGTGTACAATCTACTCCATTTTTATGTGCAAATGTCTTCATTGTTGTGTTTTCACTTTTCTTAATAGTTTTACTAATGTATTTATTTTATTGTATATTTGTTTGTAATCCTATTTCTAATAGGTGGCGAGATATAATCTAGAGTATTCTTGAAAAAATTGAGGAATTCGCTCGGGCACCTGTGTATAGATAAGCCAATAAGATTGTTGATTATTTGGAAAACCAAAGCATTGAGAAAGACGAGTTCAAAATATTCAATCAGAGCACATGTTGGGATGAATTTTGGAAAGGTTTTGGAATTGGAAAGTTTCACAAAGTTAGTTGAAGATGGACATTAAATTTGGAGGACAAGTTTGAACATCTAGAATAGACCAAACGAAAATTATCTTGAGTTCCCAATGACTATTGGGTGGGCTTTGGAGCATATGGTAGATTGGATAAATCCTATGATTGGGATGGAACATGTCCATAGACATGCCAATAAGTTTGTTGATTATTTAAAAAACCAAAGTATTGAGACAATGAATTCAAAATATTCAATAAAAAATATGAAGTAGAAATTATGAAGGTGGCTAGATATAATCTATAGAGTGTTCTCAACAAATTTGAGGAATTCACTCTGGTACTTGTGTATAGACAAGCCAATAAGATTGTTGATAATTTGGAAAACCAAAGCATTGAGAAAAATAATGATTATACAAATGATTTTATAATCATTTGTAAATGATATTGGCTTTGGTTATAAATGATATTTTGTATATATTGGAGATTTATACACTTTAAATAACAAAAAATGATGATGGATGTAAATATTTAATAGAGGATATTTCTCCCCACCTATGTAGGTTCTTTAATATAAAGATGAATGTGATATTGAAAGCAATCAAATAGATAATCAACATCAATTTTTCTTTACGAAAATTAAATTGAAACCTTTTTGATTCATGTTATTCTAATAATGGGTGAAAGAAATGGGGAAAATTATTAGCCCACAACTTGATTAGACTACTTATTTGTGACTATGCTATCAAGGTGGACTTTGCATTCAAAAAATCTCACTAATGAAATAATGGGAGGAGTTTTTGTTAGAAGGGTTGCACTTACGGATGCATGTGAGGATAGTTTCTTGGAAGGAGGAAAGTAAATAAGAAAATGCTTCTTTTGCTTTTTAATAAAAGATATCTATTTCTTTGGCAACACTTAATTATATAAAAATATATATTTTTTATTAAACTTTTATTACTCTTCTAATTTCATATATATATATATATATATTTTATTTTTTAGGTATTATGGATGTCTTGCTTTGACTGTTGTGTCTAGATTTACTTAAAAACATTTGAAATACTTAAAATTATTTTCAAGCTGTATAACTGTTTTGAATTTAAAACATTTGTTATATGAATATATACCTAAAATAGATCTATAAAATCTACAATTATTTTCAAGTTCAATAGTTAAAATTAAGATTTTAAAATTATATGATAATTCTATGTAACAATAACAGAATAAATAGAAAGAAAAACAACAAACAAAATTTTCATCTGAAAAAGATTCTTCAATAAAAATCTTTACATAATAAACTTCTTCACTATTATAAAAAATTAACTCTTCTTCAATACATATCCATTTCATAATCATAAATACATTCAAACAAAAATTAAAAAAAAAACTAAATAACATCCATTCTCAACTATTGATTATTAAACATACAAATATATCAATATTGTTCACAAGAAAGAGGCATTCTATTTGCACACAAAGTAACAGCAACCTCTGGTCTTTCGAATAATACACAGGAAAATAAAAAAAGAAATCCAGTTATTTAGAGGAAACCTTTTTCAGATGAAAAAAAGTTGCCCTAATAATGCCTATCGGCCAGATATTCATACGAACTTCAACATTTTTACTGGTTTTTCAAAAGGCGTTTGCAGAAATCCGCTGTTTCGTTGGAGTGAGGAAACGGTCTATCCGCGGGAGGCAGAGAAACGCCTAAGAAATTACAGAGAGGAGGCCATCCTTCCTTTACATTGAATACCAGTAATTTATGAGCAGGCACATAATTCTTTACACCTTCCACATGCGCCTCGTAAAAATTCATGGCGTGTTCTCTGTCTTCAAACCTCTCGGGAAACAATCCCTCCCCTATTGTCAAAGTAACGAGGGCTAGTTCTGATGCAGAAAAAACACTCGGTTCATTGTAAAGGCGGTAAATTGTATCCTTTATACTCTCATACCATCTTTCCTTGTCACGCACAGTAAGGATTATCTTTGCCTCGGGACACATTTCCATCAATTTGCGATACATTGTTACAGATGGGAAATCTGCCGTTGCCGTGTACCCGTCGAATACGCTCTTCCAATCTTCCGACTTCCCTGTCAACAGTAGAGCAAAATTTGCAACTTTATGTCGTAGAATTTAAGGACTGAATATTCACTGTAAATATTTGTGATTGGCTTACCAGACGAAATATAGAGCCATAGATCTGCCTGCTTGTTCTTTCTCGCTTCACTAAAATGGTAGCATGGAAACCCTAAGATGTTGAGCGCATCTTTCAATAAGTATGTTCCAGTTCGGGAAAAGCCTGCCCCTATCACCTTCAGATTCAGATTCACTTTCACCCCTGCACATTCTGTCAATCAAATCATGCAAATAAGCTTAAAAAAAAAAAAATCTGATCAAATTAAGATAAATATTAAAGTAAATACTATCATTATAATAAATATTAAAATAAAATTATCAAACCACTATGAATATTAAAATAGAAATTATCAAAAAACTAATTCAAAAAGGTTAAAGATTATGATAAATAAAAAATAAATTTATAAAATCATCACTGATATAAAGTAGAGGTGGTTGAACTTTGGCTACTTTATCCTTGCTTTGGTGCCCTTCAATTATGTACTTAATTCCCATCCTTAACCCTTAACCCATAAATACTTGTCAGCTCTTCTCATAAAATAGCATACCTAAAATAAAGATAAGGAATATGAAGAACAATATCAAAAGTGTCGAGAGGAATTAAATGCTTCAATCTCATTTATGTATTGTTTATTAACCCCAAATTTAACCTTGCACCTCTTTGGTACTTGTATATGTAAACCCCTCTCACCCATTTCTATAGGTATGTGCGTCGATGTTTCTATGTCTGTAAACCAATCCTTCTCACCATTTTTTAAATGAGATTACATTGTGAACCAAGATCCACCAACGCATGTACTCCAATCTTTTTTATTTGTCAATTTCAAAACAAAAAATTTGTTCATCTCTTTCTTTAGTGGTCATGCATCCATTTACATGTCCATTTACCTTGCAATCACTACAATGCTTTTTTGTGTTTTTTTATCCTCTTTTTTCCCAACAATATTACTGACCTTTGCTTTCCAAGTACTATTATTTTTAATTTTGTATTGGGAAGACTTGCCTTCATACCTCTTCTTCTTCTCCACCACACTGCAAGCATGGGTACATGTCTTACCACACCCCTTGGATTGGTAGTGACTATCCTCATTTGGATGTGGTAACGGATCCTACCAAGATACTTTTTTATCATGTCTTCATCTAAATCCATACCATTTGCCATGGCTTATCAATGGAATTTCAAAGTATAATCTTGCGCACTTTAACCATTTTCTTGCTTATAGTACATCCATTTGGTTTTTTAGATCCACCTTATGCCCAATGGGATAAAAAATTATGTGGATTAACTCCTTAAACTCTTTCTATTTCTTAACAATAGGCTTATTTCTCTTTTCATAATTAGCAACAACTTACAAGAGCATGATCCAAATGAAGGCACACAAATTTAATTATTTGTGCCACACTTATTTTATGCACATCATAATACACTTTGAGTCATTTGATCCATATATTGTATTTATTTTTTCACCAAAAGATTCAATTTCTACCTTTGTCTCTACATTAAATGGAATTTTATTTTTTCCTTTATCTTCATTTGGTTCTTTCAAAAAATCTCCTCCTTTAACTTCTTCCTCACCAATTCCAAATTTCTTGGCCAATGTTTTTACTAAATCACATATAGAAGATTGTTCTTGCACCATTTTACCTTGTTGCATAGCCAACCAATGTTGATCTTCCAAGATACACTTATTGTGATCTTTAAGTGTAGGACACTCTTGCATTCAATTCTTCCTCAGTTGTCTTGTAAGCTCTTGTTAAAACTATCATACAAAACCATTCACAAACCTGCAAGAATCCAATTGCTCTAAAACCAAAAATAACCTATAAACTCTTGAAGTTCAAAATGTAGAATTACTTGCTGCATGTTTATGCAAATGAAGTTTAAACTATTAATGTGGAGGAAACCCACCTTTTATGTAGTGATAATAGTCTTGTTACCTCCTTTATTAACTTAGGAGGATAATTAAACCGGGTGCGACTTCTCTACTTTTGTTTACCTCCTCATTATGAATAGCGAACTTCAACAATAATTCTCCAATCTTAAGAAACATAATGTTTAACAAACTACAAAACCCTTTATATAGAGTTTTCATGACAATAGAGTTCTGCTTGGCCCTTAAATAATTATTTCAAACGTAAGAAACTAAAATGGAAACTATACAAGATTCACATTTTGAATATTAAATGCTCACTATTGTTGGACAATAATGTAGTCATGGTGTAGACTGATTGCTTCTAAGGTTACAATCAACTTCAGACTGCCTTATCAAAATTTTGATTAGTTGCAACCATTGAACAATAATGCAGTCATGGTGTAGACTAATTTCTTCTGAGGTTACAATCAACTTCATACTGCCTTTTCAAAATTTTGATTAGTTGCAATCACCCTTGAACCTTCACAATAAGGTTTAGTTGCTTGAGACGATCCTTCTATTGTGTCTTTGGTAAACAATTTTCAATGGTCCACAACAAGTTATTGAGAAAGGGCTACGCGAAAATTTCACTGGTTAGCTTCAACATAGCATTAACACCACTGAAGATGTTAAAGATGTGTCAACAGATTAAGCAATGGAAATGTGTGCATTGCAAATATATTTATCTATATGGATATTTTCTTAATATAATAGTATACACAGGTGATTCACAGGAAGCAATTGTCTTCATTAAAGATAAGAAATATTTAATATTAAATTTGTTTATCGAGTGCAGGTTCATCCCTTAACTTAATGGTGGTGTGATCTACAAAATATTCCTTATGAACTAAAAAGTAGTTAGTCAACCGTAATATAAAAAGAAAACGATAAAACCTATTAGTCTATTGAGTGTTGAATATTTTGTCCATTCAGACATAAGAATGCATCTTGATTATATTTATTAATTAATTAAAATTCATTTTGTGTTTATTTTCAATTAATTAATAAGTACATCAAATGTACATCGTGATGTCTGGGTAGACATCACTGAGTGTTAAAACGATCCAAAATATTTGTAATTTGATAACGACAAAAACTTCTATAACCTCACTTAATTTTGGTTTAATTTATATGGTGTAAATTTCTTCGTACTATAAATAATACCACAATTTTTTTTGAAAAGATTGAAGCTACACCCAAAAGAACAAGATGACTGAATTTTGATCATTTAATGTCCATTGAGATCGCTCACTACTAGAAAAACCATTCAGCCATTCCACATGTTGGGAATAGATCTTGATTTAGATTCTCATTCAACATTCATGAAATCAATCATAATGCATTGTTAAATAAATTCAATTGTCTAATCATTCAATGTTGATGAAAATTAGGAAAGGAAATGATGTCAAGGTGTCTGAGACATTGTATATGACCTGCTGAGGGTGTTCAAGCAACGTATAGGTGACCAATATGGTTCTATGTTCACTAATAAATTATTAAGGTCTACATATATATATATATATATATCTAAAGGGGGTAAAATTTTAGTAGAAAATCAAGAAACAGTACAAAAGCAACCAGAAGAGAACTGCGGTTCCCCATTGGAAACCCAAAAGGGTACAATTATAGATTCCTGACCTTTAGAATAACCTTTTCCAAGGTCCTCACATGCTCAGGGGGCGAAAGATTCCAATCTTCCACATCCCACCTATCCTCATGCTCAAACGCCCACTTAGCCAAACAATCAGCCACTCTATTCCACTCCCTAGGAATATGACAAAAGGAGATATACTCCAACAGGTTGCACAACCTCAAAATTTGTTTGATCAGTAAAGCCAGTTGCCAATTGGCTCCCTCTAGCCTTTTATCATTCAACATCTCAACAATAATCTGTGAATCGGATTCACAAATGATCTTCCTCCAACCAAGGGAGTAACTTTTTTCCACAACACAAACAATAGTCAGGGCCTCCATAAGATTGTTAGTCTACTGCCCCTTATAAATAGAGAAGAATAACACACTATCCCCAACACTGTCTGAACCAATGCCGCCAATCCCAACAAGCTCGGGATTCCCTCGAGAAGAGCCATCAATATTCACCTTAAGAACACCCTAAGAAGGAGTCCACTTACCTTCCCTTTGGATTTTCTACTTGGTACGTCGAGGCCTCCCACCACCAGAGCAACCAAGGACACCAACCACCATATTCAAATTCCTTGAGATCCACATCACCAGGGTCCACAATATCCGACATGTCAAAATTCACAGAGAGTTTCCCGAACCCTGTAGAGGATCTTATGCCAAATCTGAGCCACCACCATTTGCCCACCTTGAAATATCCTCCTATTCCTTTCCAACCAAAGCTGCCAAATAATAAGGGAGGGGCCAAGGATCCAAGCAACCTTAAGAAAATAAGTCTATGTTGGAGGCCTTCCCATACTATCCCAAAATTTAACCAAAGAAGTGGCATGGACACAAGCATTATTCTAAGCCCCCCCACTAGAAGTGCAAAATAGCTTGAGCAAAAGGGCATAAGAAAAAGAGATGAGAGGAACTTTCCTCATTGTTATTACAAAGAACACAGATAGAAGGACCATGAAACCCTCTCTTTCAAAGATTGTCCTAGGTAAGACATCTATTTTGCACAACCAACCATAAGAAAAAATTATATCTGGGCTAGGAGAATTTGTTCCAGAGTTGCTTCCACCAAGGCACCTCCATCCTCCCAAACACTTTTCTATCCAACTCCAACTATCCTGAGGCAACAAAAAAAAACACCCTTTGGAGAAGGGCCCCAAACCAAAGTGTCCCTCCCAAAAAGGGCATTGCACATTCTATCACCTAAAATCTTAGCCAGCTCCAAACGAGCCTCCTCAGATCCCCCCAATGGCCACTCCTGCGGAATCTTCCAACACACCACTTTCACTTGTTCCATGGCTTGCACGAATTAAAATTCTTTCACTTGACACCAACTAGCCTCAAGAAAACTGTTACTGAGGAGCGTAAGGTGAGGATACATAGTCAAGATGGGGGGATGCCCATCCCAAGAATCATGCCAAAAGAGAGCATCAAAATAGCTATTGCAAATCCAGAAGAGACCTTGCTTAATGAGCTTCACCCCTATTTTAAGGGTCTCCCAAATCATGGACCCCCTCCCCAAAAGGCTGCATTGAGGCACATCCTCAGCACAGACCCCGCAAAGGTACTTCACAGTAAGAATCCTAGCCTAGTTTTGATCCTGACTAGTATACCAACGCTAATATAGCTTAGTAGCTAAGACTTGGCCAATCAAACCCATAGGCTTGAGCCCAAGACCCCCCTCTTGCTTTGGCCTACAAACAACATCCCACCTAATAAGGCTCCATTTAGAAGAAGACAAATTACCAGCCGATGAGGGCCACCGACAAGTCCAATTACTAACCTGCCTACGAAACTTATCCAACACATCCTGCCAAAGATCTCTAACATAAGAACCCACTGAGATGAGAATCCCAAGATAAGTCAAAGGGAGAGATCCAATCTGAAACCTGAGAATCTGAGCAATTTTGTTTTGAATGAGCTGGGGAGTATTAAAGAAGAAGATTAAAGAATTATCCTCATTAATCTTGTCTGGAAATATCCAAAGTTTTTCTTAAGTTTGTAGCTTCCTGAATCCTAGACATGCCCATCAAAGCAGCATCATCCACAAACTACAAGTGAGAATAAGGATGCACCCTACCACCCCAACTCCAACCCTGAATCAAACCTTGACTAACACGAGACTTGATGAACCTTCCCAACGCCTCAACCATAAAGATAAAAAGATAAGGAGAGAGAGGATCCCCTTGACGAAGGCCCCTAGAAACACCAAACAACTTCAAAGGTTCCCCATTAATGAGAATAAAAAAAGGAAGAAGTAAACATATCAATCCATTCCCTATCCAAACGAAAAGCCCAAAGAACCTTCTGTAAAAAAACCCATCTAACCCTGTCATAAGCCTTACCCATGTCAAGTTTAATGAGCATGGCTTTGTCCTTCAAAGTTGCCATAGAATGAATGGCTTTAGAAGCAATAACCACCCCATTAAGAATTTGCCTGCCAACAACAAAACCCCCTTGCTTAGCGTAGATCAAAGAGCTAAGTCAAGGCTCTAGTATGTCAACAATCGATTTAGTTATAATTTTGTAAACCACAGTGCACAAAGCAATAGGTTTGAATTGATCCAAATAGTTAGCTCCCTCCCTCTTAGGAATAAGAGCCAAAAAAGTAGAATTCATAGCCAGGAAGCATCTGCTTATTACACTGCGATTCCAAAACCACTTCAAGAAGATCTAGTTTGATATTTTCCCAAAACTCTTGGAAAAATTCAATAGGAAAACCAACTAGGCCTAGGGCCTTACCTTTTTTCATTTGAAACGCAACCTCTTCTAGCTCAGGCAACTAGATAGGGCGCATGAGGGCTTTGTTCATCTCATTGGAAGCTAAAGAAGAGATGCATTCTAAAATAGCAATCTCATCACTACCACCAAGGAGAGAATCCTCAATGAACAGAGTGGAGAAGAAACTAGCAACCTCCCTAGAAATCTCAACCATAGAAGACAACTACAGCCCCTCCTTCTAGCTTTGACTGAGTTATGAAAAAACATCATATTTTGATCCCTTACCTGGAACCAATCCACTCGAGACTTTTGCTTCCAGAAGATCTCACGTAACTCCCATTCATCCAAATCCTTAATAACAATAGACTCTTCCCTAACTAGCTCCAAAGCAAGGCCATGCTCTCGGATCTTTTGAGCAATAGCAGCTAAGCCCGCTTGAGCCAACATTTTGTTGCGGTGAAGATTGCCAAAACACTATTTGCTCCACTTCTTGAACTCGTACTTCACATACTCTAATCTTTTGACAAAGGAATACATAGCTCGACCATGAGCAAGCTTTCCCTAATGCCACCATTCAGCCATAAGATCATGAAGTGAAGAATCTTGCAACCACATAATTTGAAACTTGAAAGACGAGCTCTTGGGGACTCTGAAAATAGAAGCAAAAAGCTTAATTGACCAGTGATCCAGCCATGCTAGTCCAAAATCTTTGAGCAGGTAGACCACCTATCGCCCACCCAAAAGTAGGAAAGCAAGAACCGATCCAACCTCTCAACAATAGCATTCTTTCCACATCTCCTGTTATTCCAAATGAAAATACCATTTATTGGCTTAACATCCACTAAATTCAGAAGATCAATATTATCCCTGAGATGTCAAGTAGATTGGTAAAGCCTAGCAACCCCACCACGCTTCTCCTAAAGACTAGAGATAGTATTAAAGTCTCCTACCACAATCTGATATAACTAACATGAGCCCACAACTGAGCTTTCCCAGAAAGATTAGTAGCAATGTAAATATTAGTGAAAAGGCAAGTCTCACCTATCTCCAGACTAGAAGGGACCAGAGACATAGCCGAACAACTCAAACACCACCAAAGAAGAGCAACCTTTCTTGGATCCCAAAAACAAGCCACCCCTCTAGTGTTGCCATGAGCTCCAACACAGTGACACAAGCCACATGACCAAATGTAAGGAGCTCTACTCAACATACCATCCACGGATAACTCGGTTTCCTGGAGGAAAACCATATCAAGACCATGAGTACCAATCATCTCTCAAATAGCCTTAACCCCCTCACATTCCATGAGATAACAATCATTTCTGAGATAGGGAGAAGCGAGAGTCAATGATTTTCACTAACCCCTAATCCACCAAAATTTTGCCAAGCAACTTAACCTCCTCCAGATCTTTCTTGCGACCCACCTTGGAAGGTTTCTCTAGAAGCCCCCTTTTTACGAATTTTTGCTATAAACCCAGAGCATGCACAACCCCACTACTCTTCCCAACAACCAAGACATCCTTAGACTGAGAAGAAACAGGATCTTGCAAGGCGCCAACTCCATTTAAATCCACTTGTCCACTATGCTCTAGGCCAACTATAATTTGAGAGCTGCCTCCATGACCATCAAATCACCCTGCACTTCCCCCAATGGGAAGTTCTGAAAAATCAACCCCTTTGTCACTAGACAACTCCACCCCCAAGATTCCCCACCAAAAGGAGGCACAAACGAACATCCCTCCTAGACAAGATTTTCCAATACATCAAATTGATTAAAGACCTCATCATGTTCCTGCGCTTCATTCAAGGTTCTCTTTAGGCCTCTCCCTTTATTACGAGTCTTGACCAAGACAAATCCATTCTTATCTGCCATTCCCTCAACCATAAGGGCCTTCCATTTATCATTCTTAAGAGTCGGATTGGAATTAGCATTATTTGCACCAACCACTTAATTAAATCGGGGGCATTTCCTTTGCAAATGTCCATACTTATGACATAAGCGACATCTGAAAGGAAGGGTTTCATAGTCTAACTGTTGAACCCAAGAAACAGAACCAAGAGACATCTCCACATTTGGCAATGGGTTATTCAAATCAATTTTGACATAAATACAGGCATAAATATGTACCTGTTGGTCAAGAGTTTGTTGTGTTAGGCCAACCGTTTTACCAAGAAGAAGAGCAATCATCTATACAATATCACTCCAACATTCCAATGGGAGTCGTGGGAGCCGAACCCAAACAGGAACCTTTGAGGGGAGTTCCCCGGCCTCATTAAAACCCACATGCCAGGTTTTAAAACCCACATGCCAGGTTTCAGGAAAAGCCCAACCTAGTTGAAGAAGCACGACCCCCCTTCAAAGGCCATATTCCTATCTGCCATACATGAAAAGACCACTATAAAATAATTATTTACAACCACCTTAATCTCCATATTCCCTTCGAGATTCCAAATCTTCGGGGCTCAATCTCCATATTCCCTTCGAGATTCCAAATCTTCCGGGCTCAAGTTTCCAAAGCTGGCAAAGCAAGACGAATCCCCATGAACTTACAGATCAACACGTGGTTACTCTAGTAAGCAACATCCTCCGCCACAGATTTAGGTTGTATAGGTTGTATTATCAAAACTGGTCGTTTGAGGCTTCTCTCCAAACATCGATTCACTTTCTTGATTCCGGAGACCCCTTTCTCCATCGATGGACCTTCACCAAATGATAATTTATTTAAAGCCTCCATGGGCTTAGCATGCAAGAAATGGGACGGATCAACAAAATCCATCCACCAAGACCGCACCCCACAGGTCAAAACACAACACCAAAACCCTCACACCCCACAAGCCAAGGCACAACACGACAAATCACCTCGCAGCCAAAGAGAAACCTGAAAACCAAAGCAAAAAATCCCAACAAAAAACAAACACAAACACCCCCGCAGCAATCAGCAACGCCTCCCCCAAGCCAACGCAAAAACCAATCCCCAACGCACCCCAACACGGCACACAACAGCAACGAAAACAAAGGAAGAATGAGCCAAAACGCGGGTAGGGTGAAACCCTTGCCTGCGCTGCTCAATAGCGACCAACCTCCCGCCTTCGGCCATCCTCATCCGTCATGTATATTAAAATCTCAAAGACGATCATATTATTTATTTGATAAACTTTCTAGGTTTATACTAGAAGAGGAGCTCATTGATAATGTGGTGGTATTCGTTGCACCAAGTAAATATAATATAAGATTTTTAATAACAATATTTTAATATATTATTAAAAATTATTTTTAACTAATTTTTTAACTAAATGAAAGTTTATTAATAGATTATTCATTCCAGTGTACCAAGGGGATGTGTCCCCTTGGTTAAGGTGATGTCTCTGATGTCTTGGGGACTTGAACAATGAATTTCTCTTTTCAGAACAGGATAGCCCGCTCCATTTGATGCATAAAAATAGGAAAAGGTAACTTCAAAGTAGAAAAATGATAAAGCCTTCTAAAAATAGAAAGGGGAGGATTATCATTGCAAATTTAGAATATTGCATTTACTTTTTAAACTTTAATATTTTAATTTGTTTAAGTCACTTAAATAGCCAGCCCCTGCCATCCTCAAAACTGTGTCCCCACATTCCCATTTCAGCAACTCAGGGAAACACTGATTAATTCTCGAGTAATTCTGCCCAAAAGACAAGTCTGGGAATGCCATGAATTTTAAACTTCAATGTGGCAATCCAAGAAGCACACCACTATCAACCAAATACACAAATAGCAAACAAATGACAGACTAGCCACCCACATTAACACTATTCTCAAATTCTTCAAACGAATTCAATGCCAGGTTATATTTCAACTAATGAAGGAAATCTGGCCCAATTTAACACAGATTTTTCAGAGAAAGATAGTGTACGTAAAGTGAATAAGAGCCCTTGAACTTATATGAGAGTTGCCATTCACACATTGAACTGCTTTTATAGCGTCAGTTTTCTCTGGAATTATTTTCTGTCAACTTGCCTTCTTATAATACCTCAGCTCTGCAAAAACAACATTTCCCATTGGCATACAAGCATTTTTTTTCAAAAGATAGATGGCAACAAATGCTGGGCCTTCATACCCCAAAGATTCTGAAAATCCTAGCAGAAAAATTACTTAACAATACCCTTGCGACTGGATGTTGCAGCATTTGACAGATTAACAAATTCACAACAATCCTTTCGCCCAAGCTCCAACCCTACAAGCAATAAGAGAATATAATCATCTTAATACAATTCATATTTAATTAGAAAAAGTGCCCATTATACGTGTGTGCCTGTAGGTTTGTGCTTATGAGCACGTACTTCATAGCAAAGTAGGCAGATTTAAGTGCTATTCCCTGAGGCAGCTTCTAATGTTTTTTTCTCTTTCTGCTTCTCTCTTTTCTTCTTGTTTTTAAGAGCAGTCTTAGTCATCTCTCTGCAGAAGAAAATAGATTAGAAGTATAAGCTTACCATAACCTCCAAACTTAGTTCTTCATTAATATTCAGCAAGAATTACTTTTACACTACTAATGGTTTTCTCCTCTTCTAGAATCATTTAAAATAGAAAACAAATGGACAAATCCCCATTATATGGTTAAGTTACATACTCAGAAGATTTTTCCTCGCCAAAGAGCTGTCATGCAAAAGCATTCCTTACTATTAGCAACTAGCAGTTCATGTTTGGACCAAAACTGGTTACCAATTCCTCCCAAACACTAATGGTTTGAAGCCATGAAACATCCTACCTGAGCATTAATAGCAGCAGCATTCTTTGTGTGTGGTGGCCGATATGCTGCAGGTTTGGATGGGGCTGCAGGTTTGGCTGGAGCTGCAGGTTTACTTGAAGCTACAGGTTTTCCAAGATTGACAGACAACTTTGGCTCCGGATTCGAAGTCTTGGATGCTGTGGCAAACAAAAAAAATGATATGGATATACATCATTAATAAATTATCCAGGTTTCACAAAGATTAGTTTTCTACATAACTTTGTCAGAAAGTTGTGCAAGATTATACTGAATCTTCATTGTGCAGATATTACCTGTAATATTTTTGTCAATTGTCAGACTTTCCTTCACTTGTTCAACTAACTCTGGAAGATCTCCATACAAACTAGCTTCTGCTGGTCTCCAGTCTGCCTATATTAATGAACAAATATATTCAAAACAACTACAGACATATTTACATGATGGTAACTACGTTTTCTTACATCAAGCAATCTACAGAAACATCCAAACCTGGTATAGTTTGTCAAACATCTTCTTAAAATATAGGGATCCATTGTAAGAGAAAATTTTGATCCTGCAGTACGTACACAAGAATATTCAGCCTTAATTCCCTTGGTTTTCTCTACATACCAATGGCAGCAAACTAAACCATGGAAAGTTAATTATATATTCATGAAACATACCCATTATCTATCTGTAACCGTGGAGCTGTTGTCGCTGTCATAAAATATTTTCCATCAGGAGACCATTCACTTGTTACTGACCATTCAGCCCTTGTACTTCCCAGCAACTTTTTGGCAGAACAATCCCAAAAAGCCTACAATTTTCAAAAAGATTGGCACATCACATGGAAAGCAAGTATGATTACAACAGTCTAAAGGTTGCAGTTCACTTTACCCTAACTGCTCACACCTTTCAAAGAAACATTAGGTCTAACAATACCTCTGATAATGTTATCCTGGCCAGCAGATGGTGGTATGATGAGCAGATAATATATTAGATTACAGAAGACCATCTCCATAAAACAGTTATAAATTTTAAAAATTACAAAATAAATTTGTAAGAAGTTCCAAGTACTATCTATGGCTAAAATTCCCGATGAATTTCCATGGTTTATTTAGATAAGTAGCAGTTTGAAGTATAGTATAGGGTACATATATACTTGAGGTACAATTTAATTTATATAATTCTACAGCTAGAATTCCCAGTGGAAGATTTCCATGAATTTACTAAGCTGTTATAAAGCCATAATTCGTCAACTGGTTAAAATGCACAAGGAAACCAAAAAGATGCACATTCAAACAACAATCAAATCATAATGATAATGCTGAATTCCATTTGAGCTAGAACTTTAGCAGCATATAAAATTCATCTTTCCACATTTTCTCTAAAGTGGCTTTCAGGCTTGCCTCCCAAGAGAAGATCATTTTGGTGAGCCAGACAGAAGACTACAGATATTTTAACAGAAAGGAGAGACCCACCAAAATTTTAAGAATTCCACACATGATCTCTGGTTCAATGAAAATTTGAATTGCCTAAATTAAATATTCCAAGCTGCTAGTCCATACTATTTGAAAAGAGGCTTAGACGGTTATTTACCAGAAATGTTTTTTTCTTAACCTAATTACTCTTATGGATGAATAAGAGTTGATAAATAAAGTTCAAGTGCATCTTGCAAGACACTGCAAACCGACAAGCCTCCGAATAAGCAAACCTATAACTAATAAAGCAGATACCTAGAAACAGGAAGATGTGAACAAATATACATCAACGGCCATCAAGGGACTGTAGAACATTCCAATACAAGTTTGTGCAGCCAAAAGACAACATTTCAAAAACAAATGTATGGATAGGAGACAAGAAATGGTCCTGTATTAATAGGCACTGAACAATTCCAGGAATACAAATAGCAAGATGGAAAGGAAAACAATGATTTCACACTAATGGTAGTCATATTAAAGAATCTCCTTGTGAGCCTCCTTATAAAGTGTGTACGGTATGCTACTGATACAAATGTGAGTTGGCCACATTGAAAGCAGAATATAGAGTAATTCCAAGTACACCCAATAGCTAATGCAACAGCATAAAATTCAGTTGATTTAAATTAGAGTCGGTTAGCTATTTATCATTCTCAATGTGCTTTTGAGGTAGAAATAGGATGTCTCCTTATCATCTCTCTTCACAGTTTATTTCAAAAGCTCTTTTCTTTTCAACAGTATAATAAAATGGCGGAGATTTAAAATCTTTAAAACCAAAGAGGTCAAAGCTTGATTGATGCACACAAATTTTTTTCAAGCTTAATGATTTCTTATCCATTAAAGAGACAAATGAAGCCATTTCTAACTAAATGGAACTGTAACATCATGGCAGGGAACATCACAAGGCTATGAAATTTGTTAGATAAGATATTTGGACTGAGCAAATGATCCAAGCACAATGGTTTGGATTTGCCCCCTCGTGCAAGCTCCAAATGATCGACACTTCAGCCTCCATGTTAGGAAACAGCTTAGGTAACTGAAACAAACAGCAACATCAGCATTTCTTAAAACAGAACTGCCTTGTAGTTGAATCTAACCCTCATCCTCTCAGTTCCTACTGGGACATTGTTGGAGATAGGGTTAGACATGGTATGGACTCCACAATGCCATACAATCCATCTCTGCAGTTGGCCCATGAGAATAATACAACTTTGGTTTCTAAGTCCTATATTATACACATATGCAACATATCCTGTTCAGGGTGAAAAGAAAAGCCATATTTGCAATAACTTGTTCACTCTGAATGTCTAATAGTGCTTCTAAATTAGTTTTACACATCGAATGTTCTATATAGCTCAAAGGTTTATTAGATAGATACCTCAGTTAGTCTATAATTTGTTCCCAATGTAAACTCTTGTGCTTCTCACAGATTGTTGGCATAAGTGCAAAATCTTGCTACACCTTCCTTGTCAATCATACAACATCCCTTCTTGCACTAGTAGAGTATGCCTTCTTGCTCAAAGTATCATAAAGAAGGTATACAATCCACTTCCAATTTAAAATATAAATAACAGTAACTACATAAGGCCAAAATGCCACTGCTACTACTAGTCCTTTGAAACACCAACATCCATTCAAGGTGCCAGTCCATCTCAACATCCCAATGTTACAAGGAAAAGTTAATGTTCAGGCACTGAATGAATGGTTTCAACTTTCAAAAATTGGAGGCTTACTACACCTTAAATAAGTTTACAAATTTCAAGAAGATAATTTCACAACACTAAATATGTCAAGATCAGTGTTCAGCTGTGTTGTCTAGTGTTTTAAACAGAGAAGTTAAGGGGTTTAAAAACCTCCAATTTTAATGCCTCACTCATTGGGTACAGGTTCCCAACATCTAGCAAAGAACTATTAACAAAAATAAGAAGGAAATTCTTACTCCAAAGAAGTTCAAAAAGAAAAACGCAATATTTGGAGTGGCAACAGAAATGAATTAGAAACAGTTATGCTTTTAGAGATGAAGCATGAATGAGATTTATTAACAATTGGAAGCTAATGATATATTTGCTGAAAAACTGTCAATAATTAAAATAAAGAAGGTTCAATCTAATATGATCTAGTGCCAAATTAAAATTAAAATTGATTAGCTTAGCATCCTGAATAGCAGAGGCTCAAACAAAGCACTTACTAACCAAAGAAAGGCACAGATGTAAAGAAGCGACAGTCTCAAAACAAACAATTTTTAAATCCCTAATTATGGAAGCACAGCCATAGCAGAGGCTTGAGTCTATGCTAATAATCACGAAAAACACACACAATGTTGAAAAAAATTATATCTCCTACTCATTGCACAGCCATCACAGAGACTCAAGTCTATGCCAATACACAAAAGATGGGTAAATAATTTATCACCAAAGATTGCAGAGTAATTAAGCTCCTTTTAATTAAAATCTGATAATACTTTGGTCTCCTTCCAAAAAAGTGTCTCCTCCCTTGCCATTCTATCCTTCTATTCTATATCTTCTTTTCTCTTTTCTTTATTTTCTACTCTCTACTCCCTCTATCTATCCATCTATTTCTATCAGATATTTATAGCCCCCAAGAGCAAGATAGAATAAGGAATGCGAACCAATGGTTGCAGGCTACAGTCATGTCTCTTCAACATCCTCAAATAGTTTTGATTGCCTCTTCAACTTCCTCTTGCTTTCTTGGTCATTTCATCAATTTATGATATGAAAATGCAAGAAATTAATCAAAGGTTGATTTGTTCTTGGAGTTTTCTACGGACTTTATCTTTGTCTTTCTTTACCATCTTCATTTTGAACTTTTGGACCAGCTACAGGCATTTCCACAGATCTTTGTTGGTTGTCCGTGTTCTTCTTTCTTTCTGTGAACAAAACTTATTTCAAACAAACTCAGGTTGAATGAAACAAATCATGGAAAACATTAAATATTAATACAATCAAAGAAAATACACTAACGCACAATCCTGTCAAATAAAACCTCACAGAATATATTAATCGGGAACTAAGCCAAACTATTGAAACATTGAACAGAATTGTGACACATTTCGCTTCCTTACTTAGAAATGAAGATGCCCCGAGGAACATAAAATATAGGGCAAACCACTTGGGAAACTGTACAATGAGAATGTGACACATCTCACATCCTTGTACACTCCTTTTTCTTTTCCTAAGATGTGAAACATAACATTCTCATTGTGTCATTTGTGGTTCCCTCTGTATTTTTTCCCCAGAGCACCTTCATTTTTCACTCTCAAAACACAGTGATAAAATGACTTCAAAGTGTTTCAAAAAAGGCCGTGAGGAGGCACACAAGGCCATGACAAGTGTCATGATCTCCTGATTCATAAGAGGCACTGCTAGACAAAGAAATGATATGGTGCCTAGAGAAATGAAAACAAGGATGCACAACTTGGCACATTACCACTCAATCTAGGAAAAATTAGGCAAAAGCGATCCTTTTAACTTTTAAGCTTAAAAGAAAGAGGTTGGGGAAGTGAACAATGAGATGGCAAGAAATGTCATCATCTCATAAACTCTAAGATTAGTAAAAACACACAAAAATAAACTTTGAAAGAGACAAGAATACACAGAAGTGAACACTATGAAGGCATAAAACAGACGAAGATTGCATTCCGAGCGCAAATACAGAAAGCTATCAAAGAAAGCATGCATCACCAACTAGAAATAGTAAAATTCATTAAAATCCACCCTTGTCATTAATTCCGAGTTTTAATTACAAGTTTAAAACCAGTGGCCCCAAGTTTTGCAAGAAATGTATGTGTGTCATTGACAACAACATGCTGGTGGATATTTTATACTGCAAAGAAAGAATGTGAATTTTAACTTGCTGACACATTATCCAGAATCACAGAAGAGGTGTGTGCAGACTACTGCAATCTCATCATCTCAAATACTAGCCTGACATGTACAAGAGATCCTGATTGTTGAAACAAAAGAAGGATCGTTGTCTGTAACTATATACAAAGTCTTGAAGTACACTAACATTCTCTGTCACTACATATAAATTGCAATGAAGTTCCCACCTATAGACATGCCATCAAATTCAAGCACAAATTGTCTAGCAAATATATATAGGGCAACATGCCCAGCCAAGACAGACAGGATATACTCATAGTGCAACATACTTGATTTCGGCAAACAACCGATGGCAAATGTACTTAATGCACGGCATCAAAATATTCATTGAAGACATGGGCACAATAATACCAGCGAGTGAGAAAAGCTTTCCAATCTTTGTGAGGGGCTCAAAGCCTCCAATTGCTTTGTCTTTGCTCCCTCTATAAGACAAGCAAGGAACCTATTTCCCTCTATAATTGACAAAAAAATTATTGACCTAAAAAGAAAGTAAACCCCAGTCCAGACTGTTCCGTTCAATCAATAAATTGTTCTCACTAATCCTTGGCAAAGGGGTTAGCTCATTAATAATTGACAATAATTCCAGCGAGAGAGAAAAGCTTGCCAATCTTTGTGAGGGCCCCAAAGCCTCCAATTGCTTTGTCTTTGCGCCCTCTATAAGACGACCAAGGAACCCATTTCCCTCTATAATTGACAAAAAAATTATTAACCTAAAAAGAGATAAAGTAAACCCCAGTCCAGACTATACCCTTCAATCAATAAATTCTACTCACTAATTCTTGGCAAAGGGGTTGGCTCATTAATCACTGACAAGGTGAACATTTTAGATAATTACATTCCATAATGCGTGCACTGATGAAATTTTCCTGCAAATCCTTATCAATGGAACAACTTTTAAGTGTTCTGATTTGTTTTCAAAATTGGGATGCACAAATAAGGTCCAAACTTCAAATTATTTATATTGCAAAATATAAGTTTCTTTCCTCATCTTCTAGTGCTACGGAGTAAGAGTAGCAATGCTGCATATTAGATTTATCATGTAGCAACATATAAGTAAAGAGGTTGTTAAGACGAACAGAATACTGGACCACAAAAGACTGCTGAGATATTCCAAATGGAATTTCTTAAAATATGGATCTGATTAATACATCATCACATCATGCATCAATAAACAGACAACCTAATGAAAATTTCAGTCTAAAAGCTATGCAACCATATGGATTGTGCTCCACAAGCATGCAAACATTTTTGTGATAAGATGATAACCATTAAAAAACCAGCATGCAGATGCTATTAAAATATGAATTCATTCTAAATGCTTACCATGTCACCGGGCAAATTGCCGAAACCTGCTATACATAAAACTACACAAATAAAAAAGAGTTAAGGAAAAAGATACTAATAATGATTTGAGAAATAAACAAGAAGGATAATAGAAGAAAACAGTTGCTCTGAATTCTGAAACATATTTTTTTGTTTATTACTAAAATTGTTGTTAAATACTCTTCTTAATGGGGCTGTTTCAGCTGAGTCAAAAGCCTCTCTGAGGAAAGAAGCTAAATGGGTTCCTTCAAGTTGAATTTGATGGAGCACCAAGGAGCAATCCAGGTGTGTTGAGTGCTGGGTGCGTCATTCATTATTGCTTGGGATCTTTAATCAGAGCGGTTTCTAAGAAATTGTTGGATGGTACAAAAAATGAAGTAGAGGCTCAAGCTTTGGTTTTGGGACTCCAAATAGCTGTACAGTGTGGAGATTTGAAGATTCACATTGAAGGAGATTGATATTTTTTAAGACAATTAACAATAGAGGCTTGCCTAATTGAAAATTGGAGAATATATTCTAAGAATTACTTGGCTGTTATTGGAATCTTTCAAATCTTTCTCCTTCAGTCATTGTTTCAAAGAGGCAAATACAATCATAGATTTATTGGCCAACCATAGTATTGAATCAAATTAAGAATTAATAATTGATAACATTATTGAAAGATGGGACAGCCTTGTGGGGGAAATGGGAATTGGGATCCCAATCTCCCAAATTTTTAATGATTATGCCTTTCTTCCTGCAATACAAACCATATAAATGATGGGAGATCCTACAAGTTAATAAAGGTTGGGAGTGATAGTAAGACGCACAATGGTGGCTGACAGTGAGGTGGGTTTTTTCCACCCCAGGTGTCTTCCGTTAAAACTTGCGCCAGTGGTTTCCTGTGGGGTTTGATTTTTGAATTGTCAAATGGAGCACAAGTTCTTTTTTATTCAGGGAAGAGAGAGATGGAATTTAGGGGAGCGGTCTCTGATACTAGTCTGGCAATCATCTTGGCAGTAGGAGATTTTGGGCACAGATTTTCTGGAGGCAGATTGCCATAGTAGAGTGAATTCTGAAATTGCATCAATGTTTATCTCAAAGAAGCAGTGAAAGCTTTGGCACAGTTCTTTGTGATGAAATAATTTAGAGGTGGATTAGATGTAGCAATGGAATTTAGTAATTTTCCATAGCAAATTATGTTTGTCCACTGCTGATTGCAAGTAGAGAGTTTTGAGGCCTTGTTTCTATGACATCATTCAGAGAGTTGGAAGCCAGGTTCCTTGCATTGGCAGGAGCAGTAAAGCAGTTGCAAACATTTGTGGTGGATGGTGATGGGGAGGGCTCTGTCCCTGCATTGATTTTTCAAGATTGAGTTGCATTCTCTACATTTAGATAATACATGCACAGAAAGGGTGTGAGGGTTATAATGTTTCTGCCAAGGATGGCGAGCATGATTGAAGTTGGTAGTGATGCTGGATAGATAGGATAGTCACCAAAAGATGGAAGGTTCCTGAAAAGAAAGAATAGGCCAATTGAACTTTGATAAGGTTTTTCCTCTGGTTTTTAGCAGTCTCCTTTTGGTACTTTTTGGTTTTATGCTGCTCTACTTAGGTTTAGCAGCTGTATGTAGTTTCCTTGTTTTCAAGCAAGACTCCTGTAGTTTTTGTGTTCAGCAGTTCTATATGGTTTTATAACTGTTAGATGGCAATATACACACTTGAAATGTATTTTCTTCTTTGAAGTTAATATAATGGGTGAGGGACTCTACTCCCTCAATATATGTATCAAAAAAGACAAAATTGTTGTCACATACTTTAAAGATCATGAAATTATTTCAACAGCCTGCATAAACAATGGATTATATTGTAAGAGCATTCTCAAGGATACGTCTTCCATGAGGATTCCATCTCAGTGTATTGTAAGGACCTGTACCAAAATCCAACAGAGGATTGCACTTCTTGTCAAATAATGTTGCACTCGCCGGCATAACTGAAGTCAGTCAAGGAATACATCAAGTATCAACAGTATTATATGGCTGAAACAGAACAAGAACACATGCACACCCACTAACTTCATTTCCTGCTTAACTGAAGATATGAAAGCAAGAAGGATACATCCATAAACCACCACAAATTCAGATCCCAAAGGAGACCACTGGACATCATGGACAGGTCCCTCCTTGCCTCAAAAGTCAAAGAATTTAACATCAAAATATTAGTACATTATGTCAAATCTTCTTGTATTACGTATCCAATATATCCTCAAGCCATCTACATAAAAAAATAACACACTAAAATAAGAAGAAAAAGAATCTTGTTCAGTAGAAATGACACATACGAAGAGGCACCATCCCTTCATGACTTCCGTCAGTTGTCAAGTAATGCAATCTGGATTCCCCATAGTAACTTTGGTTGCTTTTGTCAACATCAGAGTGTGCTAAAACCAAAAGTCCAGTTGATCCATGGTTCCAAATTAATTGTGCTGTAGAACATTTGAAAAAGCTCCGCCGAGCCACAGGCTGTGCCTGGTCAAGTTTCTCTCGGTCAAATATCTGAACACTGGCTGGTAATCCCTGGATCAATTAAAAATGAACAAATTTTCAGAAATTGTTCTTAAAACAAAGCTACGATGATTCCAAAATATAATGGAAGCTATGCTTAAATATTGTGGCCTTTGTCCACACTAACAGTGACAGAAAAGACAATGAAATTTGTAATACCTCTGATAGCAATAGTTCTAGGATGTGAAATGATATAACCACTCTCTTCATAGTTTGAGACATAAGCTACTAAACATAGGCTAACAGAAAGGAGTCAAGGATATCTTATAATTTCAAGATACACTGCCCTCTCTTGGAGACATAAGCCACTTCACATAGGCTAACAGAAAGGAATCAAGAACATCTTATAGTTTCAGCAAACATTGCTCTTTCTCGGAGAGATTAAAGTGGTGCTTTGTAGCCTGTGTAAAATCATGAGATTTTCATACAGTTCAGCTTTTCTTGCTAAGTTCTATTGTTCCTTGGCTAGTGCTCAAATTTTCTTTTCAGTTTTTGTTTGTAGGATTTTCCTGCCCCTAGTCTTGTAAGTCATCAGTAACAGCAGATGCATCACAACCCTATCAAGAGGAGCTGCTGCAATTTTTGCATCAGTATACTAGGAGGACATGGTCATATTTTCCATATAGGCTTTTCAAATGGCTGCTAGCAACAATCTGAGGCATTTCCCAGGTAAGAATCTCTGATAGAAGATGTGGAATCGTTTTTGGCAACAGAATGAGAGGATTAGATATATCCATTTCTGAGCTTTACCCAAATCCCAAAATTCTGAGGGAGCAAATTCTGCATTACTAGAAAAAAATTCTCCTATTGAGATCATGATCATGCCTTCAGGGGATGATGCTCCTTTCAAAAGCTAGCAATGAGGCGAGTTTTCAAGGTAGACAAGGGCTCATGAATTGTAGATGCCTTGAAACATCAGGTTCCTAGTTTAATCCAGAATACCCCTCAATGGTGGTATCAGCACAGCCAGTTCTTCATTTAATCCAACAGGCTCAAAGACAGCAAGGGGTTGGCAAATTTTGCTTGTACTTATAGCTTTTAAATGTATAATCAAACTGCTAAACCTCATAAACAATCTAAATAGTTGAAATTCAAATAACAATAACATCTATGGCATTCAACATTGATCATTGAAAGTTGAAATCCAAAATTGAGTGGAACACTTAATTATGAATATGAAATTGTACATTTAAATATTTAATAGCTCCCTAAATAAGGGTATCAAAGAAGACTTGAAAAGTCAGAATCAAAAATCATTACACAGTTGTATCAAATAAATGATATTATACTTACTCATAAAAATTTCAAACTACATTTAATTGTCATATCATCAATGACCATGAAAATAAATGTTCTAAAATATTTCTTTTTTTAAAATGATTTTACAAAAATGTTTCTTTCCCTTTTTTAAGACAACATTTGACAGGGGATGTTGGGATGCGCCTGGTACATCTCTAGTAGATGGGGGACGTCTCAAGGATGTTTGGACATCCCCAAGTACCCCCCATAAAACAGGATGCATCCCAATGATACTAAATAAGCCTGAAATGTCCCCTGGACATGAGTACAATATTCAGAAAAAAGAATAGGTGGGGGAGGACACCCTCTATGCATCAACAAAACATCCAAGACATTCAACACAGCCCCAGGGCACAAGGGAGGCATCCCCATGGAATACTGCTTGTAAGCAATGTTTACAGGACTGCCTTTTTGAGATTGACAAGCAAAAAAGTACAGAAATTCGGAGATCCTTTGAAAGCAACTCTCCCAAAACTCACCAGCATTGTAAGAAATACCAGTAAATTGGGATTTAAACATTTTCTATGGGGCACTGATTAGGCAAAAGAAGCAAAACAAAAGAAACACCATCTAGCATAAACCCAATAAATAAATAGTCCAGCACATTGAACATCAACATACTACAAGATCAGACCTTTGATTCAGGAACATATGCGGCTAGATATGATGGAGGAGATGTAGCAAGTTGCAACCCAGCTAATCCAGGAAGACGTAACTTATTTACAATTCCTTTGGCAAAGTTTTGTGTATCAAAAATATGGATCTCATTGGTTGCCATTCGACAGGCAATTGCATCATCTTCACTGAATTGGAAAGAAGGCCTGGAAGAGAGATACAATCTGTGAGCACATGAAAATAAAAAGGATAAAGAAAAAGGC
This sequence comes from Sequoiadendron giganteum, assembly GCA_007115665.2. Classification (NCBI taxonomy): domain Eukaryota; kingdom Viridiplantae; phylum Streptophyta; class Pinopsida; order Cupressales; family Cupressaceae; genus Sequoiadendron; species Sequoiadendron giganteum. Next base: position 596,904,698 of record CM021109.1, read on the forward strand.
TACAATTTTCATGTGCTATCAAGTCAATGAACTCATGCAGTTTTAGATCACAAAAGAGTTGAAACAAATTCAACCAAAAACAACAATTCCAACACAATTCAAATATTTTTATCATCAAAGTCTTGCATGTGGTAGTGTACCAAATCAAATTATAATTTATTATATGTTTTCTTTGAATTAACTGAATGTCATTGAAAGTTCCAAAGCAGTTAATTCAGGAAAATAAGTAAATCTCAAGAGCGGTATAGCATCCAGTCAAATTATTCAAAGACAATGAAATAAGGCAGAAACCATCTACAATTGAAGATGTTTCTTGCTGGAGACACATTTTATGAAATGGACCATGGTTGTTAATATGATGAATTTAGCTTCCTGTTAATTAGTTAGCAGTCTCTAAGAATAGTCAAAGTGAGGGAAAATGGAGATCCTGGTCTAGCAAGTGTTGGATACACGTTACAAGATGCCTCAGGTGCTTTTGTGATTGGTGGATCATGGAATTTAGGTTTAGAAACAAATAATGAAGCTGAATGGAAGGTGCTGTTAGCCAGCATTTCCATGGCTTATTCTAAAAGATTCCTTAATATCACAACAGAGGGAGACTCTTTATATTTTGTCAATGATTTGGGGAAAGCACACTACCTCAATTGGAAGCTTTTTGCTATATTGGAAGAAGTGTTACTATGGAAAAACAAATTTGATTCTGTAAAGGTGGCACATTGTTATAGGTGTTAGTTTTAGGATCAGATTAACAGAAAGCAAGTTAGCAGAAAATTCAACACATAGAAAACAATGAACACAGCAGATACCCTGGGAAAACCCTTCTTCATGAGGGGGAAAAACCCAGCAAAATATATCTCATATATATATATATCTGATAGAAGTGCAGAATTCTGCATACAGAGTCTGGCCTTACACAAGGCTGAATAAATACAATGAATAATAGCATCACTCCTTGATGCAAAGATACCAATGAAACTAATCTGCTGCTAAGTGAGAACTCCTTCTGAGAAATGCGAACTTGAATGAGAATGACTCAAAATGTCTTCTCAAATGAGATGAAGTCTTCTTCATTATATACAAGGATAGGTGACCTTTCCACTAGGTCGGCCCCCTTTGGAGAATATATTATTTGTTACAAAAAGGCCAACCTGCCTTAAACAAAGGGAAAATAGCTCCCGAAGATATGAAACACTAACAATAGGGAGCAAAATAAGGTGGCTGATTTTCTTGCCGACAAGGGGTTGATCATCTTAATGTTTCCTCCCTAGAAAGTTATGAAATGTCTGATTGGGATGGTCTTGCTATGTTTATCAATGATGGTAAGCCACTGTATTTATATTGTTGGCTCTGCTTGCATTGCGCTTGTCAGTGGCTGGGAATGACTAGGGTAATTTGCCTTAAAAGATCTTTTTGAGTTGCTAGAGGAGACATGTCCATAGTTTTGACTGGTGTATTCATCAGATGGTTTTATTTAGTGCACTCTTTCTTCCTTTGGTTGCACTCTCTTTAATGACTGGATTTGCCAGCTTGATTTGAACAGTGACCCTTTACATTGATAATACTTCATCATGTCTCAATTATGATAGTATGGTTAGCAAACATTGGATGTGTGATGCAGGAGCATCACTTTCATGATGTTTTTATGTTTCATTTTGGTGTCAGGAGTCTTTGTTGAGTCAGTGTAGAACTTAGGAGGTCCATGGGGTTCATCCCCAATGGTTTAGGTTGTTTAAGTTGGCTTAGAGATTCAAATTTTGATTTTCCCGCCAAAATGTAAATTTGAATTTCTAGGGTGATTTTTGGCTTGTGTAAGGTTGGGGTTTGTTCCTCAGCTTTGGTTTTGGGTTGTTGAGTCCAATAAGGTCTTGAAAGACCATGTAGACCATGCAACGTCTCTATTCATGTTTTTTTGGTCCTAGGTTGGGAAAAAGTGCATAATTTGCAAATTAAAGGCAAAAAGGATTTGAAGTTACTTTAGGTTTTGTTGGAAAAGTCATGTAACTCGATGGTAACTGCTTCATAATATTCATTCACGTTGAAACAATGAGGAAGGAGGCTCCAAGAATCTGAAGGAGTTTTTGATGACATACCCTGTTTTCTTGTCCAAATTTTGACAGTTTTCCTGCTAATACAATCTGAAAACACTCCTGTACAGCTTTGTATGGCAACGTGGCAGGTTTGAAGGTGGATGGCAAATTAAAAATTTGTTTTGTGATTCAAATGCAAGTGGTTTGGTTTGATTTCATGTTGTTTTGAGCAAGATGTGACCCAAAATGCTACTAACAGCCCCATGACAGGGTTAGGGTTTCCAGTGAGCTTGAAAAATTCATATCTCTTGTTTAAGCAAGCCGTTGAAAATTGATGCAATATGGTACAAACCTTCTTCAGGCCCTTGTGCAGGTGTTCACCAAAGGCAAAGTGACAAATCAATGATTTGTGTGATTTATAGAGGTCTGTGTGTGTTCACTAGCTGTAGGACTGTCAAAAACCCTAGGTTCTTGAGGGTTTAGTGGAATATACATTGTCTTGAGATAACCACAGCCAGGTAGGGTTTGATGAGACCCTGTGGAGTGTGATGAAGGGTTTAAGAGCCTAGGAATGCAAAAGTGTGAGTGTTAATTCCTTTTTGACAGTTTGAGCCTTGAAAGGAAGGCTAGTAGGTAATCTTGCAAAGGTAGGGTTATAGAATCTGAAACACATTTGTTGTTGTAAAGTTGTTTATCCCTCTGCATCGTTATTGGTATTAGAGCCAGGGCCAAGTTAATGCCAAGGAAATCAATACAAGGGTTAACAATTCAAAAGGAAAGATGCCTCCAAGACTCAATGCTGCAAAAAGGGTGGTAGAAAGAATAGCCACACAATTGAGAGAAAACCTTGCTAGAAAAATGAGGGAGATGAGAATCAGTTTGGATGCAAGACTCATTGCAATGGAAGCTAACCAAAGAAGAGGAGTGGTTACAGGGGATATGATTGACCAAGAAGAAGAAGTGGCGAATGAAGCGCCTCAAGAAGAAGCTCAAGAAGAGAGGGATGCTGATGATGTGAGGATAGAAAGATTGTTGAAGGAAGTCAACGGTAAAGGAACCAAGGTGAAGATGGAACTTCCAGTATATACAAGTAGTTTGAATGGTGAAGAACTCCTTGATTGGATAGGGGAGTTGAACAAGTACTTTGAATGATGTGCCTGAAGAGCAGCAAGTAAAGTTGGCCAGGACCAAATTGAGAGGTCATGCATCCCTATGGTGGGATTATGTTCAGGAAGAAAGGAAAAAGAAAGGCAAATCCAAGATTACTTCTTGGGATAGGATGATTGCCAAGTTGAAGGGAAAATTCTTGCCTAGTGACTACATGACTTGGTTGTATAGGAAGTTGCAGAACTTGAAACAAAGCGATATGGGAATGAAAGAGTACACTAAGGAGTTTTATAAGTTGAGTATCAGATCAGGGCACATGGAGGATGATATTGACAAGATTGCAAGATACCTTAATGGTTTGAAGTATAGCTTACAAGATGAGTTGAGCCTTACAAGCCCCGGGACACTTGAAGAATGTCACCAACTAGCCTTAAAGGCTGAGGAGAAGTTGAATAGGAAGCAAGAAAAGCAGAATAGAGGTAGAGGAAGGATTTACGGAGGTAGAGGAAGGATTTACGGAGGTAGAGGTCCATATGTTGATAGAGGACAGTCACAAAGAGATCAAGGTGAGTCAAACACCTCACAAGAACAAGCACCAAGTTCAAGAGGGGATTTTAGAGGAAGAAGAGCTAAATTTAGGGGCAGATTGAACAAAGAGGAGGATTCAATGGCTTCATAGGGAAATGCTACAAGTGCAACAAGTTTGCAGGTCATCAAGCTTGGGAGTGTCTAGAAGAGTAAACAACTGCCACCTTTAGGAATGAAAAAAGAACTCAAGTTGCTCAAGGAGGAGATGAAGAAAGTGTTAACTCCTCACCAAAACCAAAAGAACCAGAGATAGGGGCATCCTTGCTGACGAGAAGGACATTGATCAAGGTTCCAATGAAGAAGGGACCACCTCAAAGGAAGTCATTATTCCAGACTGTTTGCAAGTGCCAAGCTAAGTGTTGTCAAGTTGTTATAGATTTAGGCAGTACCGATAATCTAATTGCTGTTGAGATGGTAGAGAATTTGAATTTGAAAAGATTACCTCATCCTACACCTTATAAAGTCTCATGGTTGAATAAGGGGCAGCAAGTACTAGTTAATGAACAATGTTGATTAGAGTTTCAAATAGGAAGGTATAAAGACAAGGTGTTATGCGATATCATCCCAATAGATGTATGCCATGTGTTGTTTGGTAAGCCTTGGCAATATGACAGAAAAACAATGCATGATGGTAGGAAGAATGTCTATGTTTTGGAGAAGGATGGAGTTACCTACACCTTATCACCTTTGAAGGAGGAAGATAAAGACCAAAAGGTGGGATCAAGTGTGATATTAGTGGGTGAAAAAGAGTTTCTAAAGACAGTGGAAGAGGAAGAGATAGGTTTTGCAGTGATGATCAGACCTAGGATTGTCATAACAGCAGCAAGAATTGATGAGTTGCCTTGGGATATTCAAGACATGTTGAAGGGTTATGCAGATATAGTTGTTGATGAACTTCCTAATTCCTTGCCTCCAATAAAAGATATCAGTCATCATATAGAGTTGCTAGAAGACAGTAAATATGAGTCCACTATGCTAGCTAAACAGATTGACCTACTTGCCAAAACTATGAAGGATTCAGACTCTCGGTTACTAGAATGGAAAGACAAAGCTTTTAATTCAGCTGAAGATGCTGAGAATATGCAATTGGAACTTGAGAATGCAAATCAAGTTATCTCTAATTTGCAATGGCAGCTTGGTGAATGCAAATCAATACAAGATGGCATTATGGAGCTAAGTCCCAAGATAGAGGTCCATGAAAATAGAGACAACTCTATACAAAGTCAAGTTTCTTGCTGGATGAGGAAATCTGGAATTCTCTTTCAGGCTTGAGTGATGAAATGGACAAATTCTCCCACTTTTATAGCTCTATGAGGGAACAACATGGAGAAGTTGAGAAATTTCAAAGGGAATTCATCCTTAATTTCAGAGAACTATCAGATATATTATCTTCTGTTAAAGATCAACTGAAGGGTTTTGAGTATTTGAAAGGCCAATTCCAATTATATGATATTAAGCTTCAAACCAAGGTCAGTTATCAATTTTACAGTCTGATAGTAACAAAGAAAGGGAGAAGTATCATTATGCAAAGTCAATGGAGAAGGCAGTAATAGACCTGGCAAATTGGACAGATAAGGTTCACATTGTTGATTTTCAGAACAAAACCCTTCGATCAGATGTTGAAATGTTGAAAAAATCACTAGATGAGTGTAGGAAACAAAACAAAGAAGTAGTTGCAGAGAAAAGTGCTATCACTGATTCCATCAGAGTGTAGGAAGAAAAAGTATAAGAAACTTGCTAACGAGAATGAGCAAAATAAATTTTCATTGCAAGAGGCATACATTAAACTAGAAGATAAATATTCAGAATTGACTGACCAAGATAGTAATATAGGCGAATTGCAAAATAAGTTACCACATTGTGATGTGCTTTGCCAAGAATTATCAGAAGCTGAAAACAAAATCCAATATCTGGAGGGTTTGCTAGAAGAAGCTAGGTCATGTCTTCAAGACAAGGAAAACAAGATATTTGAGTTTGGGATTTCAGTTGCACAATTTAGTAATGCAAAGGGAAAAGATGAAGCAATATTGCAAGAGAAACTCAGAGATGAAGATAATGAAGCAAGGTCAAAGGAGGATCAACCTTTGGAAATGGATTCTAAGTTGAATAGCATGTTGAAAGAAAGTGAAGAGAAGCAAGCTGAACAGCCATTAGAACGTTTGAAAGCAGTGCAGGGCAGCTTAGAGGATTTGGAAAAGGACTCTAAATATCAGATTAGCAAGTTGCAGGGGTCCATCACTGAATTGCAGTCTGAATTGTCAGAAACTCATATAAAGATAGCAGACATTGACAAGGCCTTAAAGGGTGCAAATAAGGAGCTAGCTTTAAGCAATGGACAATGCACTTCTTTGGAGCAAATGTTGAGTTTCAAGGATGTGACTTTGTGGGCAAAAGAAAGAGAGATATCTTCTTTACAAACAGACATTTCACACCAAGTTGACGTAATTGGAAGACTGTTGCAGACCTCCTCTAAGGTGGAACCCGAGTTTCTTTTCTTTTCCTTGGGAGTATGATGCAGGAGCATCACTTTCATGATGCTTTTATGTTTCATTTTGGTGTTAGGAGTCTTTGTTGAGTCAGCGTAGGTCTTAGGAGGTCCATGGGGTTCATCTCCAATGGTTTAGGTTGTTCAAGTTGGCTTAGAAATTCAAATTTTCATTTTCCCGCCAAAATGCAAATTTGAATTTCTAGGGTGATTTTTGGCTTGTGGAAGGTTGGGGCTTGTTCCAAAGCTTTGGTTTGTTCAAGGTCTCTTTTCATGTTTGTTTTTGTACTAGGTTGGGAAAAAGTGCATAATTTGCAAGTTAAAGGCAAAAAGGATATGAATTACTTTAGGTTTTGTTGGAAAAGTCATATAACTCGATGGTAACTGCTTTGTAATATTCATTCACACTGAAACAATGAGGAAGGAGGCTCCAAGAATCTGAAGGAGGTATTGATGACATACCCTGTTTTCTTGTCCATTTTTTGACAGTTTTCCTGCTAATACAGTCTGACAACACTCTTGTACAGCTTTGTACGGCAAGGTGGCAGGTCTGAAGGTGGATGACAAATTAAAAATTTGTTTTGTGATTCAAATGCAAGTGGTTTGGTTTGATTTCATGTTGTTTTGAGCAAGATGTGACCAAAAAGCTACTAACAGCCCTGTGACAGGGTTAGGGTTTCCAGTGAGCTTGAAAAATTCATATCTCTTGTTTAAGCCGTTGAAAATTGATGCAATTTGGTACAAACCTTCTTCAGGCCCTTGTGCAGGTGTCCACCAAAGGCGAAGTGATAAATCAATCATTTGTGTGATTTATCGAGGTCCGTGTGTGTTCACTAGCTGTAGGACTGTCAAAAACTCTAGGTTCTCAAGGGTTTAGTGGAAAATACATTGTCTTGAGTTAACCACAGTCAGGTAGGGTTTGATGAGACCTTGTGGAGTGTGATGAAGGGTTTAGGAGCCTAAGAATGCAAAAGTGTGAGTGTTGATTCCTTTTTGAGGGTTTGAACCTAGAAAGGAAGGCTAGTAGGTAATCTTGCAAAGGTAGGATTATAGAATCTGAAACACATTTGTTGTTGTAAAGTTGTTTACCCTCTGCATCAATGTGACTGAAAGAACAGTGCTTGCTTGGCTAACATGTGTGTCATTATGAAGGATTGTGGCAGGAGATTTTTAAGTAGGTAAGGATGGATTTTTGCTTGGTGGCTGGGGTGGATTGGATTGATGAGAGTGGTGCATAATTTTTTTAGCCCTGCTTCTTATTTTTTTGCGGCTTTGAGCTGGTTTCTTATGGTTCATAACGATGCATGTAGGAACCCCTTTCATAGGGGTAGGGTAACTAATCACCGTTTGCATGAAGACTTTTAAGTGCTTCAGTCCAGGCATGCTAAGGATGGTCAAAGGAATTTCGGACAGAGAGGGTCTAGCTGACAATGGCTCCCTTTGGTCTAGGGCCTTGATTTTGACAGATTTTACAAAGAAAATACCTAAGGTGGCACGATTGGATATAATGCAACAAGGGATTGAAATGTTATTTGCTTCGGAAAAGGATGGGGTGGTGTTCAAATCAGAGAAATTCTGGTCTCTCATGCGGGGTCTCTCAACAAGGCTTTTGATCATTGGAATGAGGCTCTAGGTGGTCATGGTCACAGAGCTGCATGTTGGGGTGTGTCCCCTCTAAGGGATTAGTTTCTTTATTCTGGAGGTTTATGCTTTAGGCTTCAGCTGGTTAGGTTTTTTGTATTTCCTCCAAGCCTTATACTGTAATGTCCCCCTCTCCATTAATTCATCATGCAATGGCCCACAAGCCCATTCCTTTATTTTTCCCAATGAATTGGAGGAAAAAGCCTTTTTAAATGGGAGGTTACGATTTGGGAAAAAATAGCAATAACAAATAAATAATATTTGATGGCATTTTCTATTTAATTTCATCAGTTTCCGACAGTGCGTAATGGGGTTACAAATTTACTTTTCAAAGAGGACAGTTATGCTATCAAAGTGGGGTGCTGAGTTATGGTGGCATTTTGACTTAATAGCATTTTCTATTCTAGGAATGGCAATTTATGGGAGAGTTGGGACTTGGGCCCTCTGTGCCATAAAATGAGGCATTTGGCTATTAGAAATCCCTCCCCGTATGCTGTTGTGTTCCTGCATAAGTGTTCTATAGCTGATTTGAGGACGAAATCCATTGAATCTCAAAACCAGAGGACAAAACCCCTTTGGCTCCCTCCAGCAATCTCATCCAAATGTTGCAACTGTGCTGAAGATATTTTCTTTCTTCATTTTTGGCAAGTGTTTGGTGATGTGTTATAGCTGTATACAGTACACAGTGAATCAGTTCTGGAGAACTGTTTGCAGGTCATCATATGTGTTGCAAGTTTGGTGTGGTAGCATGCTGTTATCTATCTCTGTAATTCAGTTTTCTGCTATTTATAAATCCAGGTGTAGTAAGTTATACAATTTTTGTATAGGCTATTACAGTCGTATCAGAACTACATCCTGCCACCCTGTGGGGTATGGCAAAAAACGAAAGATCCATGTCAAAGGAGGAAAGAGAAGACCTGTTCCAAGACACTGCGATAGGAATCCGAATGAGGCAAGAAAGGACTGAGTTGCTGACACAGTTGCTGCATATCTAGGAAAATAAGCCTGCCATCATCCCATTGCAAAATCAAGACAATACCAAAACATCATAAAGTGGGGAAAACTCATATGCAAATCACCGCCCAATAAGTTATATTCCAAAACCCTCAAAACCCATCTTCTTATTAAGGGAAGAAAGAGCAGAGCTAAAAACTTCTTCTATGGAGAAGCTAGATAGACTATTTGGAAAATATCAAGGAAAGACTTGATAATTTCAAGGTGGCTTTAACATTTGACAGGTATTTGGAGTTAGTGGGACAAGGTGTGCAAAGAAGTCAAGGAAATAATTAAGGTGACAGTAGAAAAGAATTGAAGCATAATAAACAAATTAACTACACCCACATTAGATGGCACAAACAAGATCCCAATTAGGGCTTGGTTGCAGAAATTGCAAACATATTTTACACTTAAGCCCCACGATGGAAGAAGATGCAATTCAGCTTGCTATCTTGCACTTGGAAGGCATAGCATATGATTGGTGGCACCATTGGCCTCATCACACAAGGGTACGGCCTTGTGTAGACTTTTGAAGATTTCAGCCAAAGGTTATTGGACAAATTTGAGCAGAAGAATGAGGAAGGGAATTTCAGAGAGCTAGCCAAAATAAAACAACAAACCTCAATGGATGCATGCGTAGTAGAATTCCAAAGAGTTGTAGTCATGGTACCATATATTCCAGAGAAAAGGGTCATTTTCCTCTTTGTTGAGGGTTCCTTTCAACCTCTTAGGGGCCTAATAAAGGCCCTTTGCACCACCTTCATTGTAAGAAGCTGTCAAGAGAACCTTGACACTTGAGCCATCTATGTTAAGGAACAAGTTTACATCATAGTCAAAACCACCTACTACTAGATTCCAGAAAAGAAACTTTCAAAGGAGTTGATTAAGCTCACAACCAGAAAAGACTACAAACATCCACTTACAACAAAGATGGATGACTTTAACAGAAATGACCTTAGGAAAAAATTATGTTTCACTTGTAGAAAGCCATGGGAATCTAGCCACAGATTTCTTGGCAAGGGCCAAGTACATTACATAGAGGTGGAGTCTAATAAAGAGAATATGCCTAAAGAACCAAAACCACACGAAACCACGGAGGAGCAATGTGGAAGATGCAGTGGCACTCTTGCAGCTCTTTCAAGAGCAGCACAATACCACCCATTCAAAGTTTGTGGGGCATAAATCTAGGCCATAGGTTACCATGTTGATAAATAACCCACAATTTCATTGATTAGAGCTTGGTGACTAAGAGGGGATTGAAAATAGAGGATTTTTCGAGAACACAAAGATCATGTGACAACTCAAACTAACCCTTGGTGACTACAAGTATGTGATGATTTTTATGTTGTGAGGTTAGGGGAAACAAATATGGTTTGGTTGCATTTCTATTCTCTAAGAATTATCAATCCATTGCGTTGAAGTATAAATCTCAAGGAGAAGATGTGACTTTAGAGGTGTGCCTAAGGGGTCACCAAAAGTGATAACAGCTAAAAGTTTGGAAAGAGTATTCTAGAAGGAAAATATATGACTCTTAGATGGATGCCTGATGGGTCACCAAAAGTGATAATAACTAAAAGTTGGAAAGAGCATTGCACAAAGGACAAGTAGCATGGGCAGCAAGTTGCTTGGTGATAGAGGGCATGCACACTATTTTATCTTCTAGTAAGCAACATAGTTATCATGTTGATATTCAAACTCTTTTAAATAAGCATAGTATGGTGTTTAACAATATGCCTCCAGCATTGCCACCAAATAGAGGATTCCAACATATCATATAGTTGGAACCAAGCTCTAAACCTGTCTTGATCACTCCTTATTGCTACTCAAGAACATACAAAGAGGAGATAGAGAAGGCTATTAAGCGATTGCAAAATGGGCCACATCAAAAAGTGGCACTAGTCCCTTTGCTTCATCAATGGTCCTTGCGGAAAAAAAATGGCACCATGAGAATGTGCATGGACTACAAAGCCTTGAACAAGAGGACAATCAAAAACATATACCCCATTCCTAAGATTGATAGCTCATTGATGAGTTGCATGGTATAGTTTATTTCTAAAAGATTGATTTGAGATCAAGCTATCATTAGATCCATGTCCTCAAGGAGCATGTGCACAAAACAGCTATCAGATGTCATTACGGACACTTTGAGTTTCTAGTCATGCCATTTGGTTTGACTAACACAACAATCACTTTCCAATCCATTTTGAATCAAGCATTCAATGGTCAATCGAAAAAAAAAAATCTTTTGTATTTTTTTATGATATTTTGATATATAGCAAGACATGGGAAGATCATTTGAGGCACCCAGATATGGTCCTTGAAATCCTAGAGTGATAAGCTCTATTTGCAAGAGAATCTAATTGTGAATATGGGGCGACATAGATTTTATACTTGGGTCATGTCATTAGTGCTCAAAGCATTTAGGTGGATAGGTAAAAAATTCAAGCCGTTCTAGATTGCCTCCCCCCCTCCCCCCCGTCACCTCCCCCACCACCACACTAATAAAGTTGGAAAAATTCTTTGGTCTATGCAACTAGTATTGAATGTTAAGGTGGTTTCACAACTAGTAGCAACCTTGACTAACATGACAAAAAAAAAGCTTTTGCATGAATGGATAAAACACAAGAAGCTTTTGATAAGCTTAAGGAGGTAATCAGCTCATGCCCTATAAGTGTCATACCAAAATTCTCATAACCCTTTGTTGTAGAATGTGGTGCTTTTCAAGAGGGGGTTGGAGTTGTTCTAATTCAAAAGGGGCACCCCTATAATGTCCCTTTCCGACTGATGAATCTTGAAGAGATTTTCTAATCTTTCATTCCTGGAGGTAAGAAATAAATTAAATACCAAGGGAAAATGCGAATAACTAAATTGGAGCCTTAAAAGCTAAAGTCAAGCATATAATATTTAATTATTCATTGAGTTTATTCAAGAGGGTCACTTTAAGTGACGATTTCCCCTTTCTCTAGGCGATGCTTCATGGTATGAATAAATCGAATTTTAGCCTAAGTCAAATATTATCATATAAGAACAATTCATTTAAATAGAAAAATCCGTTGGTTTCTTTTTTTGGAAAATGGAAATAAAGCATTCACTGGTGATCGACTGCTGTATGAGTGAGTTAAGTTTGGCAAACCAGAATTGATAAAAGACGGGAAACTGGAGGAAGATGCATTCAGAAAATTATTTGTGTTTTATTTTCTCCACCGAGCTTGCAGAAAGAAACACCAGGACGGTACCCCTGGCCACAGAATGTATGGGACGAAAACCCCACTCATTCAATAATATAAGCCTGCACACCAGCAGACTATTTGGGAAGAAGGCGTCAGTTCCAGTCAAGGAAACGCAGCCATAAATCAGAGCCATACAGAAGATCCAAAGCCATAGCATGGTTAATAGTAGCGCCCAGTCTACAGGTCGTATAATATTGTAAAGAGGGAGTTGTTACAGAATCGTAATCAATTCTCAAGTTGTTTCAGCGCTGCAAGTGCTGAATCGATCACAGCTAGACAAGGAGTGTAGATTCTAGAAGATGGGTTGAGAATTTACAGCAACCATTCACTCAGCAAGGATTGACCTGTATCATTTCAGCTGAGACTATAACAGGTGTGAACCTGTGCTCTTGCATATTACTTTTTGAATGAAATAATTCACTAAGCCGTCATGATCAGGGAAAAACTTATGCAATGTAATCAGGTTTGAATGAATGAGAATAATTAATTCATTTTGGAGACAAATTTGTATTTTTTCTTTCTGTTATGAGAATTGTTTTCCCACTCTATGCATCTCTTTCATGAATCTGTCTTAAGAAACAAACAATAAACCACAAAGACATCCGAAGCACCTCAAGGACAAGGAAAAATCCAGCAGAAAACGTAGTACAACTGGCAAAGGTCATTTCAACCCCATGGCATCTAAGAGCAGCAAGTTGAAAGATTCAGAAAGGGGCTTTTCTATTTACGACAAGAAGATGCTTGCCATTATGCATGCTTTGGCAAAGTTTAGATAGTATCTAGTTTGTAGTAGATTTGTGGTTAAAACAAACTACAACAAATTGAAGTTCTTCTTGGGTCAGTGAGACTTGAATGATAGGCAACAAAAATGGGTAAGCAAGCTCCAAGCTTACAATTTTGATATAGAATATCAATATATGAAGGGTAAAAAGAATTTAGTTGTTGATGCCCTTTCTAGAATGCCCACTCTAGTCTATTTCTACCAGTTTTGGTGATTGGAAGTTTTTATCGTGGTTGAATATGCTAAGAACACATTTGCTACTAACATCTTAGAAGGGAGTGTGAAAGACGATAGATGTGACAGCAAATGGTCTCGCTTTGTATAAGGATAGAATCTTTTTAGTACCTAAATCTACTATGAAAAAGAAGATTTTGAAAGATTTGCATGATGAATTCATGGTCGGTCACCCCAGATTCTACAAGACATACAAGCAGATTAGGGAAAGGTTCACTCCAAAAGGCCTTAAGGATGATGTACTTCGATACACCAAGGAGTGTAGAACCTGTCAGCAGAACAAGGCTAAACATGTTTTTTCAATAGGATCATTGCAGCCATTACCTATTCCCAATCAGAAGTAGGAGAGCATTTCCGTGGAATTCATCACAAGCCTTCCAAGGTAAATGGCAGGTATTGTATTTATGTGATTGTGGACAGATTAACCAAGTATGCACACTTCTTTGCCATTCTTGCAAATTTCAAAGCACACCAAGTAGCTGATTTATTTTTCAAAGAAGAATTTAGGTTACATGGCTTGCCTAAGAACATTGTCAATGGTATGGAAAATTGATTCCTAAACTCCTTTTGGCAAGAATTGTTAAGTTTGACTAGTAACAATCTCACTCCCAGTATTAGCTATCACCCACAAACAAATAATCAAACAAAGATAGTGAATAAGTGGGTTGAAGGATATTTGAGAAACTATGTCACAAATCAGTAGGCAGCATGAGTCAAGTTGTTGCACCTTAGAGAGTATTGCTACAACCCCACCTATCACATGTTCATTGGCATGACTCAACTTATGACATTGTATAGATATGACACACTAGCTTTCATTAATTTGGTGCTCACAAACAAGGTACTAGCAGCTAGTGATTTGATGGATCGCGGAGTGTGATCCGAAACGTTATGCAAAAAATTACACACAATCGAATCCAGAAATCCTTTGCAATTAACTATATGGATTGTGGAAACTTGTTATCTTTGATCACTCAAGAGATCATTTGCAGCAGGCTCAAAATCAACAGAAGGTCTATGCAGACCAACACCATATTGAGAGATCATTTGAGGTTGGAGATATAACTTGTCTACACCTGCAGCCTTATAGGCAGACCTCCTTTAAGCAAGAAGGGGCTGAAAAGCTCAAACACTACTTCTATGGACCATACAAAGTTTCGAAGAGAGTGGATAAAGTGAAGTTGCTAACAGGCAACCAGATTCACAACGTTTTCGGTTTTCCACAAATCTTACCTCAAAAGGGCATTGGGCCAACATATTGGACCATCAGTTGATCTACCACCCCTAGATGATGAGGGGAAACTTATACTGGTGCCAAATGCCATCATTGACATACAGGTGAAGAAACTGAGGGACAAAACCATCACTAAGTACTTGGTCCATTGGAAGGGCCTACCCGCAAACGAAGCTACTTTGAAGGGGCAAGAGATGTTTGAACATCCAACAATAAATTGCTGGTGGGCAAGCAATCCTTGGAAGCTGGGACTTGTAATGTCCGCTTTCCATTAATTCATCCTGCAGCATCCCATAATCCCATTCATTATTTTTTAATTTTTCCTAATAGCCTGGAGGAATAAGTCTCTTTAAAGGGAGGGTTACAATTTGGGAAATGTTAGCAATAACAAATAATTAATATTTAATGCCATTTTTTGTTTAATTTTATCAATTTCTGACAGAGCATTATGAGAGTTACAAATTGATTTCAAAAAGGATAGTTATGCTGTCAGAGTGAGGCACTGAGTTATGGTGGCATTTTGACTTGAATAGCATTTGCTATTCTGGGAACGCATAGAACTTGGACCCTCCTTTGTGCCACTAAATGAGGCATTTGGCTATTAGAAGTCCCTCCCCTTTAGTTGTCATATTTCTACATTAGTTTCTTGTAGCTGATTTGAGGAAATCCCTTGAATCTCTAAACCAGAGGGTGAAACCCCTTTGGCTCCATTCAGCAGTCTCATCCAAGGGACGCAACTGTCTGAAGATATTCTCTTTCTTCATTTTTGAAAAGCATTCAGTGGTCTGTCACAGCTGTATACAGTACACTGTGAATCAGTTTTGGAGAAGTGTTTGCAGGTCATCCCATGTGGTGCAGGTTTGGCATGGTAGTATCCTGTCATCTATCTGTTTAATCCAATTTTATGTTGTCTATAAAATATAATATTTCAGTGTGGAGTGTGGTTCATAAATTTGTGTGCAGTAAATTATACAGTTTTTGTAGAGGTCATTACAGATACTTGCATTAGTGTGCTGGTTATGCAGACATTTAGCTAGGTCTTCTATTTGTAATTTTGTTTTTATACATGATTTATGATTTGGCTCATGTTATGGTCTCCACCTGCATACCCATTCTGGTATTTGAATGCAGGACTTCGATCGCTATCTTTGTATATATCTTTTAAGATATAAGGTTGGGGTCCCTTAATAGAACCCCGGATCTTCTATCTTTAATAAAAAGATAATTTTAGCTACATTTTTCTTCCCTTCAAATTTCAAATCATTTCCAAAATAAGTACTTGGAAACCAAGCCAACCCTGTCAAACAAATGGTTAGTATTTTTCCAGATGCAAAATAATGTGTAAAAACTAGAAAGTAAAACTAGTAACTCACAACCACAAACTCAATGTAACAAGAAAAGCAGATTAGGTTTTACATTAATTATCTAATCAATCAAAACAACAGGAAAGAATACTGAAATAAAGAGTACAGAGACCATGCATTAGGTCAGTACTTGAGAAGTTTGAAGCTCATATGAAACAAAACCAGTTTAGTTTGTACGTTAGAAACAAAAACTACTGAATCGGGTGTACCATATCCGTCAGGGTAGCCCAAGAATATAATAGACTTAATGGCCACGTTGACAAAATTAGTCTGTTTACCTTAGAAAACTAACCTAACCATACTATTAAATTAAAAAAATAGGATATGTGAGTATACAAACCCCCTTGCCTTTTGGAGTAAAAGTACGTGAGCTAAAAGGGTCGTAGAAGAAATGACTACCTAAGGAAAATAATCATCAAAGCGATGAATTGAGCATTGAAGAGTGAAAACACTCTTAACACAATGAAAGATACCAAAAAATTAAATATCTAAACATTACCAAACTATGAAAGCTCCAATTGAATGACCTTATCGAGCAGAAATCGTTGGCTTACCAAGTAGCTTTAGATATATTTTTCCGATACAATTGATAGACGGCAGCTCCAGATTGAACATCCCATAATACAAGATTCTTGTCCTGGTTGTTAGATGGCCGATGGAATGTCTGCAAAAACTTTCCCCGAGGAGAAAAGGCTACAGCAATGATACCAGGAACCCCAATAGAACAAATCTGTGTGGCTCCGTCACAATCATAGAGGACAACACCACTTTCTGTGGTCACTAGAAGTTTACTCCCATCATCACTAAACTTTGCAGAAGTGCATGTCACCCTGCAACCATTCAGTAGATCAAAAAAAATATTCTGCAGATCATAAACACAGCACCCTGCCACATTTCACTCTGTTAGAAAATACTGAGAAAAACTTGCCAAGAAATTCATGTTATGGTGCTGACCAATGTTGGAAGTATGTAGTATACTTTCCATGTTGTATAGTTGGTTAAGGTTATGGGGACTAGTGATTTGAAGCATTTTACAGCTAGTGAAATCAGGAAATTATAATTTTTATGATTCCAAAAAAAAATTTGGGTGCCTGCATAGGTTTTATTTTGCCCATGTTTTAAAGCATTTATGCAAATTGTAAAACCAATTTTTGATGTGTCTATTAATATTCACACATGCATAAGGGTTGAGTAAGAGTTTTATTATAGTATTGCGAACAGATAAATTTTTATGCAATAGTAAAGAGAATTATTGTATTGGGTTTTTTACGTGAAAAGATTTTCCCAAGTGAAATACTATACGCTGTGTGTTTTGTTTATTTATTTATTTTAGATTCTATATGCATTGTTTCTATTGTACAAGTTTATCAGGCTTCTTTTTCCTACAACCAAGTGATAATCAGGGTGTCAGGGTGTCAGTTCAACTCACTGCCAAAGCATTAGATTAAAACTATCAATCATAGCAGGTATTGGAACCTGCAAAAGCTTACAATGCATTCTAGAAAGCTAAGTTTTTTACTATTGAAAACCACACCTCCACACACATATAAATAATATTATTTACATCGGTATTGGAAGTTAACCTAAAGCCCAATGGCCATTAAAATCTAGACTGTCTTATAAGTTTTAAATTTTAAAACAGAGTCCAACTTAAATTCAAAATATGTTTTTCTCTATTGCCAATAAAATTTAACAAAATCTAACCCCAAAAGCAACTTAATCAAGACCGCCTAATCAGTTTTCAAAGAAAATCACTATGAAACAACTAAAGTCTAACTTGAAATGAATAATCTATAGCTGAAACTTATAGAAACCTTCCAAATCAACTACATCACAACTACAAGAATTTGCAATTCCTAATTTCAATCTGCTCCTTTAAAGGATTTTGATTCACTGTGATCCTCAATATTATCTATTCTGGCTATCCTTTCGGGTTCAATTAATCAACTTTGGTGATGTGCTTGCACTAGCATAATCCATTTCTTCTTTATTCCAATAACGTTTCCCAGAATAGATAATCTCATCCTTTAAAGCACTGATTAAAGAAAACATTCACTTCCGAAACGCGGTCAACCATATAAAAACAATATTGAGGCTTTCTCATTTGTCCTTCAACATTCTCTTCTATCTCTATGAAGCAATTTCATACGACAAATTTAAATAAAGATTATATTTTGGGGGGCTTAGTGACTCGTACTTTTCAAGTTTTACGCCTGGCTCTCCGTCTTTGAAAGGCGGGCCGACAAGAAGGGATACGCCTTCTGGGCCTCGAACTACAAATCAATAAATACGGGAGAAAGAATAAAGCTTAAATTTTACGCTCAGTTCAATGACTCTGACAATCTAGTAAAACACTGAATAAATGTAAATATGATATTTACCAATATAGTTCAACGGGGCTGAAGAAGGCTCCATTGCTTCAGGTTCTGAGCACGTCTAAACCCTCGGCCTCAACCTATTACGTAAAACTGGTTTCTTTTTCCCAAATCTTTGAATTGATGAATTTTAAGCTTAAAGCTGCCGTGATTCGAAAACGATTCGAAGTAGGGGATTGGGAAGCTTTAAATCTTTTAGAATGGATTCGAACCCGCGGCCATTTGATTATTTTTTAGATTAAGAGAGAGAATGAAAATTTGTGAATTAATGTTATATTTTTATATTTTTTTTTGGTTGAATGAGAACTTTTTTCTAAATGTCTTTAAATAAAAGTCATGGTAAAAAAATTAGTATTTTGCATAATATTTTTTATTTAACAAGTGTTAGCTACTTGTCTTTATAGTATTGAAATTATTAGAGTTCCGGTCATGGAATTGTAGGAAAGGGGAAGTTTGTAACTGGTGATTAAATTGTTTAGTTTAGATCAATCAAAAACATCAAAATATTGTTCAAATTTTTTTGTTTTAAAGTTTCAAATATTTTAATCATTTAAATTGATCATTTTTTAAACATAATAACACAATAAACAATTTTTCTAGTTTAGATCAATCAAAAACATGAAAATATTGTTCAAAATTTTTTGTTTTAAAGTTTCAAATATTTTAATCATTTAAATTTATCATTTTTTAAACATAATAACATAATAAACAATTTTATGTGATTGGGCAAATTATTCTTCTCTAAAGAAAAGAAAAAGAGACAAAAAAAACTTACAATAAGACTAAATTGAGTCACATCTAGCTTCATCAAATAAAAGCACTAAATATTTTGGAGAATATTTATTGTTGTCAAATGAATTTTTATTATATACATACATGGAATTACATGAAATATTAATATTTTTAAAAATTATAAATATTTTGGAGAATATAATTAGATATTTTTATCTTATAATTATATAATCGGGATATTTTATACATTTTTTCTTGTCTTTTTAGATTAAAAAATTAAAAAACAATTTAAATTAATTAGTTTATGATATATATGTTAATAAATTTATTTTTTAGATTTTAATATTTATATGATATTGTATGATATAAGTATTATATATATATACATATGGCTCTGCTTGCGAACAAAAAATGTGAACTACAGAATGCAAAAACAAAGGCAAAAAAAGATGAGCGAAACTTCAAAACCTATGCAGGATAGCGAAATTCAGAATATAAAACAAGCTATGAAGGGTGGGAAAGGAGAATCTTTCAATGAAGACAAAGAGCATAAGAGAATGGACCAAGGGTTGATTTCAAAGTCCCTCACTACATTACATGGCCCAATAATCTAGAAATAAACCATAGAAGAAGGAAACAAACAAAGAAGAGGGAAATAATTTTAGAGAGTTTACCAAATAAAAGAGAGAAGGAAGAAACTCGCCCTCAGCAGAACCTAAGGAACCAAGGAAATAAAACCAATAAGGGAGAAGAGACTTCCCTAAAAAGATTGTAGAAATAGGCAAAGGAAAGGAAAGGGGGGAACAAGAAGAAGGTTGGGCCTAAATTAGGGGAAAAGATGGATTTCTTCGCAGAAGCCAAAGACCAGGAGAACCAAATAGAAATTGACTTAGAAGATGTGGTAACGAAGGACAAGGAATTTTTGTGCAAGGCTGCCATGACATGTAGAATCATCAACCCTAGAAGAAGTATGGAATTGATAATAAACTAGGCCAAAAAGAAGATTGAGCGGAATCACAGATTAAAGTTCCTTCTGAATTGTTATTTCACAATAATTTTCCTTAACGAAGAGGATAGGAACCATATTTTGGAAATTGGGCAAATGGATTTGGAGGGCAACCCAGTATTCATGTAGAAATGGGAGCCTAATTTCAACACATCAGGATCAATTCCATATAATGAAGCAATATGGCTAAGATTATACAATCTACCATTGGAATACTGGTTGAAGGAGAGCTTGGAAAAATTTGGGAAAACTCTAGGAACCCTAACTGAGATAGACACAATGTTTTTGGAAAACAACTCTTATTTGTATGCAAGAATCAAAATTGTAGCAATAAGAAAGATCCCAAAGACAATCACATTGAAATCTAAGGAAGGGATCTGGAAGCAAGAGGTGGAAATAGAAAGCAAAAAAGTATTCTGCAAACTCTACAAAAAATGGGCTCATGAAACAATAAAATGCAGAGGCTTTTAGAACATGAAAACAGTATGGAGGAGAAAGGCTACGGTGGAGAAGATAGAGGTAGCCCCGAAGGAGGAAATCATAGGAAAGCAGGAAGAAAGAAAGCTATACCTAGAAAACCAAACAAAAAAAGGCAACAACGAAGTTGAAAGGGACAAGATAGAGACAAGTGTGCACAAAAAAGTGGGCTTATCTATTCAAGATGAGTTGAACACACAATTAAGAGAAGAAGAAGAAGAAGAATTATATTCAAAAAGTGAAAACGGAAGACTTTGAAGGTCTGGACATAATAGAAACCAAGAATATCTCCCAAAAAGCAAAACAAATACTGGCCCTAATTATTCAGAAGGGGAAAAAGAAAAAGGGCAGGAAGATAAACAGACAAAAAAGGGAAGAACTTGCATAGGAAAAAGGAATAAAAAGCGTAAGAAATTTCCTTTTAGATAAATTGGGAAACGAGCACTCCCTTAATGAAGAACCATGAATATCCTAACCCGGAATTTAAGGGGCCTCAATGCCCCTAGAAAAAGGTGCCTGATTAGGCGCCAAATTGAAAAAATAAAGGCAGATATCATACTATTACAAGAAACAAAGATTAAAGATGAAAACAAGAAGATATCACAGAAAAAAGGCTAGGAATCTATCATGGCTAAACCATATGGAACTACAAGTGGCCTGGGAATACTTTGGAGAACTAATATGGCTAAAATTAACTTAATAACAAAGGAAAATAAGTGGCTACTATGTGAAGTAAAATCCATGAAAAGTAATGTAGAATTTTACATCTTCAATATCTATGGACCAACAAGAAACAATGACAAAGAAATCCTATGGAATTCTTTGAGCTAGAGCATTTCTAAGATAGGAGGGAAAAGAATTATTATGGGAGGTGATTTCAATGCAGTTTTAAGAATAGAAGAAAAACTAGGTGGAATGCAAATAAGAACCTCCTGAATGGAGGCATTTGGGCACTTCCTAGAGCAAAATAATTCGGTTGAAGCACATATAAGGAATGGATCCTACACATGGTCAAACAAGAGATCAAGGGAAGGATGCATTAAAGAGAAATTAGACAAGTTTATATCCTCCCATGACTGGCTAGCTGGAAAATTAAAGTTGAATGCATCAATAATTCCTTTGTCTAGCTCAAATCACCTTCCTATCAGATTAACCATTTTAGATGAGGAACCTAAAAACAAATCCTATTTCAAATGCGAAAAGATGTGGTTCTGGAAGGAGGGACTTGTGGAACAAATTGAATCATGGTGGAAGTCAACCCCAAGATTTTGGGGCACAAAGCTATAATTTCGTAAATAAGCTCAAGTATATTAAAGGGAAGCTCCGAGCATGGAACAAGGAAATCTTTAAAAATATTTTCATTGCGAAGGAATGTCTAGAAAAATAATTGGAACTTTTAAATAACAAAGTAATGGAAGCGAGAATATACCATGGGGATTACTTAAAAGAAAAGGAACTGATAGTTGAATACAATAAGGTATCGGCAAGAGAAGAGGAGTATTGGAGAGCAAAATCTAGGGAGTTATGGTTAGTGGAAGGAAATACATTTACAAAATCATTCCATAACACAACAAAAATCAAGCAAATACATAAGAGAATTGTAGAGATAAAACTTGCAAATGGGAGCACTTTAGTGGACCCAAAAGAGATAAAGAAGGAGGCAACCAATTTCTATAAGCAACTTTTATCTCCGAAGGGGGATAAGGACACTCTAGATAATAGAAGAATATTAGCAAATTTACCAAAGCTAATTACCCCAGAAGATAATGCAATGATAATGGAACCTTTCACAAAAGAGGAAATAAGGTTACCAGCACATCAACTACACCCGGACAAGGCACTAGGCCCAGATGGGTTTCTTGCCTTTTTGTTACCATAAATGTTGGCATTTCTTAGAAGAAGAAATCTACGAAATTTGTGAAGACTTCAGGAAGAAAAAGAGATTTGTTCAAGACTTAAATAATATAATGGTATCCCTAATACCAAAAAATTAAATATGCTCAAACTTTGGAGATTACATGTTTATATCTTTGTGCAATACATTATATAAAATAGTATCCAAAGAAATGGCAAATAGACTGAATAAACTATTAGGAAAAGTAATCTCCCCAACTCAAAGTGGCTTCACACTAGGGAGGGACATTATGGATAGCATCAGTCTGGCTAGTGAAGTTGTTCACGCCATTAAAAAGGAAAGAACACCAAGTATGATTATTAAACTTGATGTTAGCAAAGCATATGCCAAAGTTAGATGAATATTTTTGCTAAGAATATTGGAGAAATTTGGCTTTAGTAAGGAATGGGTCCAAATGGTTTACCAGTGCATCTCAACAGAAAGATACTCAATTTTGGTAAATGGAAGATCGTGGTATCTTTGCAAGTTTGAATGGAATACAACGGGGGGACCCTATTTCCTCAATTCTATTCATTATCATGGTTGAAGCCCTAAGTAGGCACATAACTTCATATCAGGCAAGAAAGCAATGGAAAGGCATCTAGGTAGCTCATGGAATAGAGAAAATAACACATCAACAATTTGTTGATGATACAATCCTATATGGAGAATCCTCACTAAAGGAAGCAAAAGCAATAGGAGTATGCTTGG
The DNA here is from genome assembly GCA_007115665.2 of Sequoiadendron giganteum. Taxonomy (NCBI): domain Eukaryota; kingdom Viridiplantae; phylum Streptophyta; class Pinopsida; order Cupressales; family Cupressaceae; genus Sequoiadendron; species Sequoiadendron giganteum. The sequence goes on from CM021109.1 coordinate 596,927,580, forward strand.
AGGAATACATTAGCATATCAGGGTAGCAAATAAATAAAGAGAAATCAAAGATTTATTTTTTAACACAAAGAAGGCATTACAGAAAAAGAATAGCCAAGACTCTTGGGTATACCATAGAAGAATTACCATGTAAATATCTTGGGGTTCCACTATTCAAAGGAGCTATAATATCTTCCATATGGGAACAAATAAAAGAAAAATGCAGGGATAAAGCTCAGAGTTGGTGAGGCAAATAACTGACATTGGCAGGTAGAATTACTATGATAAAATTAGTCCTAACGGAAATACCTATTTACTCAATGTCATGCATGCAACTAACAAAAAAATGGTTGGAGGAATAGAAGGTATTCTAAGAAAATTATTATGGGAAGGTTCCAATGAAGAGCACAAAATTCCCCTAATTCATTGGGAAATAGTCTGCAAACCCTAGGGAGAAGGTGGATCAAGAATAAAAAAATATTAAGGCACAAAACAATGCTTTGGGGGCTAAACTAATATGGAAACTATACCCAAATCCCACCTTATTATGGTGTAGAGTAGTCCAAAAGAAATATTTGGACAATTCAGACCCAGAGTGAATCTTAACTATGGAAAATATTGGGAATGGGTCTCACATAGGGAACTTCATATCAAGTTGCATGCACCTAATAACAGATCATTTAACTTGGAAAGTTAACAATGGGGAGAGGGCTGACTTTTGGAAGGATTCGTGGGGAGGTTACAGGCCACTCACTGAATATCTAGAACTTGCACCCCATATTGAAGACTTAAGAAGCCTATTTGGGGATGTGGTTCATAACTTTTTCAAGAGAGGGATTAATGGTACAAATGAATGGATCAACTTCGATAATTATGTAGTAAGTTAAGAAGTGAAGAATTGTCTAAAAGAGATTATGCAAGAAAGAAAAGTGTGTTTGAATGGTAAACCAGACAAGATTATTTGGTGTGGTGCAAAATTAGGGAACTATACAACAAAATTGGGATATCTAATCCAGTTAAAACAAGAGGCAAACAAATGGCTGAAAGAACTTTGTTGGGGAAAGTGGATCCTTCCAAAAGATGGGGCATTCACATGGACAACTCTACATAGCAGGATATTAACTAGGGATAGACTAAAAATAATAGGAATTGAAGGTTCACAGTGGTGCATCATGTGTAAAAAAAATATTGAAGATGCAAACTGTTTATCGCTTAATTGCCCTTTTACAGCTAAAGGTTGGAATTGGTTACAAAGCAAGCTAGATTGGGAGACACCGAGAAATAACAAGCTTAAATATTTCTTCATTAGTTGGCCCATTCAAAAGACAAAGGCCTTTTGGGGTCAAATCTGACAAGTTGCCCCCTCTTTACTCATATGGAATATATGGAAGGAGCGTAACAGGAGGATCTTTCAAGGAAAATATAAGGAAGTAGAAGAGGTATGGGAAATGATTGGACATAATATTACTAAATGGATGAATACACACATCAAACTACAAAAGAAAGAAAGTTTTATGTTGTGGGACAATGAACTAATGAAAAGATGGAAAGACCTAAGAGTGCCACCTTTCTTTCAGTTAGCACCAATCTCAAAAGGCAAAAGACAAAACACAAAGTGGAAGCTCCCTTAGGAGGGGAGAATGAAATTAAACACTGATGGTGCCTCCAAGGGGAACCCTGGACTAGCGGGAACAAGATGCATAATAAGGAATGTGAAGGGAGATTTGGTTGTAGCAGTTTCAAAAAAATTGTTGGTAGTAACAAACAATGAAGTTGAACTAGAAGGCTTACTTCAGGGGCTACTAGTATGCAAACAAAATGGGATAGCAAATATTGAAATAGAAAGTGACTCCATAGTTTGTATAAATGTTGCTCTAAGTGGAAAAATTGGATATTTATCGTTACAAACCAAGCTAAATCGGATAAAGGAGCTAATGGAGGAAGTGCATATACATAATGTGACACAAATATATGGAGAGGCTAACAAAGCAACAAACTTTTTGGCAAATAAAGGGATTGAGCAGGAAGATGAGATTAAAAAAATTAACCAAGAAAAACTATGGAATGGTCTAGAATAATTAATCAAAGAAGACAAGGAGGCAATAAGAAGCCAATCTCTAGTAGTTACGTGAACAAAAAGTATGGTAAGAAGGGCAAAAGAATGAGGTATGTAACGCTAATAATTTCCTAGAGGTACGCATCTATTACTCTTTTCTCTTGTCCTATCCAAAGATGCCTTAAAATTTGGTAAGTTAAAATGGCAAAGTTAGTTTAAGGAATTTAACATTGGAAAATAACCTATGGGCCATTTTACTGAATAATAAATTTCCAAAAACCCTTGTGACACGGGTTTAAATAACCCAAAAAATCAGACTAAAACAAAACAAAGGAGTGGTAAAAGAATCATGACTAAAAAGGAAAATCCTTTAATACTACCTTAAATACTTCTCTGTGACATCGAAATTAAAAGATAACAATAACCTAGTATTGATAGTATGCTTAAACAAAAATGTTCATAATTAAATCCATTAAAATTTTGCATCTATCAACAAGGTTGTAAAAAGGGAAGTAATTACATAAACCAAACTTTGAAATTGTACATTACATTCATCTTAAAAAGCCACATAACTGATGAAAATTTAGGAAACTTAAATTAACGAATCTCATTCTTTTATAACCATGGGAGGATGAAACCATAATGTTTAAATCAATAGGATAAAGTTTAAATAATTTTCAACATATTTTGCACCATGATTGCGTAAGTAGCAAACAAAATTTGAAACTGACAATCTTGTTCCAATGAGAGTAGCATGTGGAAAGCGTAAAAACTAGAAGCCATAAACATTTAAATCCCTGTATCAAAATGGGAATCACCCATACGTTTTTCACCTATAGCTAACACATGACAAAAAAATTGTATTATTTAAAACAAAAACCTATCTAGGTTATGATCTCAGAAAGCATCATACAGATGGAATTCATCCATACAGTCAAAGTTATCCACGAGCTCAATATACTATGATGTCATGGCAGAGAATTAAAGAATAAAATAAAGAAAGGATTTTTTACCTTCCCATCAAAAAGGTAACCTTACCCAAATAAAAATAAAATAAAAGATATTGTATGATATAAATATTAAATACATATTATTCAATTTTTATATAAGTATATTTTTATTTTTTTATTTTTGATAGGTAACAAGTCATTTTATTGATATTAAAGTAAGTACATATGTAAGATTTAAAGTTTACAAAATCTCCAAGTATTTGATCATTTAACATTAGGAGACCCCAAAAACCAGCTCCCTCCTAAAAGATTCTAAACTACTATATTCCTAACATCCATCGCCATCAGTAGCTGCTTTCCCTGCTTCGAGCTTTAAGACAGTCAACTTCCAATTTCAGCACGCCTCGTTTCTGCTAGCTTCTTTAGTGTTCAAAATTAATACACCATCCTTCACCCATAATCCTTGGCCGACTATTCTGGCTTCACTTTGGCTCCTTCACGCTGCCTTCTTCGACGCTAAACATGCTTATATACATTTCAAATAACCCCTCCCCCACAAAAACTTCCCAGCCTTCTTGTCCTTCCTTCACCTAGCAATCTAGCTCCGCTCCACTACCACGGTCTCTTGGCGTTGAACGCTTCTTCTTCGGATATATGTCTGGTACCTCTGCAGCTTTCCCACGCCACTCCATTTCTGCTTTGCGCACCTCCACTTTCAGGTTTTCCAAGCATAAAGAACGTTAAGTTTATATGCTTCTCTGCCTGTCGCTCGACGCCACCTTATAAATGGGATTAACCCATCCTATGTTTCTTCATCCACCTCCTCAATTCCTTTAGAAACATCAAAGCCAACCCCGGGTACTGCCCATTCAAGGAAAGACTCAAACTTGCCCAAGAGTTCTTCGTGGAAAAGAGTGAGCATTACCCATTTAATTTCTTACGGGTTTTCTCCTAACTCCATTGCCCGTGCGAAAATCATGGAAGCAATATCAATGTTTTGCCTTCCTCTGTGTGTTGCCTCACGAAAGTACGTCCCTAGTGTCTCAAGGATTGCCTTTACCACCCCATCACTTGGCACTAACAACAGTTGCTTCAATCTCTTCACCGATGGTTGGCCGAAGAAGGCCTTCTGCTGTAGACTTGTTGAAAAACTCAACATAGCCTCCATTTTTCATAGTTTTCGCTCACACCAAAACCTTCAAAGAGAAACACTTATGCCTTAGGTTTTTTCTCGTTGCTTAATTTCTTTCAAGCAGAGGTTTTCCAATAAATGCTTCTGTATTTCCATCCTACATGAAACTTATTCCAGAGTCATCTCCTGCACCGCCACCGTCCACAATCCGTCCTTGCTTATTTAAACGTGGGTAGAGCCTTTAACATTCTCTCGTGTTCCTAGGGATTTGTAACCTTTCGCACACCTCATGTCATGTCCCGAAATGATCTCTCCTTCTTCTGAAGTGTCACCCACTCATACTGGCAGTACCCCAAACACTGTCCTTTACTTTTCCTGATGAGACATTTTTCCTTCTAGATGTGACCACTTATTTATTGCGAGACTCACCCACTTGCAATTTCATAAACTAGCCATTTCTCCTTCTATAAGTTGGAGATTTTTGAGATCCTCTATGACTAACTTCGCCTCTTCTTTAAATGATATTTCCCACTTGGACAGTACATCCACTTCTTTGTTGCCCTCTCTCCTTATATGTGTTATGTCAAAGTTCTCAAAGGTTTCCAGTACCCCTGAAATTTCTTTAATAGTATTTTTCAAATGCCATGCTCTCACCCCTAAATTCACTATCGCTTGTATAATGATAAGAGAATCCCCTTCCAGCTGTAACTTCTTACCCCCAAAACTTTTAGCCAGCTTAACTGCCAATAGGGCAGCATTGGCCTCAGCCACATTGTTAGTTCTTGGTGGCAGTTTCTTTGCAGCAATTGCAATGGTGCTACCCAGGTGATCCCTCAATATTGCCCCAACCCCTGATGGGCCAGGATTACTAGTAGTCACATCATCAAAATTTACCTTATACCAGCCCTCCTTAGGTTTGCACCAAACCACCTTTGATCCTTCTGAGATTTTGGTTGGTTTCCCAATTTGACATGTAGCTGCTCTTAGCCGAATCCCAAGCCAAGCCCGTTGCACCAAAGTATCCCCCATAGAGAAGGGATTACACCAATTATGTGATTGTGAGGTTGCATTACTCACCACCTCCTCTATGTTGTGGTCAATTCTACTAATCAACCTAATTGTGGTTTCATATTTATCCAAGAATATTCTATGATTCCTCTCTTTCCAGATTTCCCAAATAACTAACGAAGGAGAATAGACCCATATACTCAACAATAGAGTTTTCTTTGACTTCCCAGGCCAACTTTCAAACATTTCTTTAAGAGTCCATGGTAGAGGACTTTGCCAGTTTAATTTCCTTCGCACATGACCCCAGCAGCTGCCTGCCACTTCACATTGGAAGAGCAGATGGTCCACCAATTCCTCTGCCTTATCACACATAACACATTTTGTGGGGCCTACAAACCCCAAGCATTTCCTTCTTTCCCTCGTAAGAATTCGGCCTCTTACAGCTAACCATGCAAAGGTTCCTACTTTAGGTAGACAATCCTTGTTCCAACACAAATCTTTTGCCCAAAAGTTTTCTCTGTCCTCGACATCCAATAATTGATAGCCAAGCTTCACTGAGTATTTATCATAGGTTAAACCACACCAAATGATTTTATCCTCGTTTTCTGAAATTTGAATCCTACAGTTCTTAAAGATATTTTGCATTAGGAGAGATTGCTGAGGAGTCAAATCCTCCATTGATACATCTTTCCAAACCCATTCCTACCCTAAGGGGCCCACCTTTGAAATTAAATAATCCTTTACCTTGGTCCCCCATCTCTGGGAGAAAATACTTTTGAGATCAGCCAACTCCGGCATATCACCCAAGTTTGGCATTCCATTCTAGGAATCCTCCCAAAAGCATGCCTTACCACCATCTCCAATCTGCCATGAGAGGTGATTTAATACCACTGGTCTACATGAGATAATGAAATTCCAAATTGCAGATCCTTTCGGAGGGTTGCGGATTGTGAAGATCTGATGCTCCTTAGTTGTATCCATATATTTTTCTTTTAACACTTTCACCCATAGTAAATCTGGATTAGCATACAAACTCCAGACCAATTTAGCTCCAAGAGCTTCATTCAGAAGTTGCCAGTCTCTCAAACCAACACCCCCTTTATCTTTGGCTTTACAAATTTTTTCCCAAGCCAATAGAGGGATCTTGTCCTCTGAGCTGGCCCCATTCCAAAAAAACTTCCTCATTCCCTGTCCAATTGTATTAATTTTTTTCTTGGGCACCTTCAAACACATCATTGAGAAAATTGGAATTGCAGAAATAACATATTTCAACATTAGAATTCTCCCTGCAGAGGTAAGCCATTTGCTCTTCCAGCCATCCATACATTTGAGACAAGATTCAATTAGGTATTTCCAGATGTTTACTCTATTCGCACCTCCAAAAAGAGGGATCCCCAAAAATTTACTTGGGAGTTTGCCAGCCCTCATTCCCATGATCCGACATATATCAACTTGCCTTTGCTTAGGAGTGTTAAAGAAAAAAAAATCATACTTATTCCAATTGATATGTTGGCCTAAGGCCAGTCCATATTTTTCCAGCGTGCCCTTCATCACACGGGCTTCATGCATAGAAGAGTCCCCCGTTAGAAAGGTATCATTTGCAAACTGTAGATGTGATATTGGGGCAATCCCTTCTGCCACTTTAATCCCCTTCCACTGCCCATCCCTGCATTTCTGAGCAATGAGCCTGCCAAGCACCTCAACAAGAATAATAAAATAAAACGGTGATATGGGATCTCCTTGCCTAATCCCTTTTGTGGATTCAAAAAAACCCTGTGGGCTACCATTAACTAGAATTGAGAAATGAGGTGTCCTTATACAATCCTTCCACCCATCGCAACCAATCTTTGTTGAAACCAAACCGATGCAAAACTTGCAGCAAAAAAATTTTGTCCACCTCATCATATGCTCTCTTAATATCCAGTTTGACCATCATTCTTTCCACTTTCGCAGCCCTAACTGAGTGAATAGTTTCGTGGGCAACTATTACACCTTCAAAAATAGATCTATTGGGTGAAAAGCCATTCTGCTCCGTAGAGATCATAGAACCTAGAACCAACTTCAATTTGTTGGCCATTACTTTGGAAATTACCTTATACACCGTATTGCACAAAGATAAGGGTCGAAAATCCTCAAAGGAATTTATGACTTCCCATTTTGGTATGAGGGCTATGAATGTGTTATTCAAATCTTTCAAGATAAAGCCTTCCCTTCTAGATTCCTCCACCACACCCCATAAATCTTGAGCAAAAATATCCCACATTTTTTGGAAAAACACTACGGGAAAGCCATCGGGGCCAGGAGATTTGTCGCCCTCCAAAGCAAAGAGGGCTCTTTTAACCTCCTTTAATGAGACTTTCTCCATCAACATCTTATTTTGGTCCTCTGAGATGCACTTAAGAATCACATCCAAGGCCTCCGGGTTCTGAATTAGATTTTTTGCTTGCTTAGTGCAGCTAGCAGAGAAAAACCTCACCGCCTCCCTATTAATCTGATCAACATCTTGCAATAAAACGCCCATGCTGTCTTTAATTGATAGAATTTTGTTACTAGATCTGTGCACTTTAACTGAGTTATGAAAAAATCTGGAGTTCCGGTCCCCCTCTTTCAACCATGTTTCTCTGGATTTTTGTCTTCAGAACACTTCTTCCCTTGCTAATATTTCAGAGTAGGCATTATTTAGCTCTTTTCCTTATGTGTAGTCATCTTCAGTCATTCCAACCTCAATTATCCTAGAATGCAGAGCATTGAGGTCAACTTCCAGCCTCCCTTTCTCCACAAAAATATTTTTAAATGACTCTCGGTTTCATAGTTTCAGCTGATCTTTCATAAATTGTAGCTTTTTGAAGAAAACAAAAGCTTTATTCCTTGACCATTTTGGGGCATTTGTCCACCAAACTTGCACTAATTCTTTAAAGTTGTCAACGCTCAACCACATTGTTTCAAATTTAAAGGGGCATCTATCCGGAGTTGCCTCATCTTGAAGCCTTAACGATATTGGGTAATGATCTGACCTAGTGATGGGAAGAATTTCTGCTTCACATTTCCACCATTGCTCAGCCCAATCTCCAGCTATGAAGAACCTATCCAACTTTTCTGCAATGTTTAGGAAACCACCACGCCTATTTTTCCATGTAAATTCCCCTTTTCTAAAGGGTAATTCAATCAAACCATTATTTAAAACAAAATCATAGAAGTCTTGTTAATTTTTTCTAGACCAGCATAGACCCCCAAATTTATCTGAAGGTCTCATTACTGCATTAAAGTATGCTCCAAGAAGACACAATCCCCCCCCAATATCCTTCAAAATTCCAGAAAGCTCTTGCCAAAGTATCCACTTCTGGGTGGAATTGTTAGGGCCATAAATATTGAGAATCCAAAAGCTTACTCTCAATTGCTTTGAATCCACTTTACACCACTGCCAATGCCTTTCTTGCCTAAAAATTTGAACATTAACCAGAGCTTCATTCCAAAGATAGCCTAATCCACTAGAAGCACCTAGTGCTCCTGACATGGAACAACGCCATCGACCAAAGCCTTTAGAGAAAGCTTCCACATCACTATCCTTAATCTTCATTTCTTGTAGTAGAACCACAACCGGCCTCGTTTGATCAAAACATCTTTTGATCAAACGAATCTTACCAGGGGCATTGCAACCCCTGACATTCCATGAGAGGATCTTCATGATCGTTGGGAAAAGGCATAGCCTTTCCCTGACCTAAGTTTTCTTTGTCCTGCCACATTTCCATCCATCTTAGGACGCATTCTATTTGTTTTTGGACCCTTTCTGTTCTTCTCACTGATCTTTGCTTTGTTATTTATGGCTGAGGATTGGTTAATAGTTCTCTTTTCCATTATTGCTAGATTATCCCGAAGACCCAGAAAGTCCTCCTCATCCTGATTTTCATCAACCTCTGAATTCGAAGAAGAAAATTCCAAATTTCCACCAGTATCACAAACTCCATCAAAAGCAATGTCAAGGTTTCTTATAAGGGATATGGGTATATCCTTGAAAGTAGTTTCTGCCCTTGGGGATTCAGAATTTATCGCTTGTTCAAAAGGAATGGTGTTGTCCATGGTGTCACTATTCAGATGTTGATCTTGGCACCAAGGTTCACCAGGTTTTTTTGCCCTATTTTGAGCATCAGAGAGTTGAAGATGATTTCCCCTTCTTTGGCTTATGAGACAATTTTCCTCGCTCAATTGAGTGTGTTGTCCACCTCCTTGGTTTAAACCTTTATGTGGTGACTTCCACGCCTCAAACCCACCCTCAAAAACACTTCTTATATCTTCCAGACCAATCAGTTGGTCGCCTTGCACACTTTTCACACTCCTCACTGTTTTACCAAGGATAGATTTGGGAGGTGCGCTTTTAGAAGAATCCCCCACCTGGGTTTCCTTTACATAGCTATTTTTGAGGATATAGTCTGGTTCCTAGTGATTTATGGTCCACCATCCTTCTTCTAAGGCACTTAGTTCCTGAGTTACACATCGCTCTTGAATACCCCATTCTAATTCGAGGTTGGAGTGCTCCCTTTGCAATGCCTCTGACAAATTAATAATCACCTCAGACATGCTATTTTGGCAGGGACCCTTTCCCTTATCCAACAAAACAAGTTTTTTTGTGGACTTTGGTTTCCCAATGCACCCAAAACATTCAAAGTAAGCATCTTCAATTTCTAGCTTCTGAAACCATATCCCTTCTACAGATTTGATTTCAAGCCTTTCTGGTATATAATGGATCCCCTGTTTGAGAACACAGATTCTAGGGTAAATGCTTAAATCTATTTTTTCTACCACCTCCTCCGATTTCACAAAGGTTCCAAACCTTCTACCAATCATTTTGAGGGTTTCCTAATCCCTATATTCATGAGGGAGGTTTTTTAACCTAATCCAAACAGGAATGTCTTCCACCATAGCGTCGTTTGGATTGAAATTTGGTGTCCAATATTTAATATGAAACCCCAACCCTTCCATTACAAAAGGGCCACTATTTAGAATCCATTCCTTATCCATCATGGTCTTGCAAATAACCAGATAGAAACCATTCTCCAGAGTTTTGAGTTCACACTCATGACCCCAATGTCTATCACACCACACCCTCAGTTTCGAGTAAGCCGACCATCTCCCACCCCATTTCAGAAAGAAAGCCTTAGCTTTTAAAAAACTAATAGAGTCTTTCCATTCATTTTTTTCCACAAGCATAGTATTCACATTTGCGTGGGAGATTTTTGGAAATACCTGGCTTGGGCCGACTTTCTCAGCTTGTTGCTTCGGGCACCAGAACTTCGCCGCAATATTCTGGAAATCAACTCGTTTAGGTAAAAACCCAGTCCTTAACTAATCGGCCTGTTGAGGATGCATTCCCGTGCGCAAACAAAATTTACCCACGCCTCCATCGTTGTTGTCTGGAGCCTGCCAAGCCCTTTTTGGGTCGACCCTTCGGGAGCGGGTGTTATTCCTTCCATTTCTTTGGTTGAACGACCATCTTGCCTGTTGGCCCGCACCATACTACGGATTACCATGCCTTCGGAAACCCTATTGTCGCTGGTGCTTTGCCATTACAGACAAATGCGTTGGCCTTTTTAAGACACAAAGACCATAAGTATATTTTTTATTATCTATATATCAAATGTGTTAATATTAATTTAAATATTTTAACAATATTTTTGACATTTTGTCTTAAATTTCACAATGATTTACATCTCAAATATTAATAATATAATATTTGTAAAATAAGAAACAAATAAATCTACAAATTTTAAAATTAAATTTACGAAATTATTGAATACTCACTTTTTCAAAAGTAAAATTAAAAGTAATATATACATGAGTAAAATAAATATATAAAAAATAAAATAAACAATATAGATGTAAATAATAAAAATGATTTGCATCAAGTTAAGATTTGTAAATAGGAAACTCAAAATTTTAGATTTAAATTTCAAAATTCAAATCCATGTAAACAATGCATGTTCCCTACCAAATTTAGAACACATACATAGAGACGAATAAGTTTCAAATAATGTAATTTAGTGAGATCAAGTGTGCAAGTTACAAATTTAGATTAAAAATTTAAATTATAACGTATGAAGAAATACATTCCTAATATTTAACCTTTTTATTGCAGTAATATTTTTTTATTTAATTAATTAACCTAGTATTTATGAAAGGCGTGCTTATTTTTACACAAAATAAAATTATAAAAGAAATATCCTTAAACTATAATACCAAAATTATTTAACTCTAACCATAATGTAATTGTAACCTTATCCCTAATAAATTCCTAACTTTAATGTTAATTCTAATTGACCATTTATTGAACTCTAACCTTAACTCTAAACCCTAATTAAATCATAACTTTAATTGGACCTTGACCTTAACCATAACCGCACAATGACCATAATTGAACTCAAAATTTTAGCCTAATTAAATCCTAACATAGAAATAATAGACATTATTGACATTATTGTTCACAAAACAAAAGGTTTGTTATTAATAGGTTTGCTCATAGAAAGGAAAATAATTGTTTATACAAAAAATGCAAAAAATATATATATACCATAGATGATCAAAGAATTTTCATATTTGACAACATTTAAATTACCTTTCCTCGTCATTGTTAAAAAAATTAAACAAAACCACAACTACTCTCAATATTGTTCACTTCAAAGAACAAAATTGTCTTGCAACATTTGGCAAGAACTTCACACATCACGACCTTGTTGTTTAGTAGATTAGAAAAAATAAATGTAAGTTTTTTTATATTAATAATAGTAAGATAAACATATACAATATTGTATTAAGGTATTAGATCCTTTGGGTTGTATCCATTGTTAAGCAAAATGTAGAGTCTGAATTGATTTTTACAACTTATACAGGCTTATACAACTTATGATATGAAGCTATACATGCTTATATGCACTGTTTTTCCACCTTATATAGGGTTGTAAAAAATTAGCAGCAAGATATATGATATAAAGCTATAGCATGGATCAACTTGTGTTATCATGACCCCTTGGCCACTATTTGCTTCACCACCTTTGCCACCCTCTCTTGCTAGCCCAATGACTGAGAATCTGTCCTCATCCTAATGAGCATGTTGGGCGTGCAGATAGGGGCCCCTACGGCTTGCATTCATGCCTCCTCCTGCCTGATTAAAGGCTCTTTGGAACTCCCTAAACACTTGTAGGAAGATTTTAGTCTCTTTGTCATTAAGCATACAAGCATGCCCACATTTGATTTCTTCCTGAGTGATGTTTATAGTTTCATCCCTACAAAGGTCTACAAATTTGTTGAGAGAAACTTCAATATGGAGTGAAACCTACAAGGCAATATAAATATATGTGAGTCTTTTATTTGACTTAGTAAGAACCTTCTTGCAGCCTTTAAACTTGTCATCATTCCTTGCTCTCCAAATGTGTCAAAGGATTTTGTTAGTCAAGAAATTCCAAAATAATTTACATCCTTTGCTCAATTTTAAATCACATAGTAGAATTGATTTCCAATTACAACTATTATCATCTAACCAAATATTCAAATCATGACAGAACATGCTCCATATCTCTTTTGTATAAAAACACAAATAAAATATGTACCACTAATTCAGGGGAGCGATATACATTACATATATCAATATCATTAGTGTTGGATTTAAATGGAAGCCTTTGGAGAAGGGTAAGCCACCTAAAAGAAGCTTTCTTAGGCTCAACACAATTATGTCAGACCTCTGCAAGGATTTTTGACCAGCTAGTGTCTGGGAGAGATGTTCCCCAACAATGGTTGAGATGCTTAAAAATAACATCATTTGAGTTTAACTCTTTGTAGATTGTTTGGGCTTTGAGGTCGACCAATTCACCCTTGTCCTTACACATAAGGTCCCAAGTAGGGTCAATGGTGGGCTCTGCATTTGGGGGGAACATAACCCATGGGAAAGCCACAACCATGGTAGAGTGGATTCTTTCCGTAGAGGGGGGAGATCAAACTCAACACTCAAGGCCTCTAAGATTTTGAGGCTCCCATTGCTTAGAACATCGCTAAACACTTTAATGCCCGATTTATACCATTTTTTAGTAGAGCAACCCTGAAGGAGAGCTAAGGGTTTACCATTTTGGTAGAGATTCCACCAAATAGAACATAAGCTTTGGCACTTAGAATTTCTTAGGGTTATGTTGCAATTTTGAGATGGGCATTGTGTTTGGTGATGTCCCAAGCCTTCCAAAGGCTCTTAAAAACCAAGGACCGGATGGATTCATGGGATGACTGCTGATGAGAATATCACATAGGAGCAGGCCCTTCCAGGCTTTGGCCTGCTTAGGAACCACATTTTGAATGTTATTTCTGAAAAGAACCTTCCAAGGCTCACCTCCCTCCAAATATTTTACAACCCATTTAGATGCTAGAGCAATGCCTTGGAGGCTCAGGTCCTTCAACCCAAATCCACCTTGCAACTTGTCAAGACAACACCAAGCCCAATTCACTGCATGATTTTTCCTCTTCCCTTTACTATCTGACCACAAGAAGGCTCTAATTCTTTTCTGAATTTCATTAATTTGGTAGCTGCAAAAAAACCAAATGGAGGCAAAATACATGTTGTAAGAAGATATGATTTTCTAACAACTTGAATCCTTCTTGCTAATGAAAGATAATGCATGTTCCACTTTTTTCAGTTTCTTCTCTATCTTTTCACTTATCTATTTCCACATCTCTTTGAGGTTAGGACTGACAACAAAAAGTATCCCTAGGTACCTCATTTGCATGTTGATGCCACCCCATTGAAACTTTAAATCATTTATCCATTTCAGAGGGGATTCCTCCCACCCAAGAGCTATTGATTTGGAGTTAGAGATTCTTGTTGCTAAGGCTAAACATAATAGCTCAAGTTTTACCATTAGGGATTCCATGTTACTTCTTTCAAGGTCAATGAACAAGGCAGTGTCATCCACGAATTGGACATTGATTAGTTCATTGCTATCAAGTAGTCTAATTCCTCTTACTCTTGGGGAGAGTGTTTGGTCTCTCAATAGAAAGTGTAGAGCATCTGAAGTAATAACAAATAGCGTTGGGGCTAACGAGCACCCTTGCTGGATGGGAATTTCTAGCCACACCTCCTCTGAGAAGTCCCTATTTACTTCAATTTGGGCAGAAGCATCTTTTAACAATGTATTCACCATCTTGCAAAAACCTTCAGGTGAACCCAAAAGCTTTGAGGACAACCCTTGGGAAAAACCACTCCACTCTATCATAGGCCTTTTCAAAGTCCAGGAGCAACATTGCTACTTTTTGTTTGGTTACCTTTGCCCACTCCATGGCTTCCTAGCTTGTTATGAGGTTTTCCAAGATGTAGCACCCTTTGATGAAGTCGGATAGAGTGGAGCTCACAAACTTTGGCAGTAGGTTGACCAACCTTAAAGCAAGCACTTTGGCAAATATCTTGTAGGAGACATTTAGAAGAGTGATTGGCCTCCAGTTTTTCACTAGGGTCTTGCCCCCCCCTTTGGTAGGAGTTTGATGATACCCTTGTTAATGGTTTTTCCCAGGGATCCACAACTAATAGCTTATAAATGTAAGTTTTATTAATGTGAATACAAATAAATTGAAGTTTTATCAATCATAGTGTTTTAGTATTGTTAATTAGTTATTTCAATACCTCTAACCCTAACTCGCACCCTAACTTTAACTCTAATAATAAATTCTAAACCATTATCCTAATCCTAGACCTATCTCTAACCCTAATTATGGTCGTAACACTATCGATAACTATGATTGTAACCTTAACCCTAACAACAAAGAATAGTAGAGTGACATTACAAATAAAAAATCTATGAATTAATATTGGGAATGAGATTTGAAATAAAGATATTAGATGAATAAAATTTTGGAGCATTTATCCATTCATCATATTTTAGTGATTTTTATTAGTAATATTTTATTTTTAATTTATTTTAATTTTTAATAGTTCTAATCATAGTTTTTACCTTATTCTTAATTTTAATCCTTATAATGGATTATAAGAATTAATAATAATAGGATTAGAATTTTTATTTTTTTTTAAGCAAGAGTGGTAGGCCACAATATTATTAATAGTATAATAGATAGGTATTACAAAATCCTGGCTCTGGGGGGCATATCGACGTGAAAGAGCCAGAGAGAAAACCTCTGGTTATAGCCCCTAAAAGAAAAAGTTCGTACAAAAGGATCGATCTTACAATTTTTAGCAAAAGATCACCCCAAAATGTCGATGACAAAATCGACTAGCCATGACAAAATAAACTATATACTCTACCTAATAATCTACGAATTCCCCAATTATATACAATTTGATACTAATACCCAGATTACAAAATTTGAAAACCCAAACCACAAATGATAAATTAACCCTGTGCATTTTTAGCAGCTATAATGATGACACGTCCTCATAGCCCTGGAAGACAAACAACCAAAAAATTGTGACATCTCCGACAATCACTCTTCCATCTGATCACCACCCTGAACAAAATTTTCATCTTGTCCCTCAATCAGACCCTGCAAACCCAAATCATTAGCAAAAAAGTCATAACCCACAAGCAGTTCTTTGTCATGATTCCCCTCCTATTGATTTTGAGCTCTGGAAAGACGGCCATGTTGGTCCCCGAAGCCTGGATTAGAAATATATTTAATTAATAATTATAATTATTTTAATTTAAAGTTTTTTTTTTTTTTTAAATAAAAAAAGTGGCAATATCAAAATTTAATTTAAATTTTTATTTTAATTGTGTAAAATCAAATCTCTAAGAAGATTATCTTTATATGTTAATTTATATGTGTTAATTAAGTTTTATTGTATTATTTTAATAGTGTGAATCCAAATCTCTATAATATAGCTAATTATTTTTTGTGAGATTTTCTTTTATAAAAAATAACAATTACATACATTTAAAAAATCACCCTTAAAGAAAATGTAAAAATAAGTAACATTTATTTATTTAAGAAAGATTTAATGAAATGACTTCATAAAGCAAAAAATGAAAAATCATTCTTTAAAAAAATGTTAAGAAAATAGTTTACCTGTTTTCCCTACAAATTTTCCCATAACACCCCAAACTTCTTAGCCAATTATGTTGAAGATAAATAATTTTTACAATTTTTAAAGTCAAGTATTTAACATATTCACTTAAAAAATATATATATATTTAAAGAGCATAAAATTCTAATTTTTTATTGGTTTAAAACCAACTTATTAATAACTAATTAATAAAAATGAGTTGAAGAACTATTGCAATAGTACTATGCTGACACAAGTGCTGATAAAATATTGATGAATCTAATCAATTGAATGAAATGGAAAAGGACACTCAATACTCTCAGTCAAGTTTTCAATCTTCTTGATTGATTTTTCTTCTTTTCGGCTATTTTTTTGCAATCAATGATTTATTATTTGTATCATTTGATTTTCTATAAAGGTGGGTTGTAACCATAATAAATTGCGTGCAGACTAGAGAGATGGTGGGTTGTAACCATAATAAATTGCTTGAATTAGGCCAAATAGCTCCTTCATTCCTAGGAGTAGAAGCAAAGGATTTCTTAGAGGGTTGGGGCCATCCACCATGAGCAGTAGAGCCCCTAAAATTCTAAGACGAGAGAGCACAAGAGTGAGAACCTCAATCACCATGGTCATGCTTGACAAAGTGGCTATGTCCACACCAATGAACTATGGGAGATGTAGAGTCAGGTGGCACCCTAGCCACTATGCAAGGGGGCATTACCTTAGTGGTCCAATAGCTCCTGAAGATGAGCATCCTTCAGTGCAATATTATGGACTTGCACTTAGATTTGCATAAGAATATTAGAACAAATGATAGCCTTAGTGGTGGGGAGTACTATCTCTCAAGAGAACATTTTCTCTTTCTAAGACCTACTCTTTGGTCTTACTAGGGTATTATTCTCTACCCTACTCAGAGGTCACTCCTAAAACCCCTATCTCCTTATAGAACTCTCCACCAACTTCAAACACTCACCTTTGCTCTCACACCCCTACTAAGCACCTTTGGACTCAACTTTGCCACAACATTCCCCAAACCATTCTTGGAACTAGGAATAGGTCTTCCAACTATTCCTTGGTTGATCCTACTTCACTTTGATCCATCTTGTTTGATTATTTCTTCTTTTGTCCATCGAATTCTTTTAAACCTTGTTTTTAGGCCTTGTAGCCTTTTTGGTCAATTAGGCCTCCTAAAACTAGTGTTCTTGGAATAACTACAATACTTCCTTAACAAACCCCAAAAATATTTAGGGATTCTCTCTATATACCTCCTAGGCTTCAATTTCCTAGGTTTTAGACCTCCTTGGTGTCTGTACATAGGTTTGTCACCAAACCCCCTATTTTCAAGGGTTTCTAGGGCATGTGACATAGTCTGGTTTCTTTAACTTAATCGAGTGCTTTAATGGACTCCTTTGCACTTCTCCTTGTATACACATGTACAAGACACATGCCCCTACACCTACACACCAATGATTGGCACAAACCAATCCATTAAGCAAGCCCTCTTGCTTCTGTTATGTTCAAGCACCTAGCCAGAATGCCTCTGCAGTCGCCTAGAGCTTGATAAAAAAGTTAGCTCTCATGCAAACAAAGACTCCAAAGACCATATTTACACTATATACAAGGTCCCCTACTTGATTCCAAGAGGCCATGGAAGTTCAGCCACATGAATTCAAGTGGGGAGCATCTTTTACAAAACTGGCCCTGAATCGGGCAGTGAAACAGAAGAACACAAGAATTTACAAAACAGCTAACCAGTCATGACAAACAAATAAACCAATGCCACAAAAAGTATTCACATGTCAAAAATTAAGGATTCAATGCATTAGTTCAGTCCTTTCAATCCATTAATTGACTGGATCAAGGCTCTATTTCAAAAACACAGTCAATAATTCTTGTTCTTTCCAAGACACTATCGTACTTCCAACTCTTCCAACTGTCAGGTTAGGGTTTGTCTGACCTTATATATCCTATTCCCACATGTTGGGACCCTTAGGTAGGGCTTAGAACAACATAAATGCTTCCCAGTGTTTAGGAAAATTTGTCATGACAACTTTGCAGGATGTCCTAAGAATACACAAAACTCAAGACTCTAAACAAACTTGCCACAACACACCAAAGCAACCCTGGGACTTTATGAAATAGTCCTTATTACCTTGGTGGTTGGATAGAACCACCTACAAGCCAAAATTTTCTAAGATCTTTCAAAAGAGTGCTCCTACACCACTTAGTGTACAAAGAAAAGTGCTTATTGGCAACATCTTCTTTAAAGAGAGCATAATTCCTATCCTTCCATATATTGAACAAAATTTCCACCTTGAAAGCATACCAAATTTGGCTATACTTGGTTGGAAGATAGGGCCAATCTCCCAATAATACCACGTGTCAAGAGAAATGGGTTGGTTAAAAGGGTCTTAAAAAATCAATGATCTAATTCCAAGCTTCTTAAGGGAAAAAACAAAAGAGGTGTTTTATCATCTTAATTTGTTCATAGAATGGACAATGAGAGTTGGGAATGCCCATATGGACAAGACATGTCCCCATTAGAAGACATTGGTATAAAAGGAACCAAACAAAATGTTCTTGCTTGGATTCTAGGACACTCAACCACATGTATTGGAACCCTCTATGCCAAGTCCATTGAGAGGATATGAAATTGGCAACAATGATTAAGCTATTTCACCCAAAATGTGGAGATAGCCAGGAGTAGCCCTTACAAGACATGTAATCACAAAATGGGGTGTTTGGATGTCACTTCCAATCTTTTGATCAAGGCTTGAGAGATTGCACCCTATTTTATGCAACATATATAGAGGAATGGTATCAATAATAGCTTGAAAATTCTCCTAATCATAGTAGTGAACTTATACTTACACTTGAAGTTAGCCCAAGGCAAAAATTTATCGCTAGCTTGATGAATGAGGTCGAGTAGAACTTGTACTCCTCATTTTAAAAACTTCAAGGTGTGAACACAAGGCATATTGCCCAAGGATCTTCCTTGATAACTAAGGATAGGAGGACACCAAATTGACTTGTGATTAATGGATAAACCATTACAAAATCTTCTCTTGGGCTCAACAAAGTCAGGGTTTACTGGTTTCTTGATATTTCCATATATTATTAATAACAAAAGTGCCTTGGATGGCGATTGATGCCCTACAAGTGTGTCAACACCAATATAATGTTAAATAAGAATATTCCAAGCTTCATTACCTTGTACGACATGAATGATCCACTTAACACACAATGCAATGCCTTTTCTATGGATAGAGATCAAACTAAGCCCTCCAACTTCACGAGGAAGGCAATAGAATTCCCAAGCAACATGATGGAAGTCAGGGTGTCCTTCACTTGAAGTGTAGAGAAAATATTTGAGGAGCTTCTCTAACTTCAAATAAGTGGCTTTGTAGGAGACCTAATAGGAAGATTAGTAAACGTGTGTGGCAGCTAGAACTTTAAAATAGACCTAGAATCTTCTAGCCAAATAAAGAAGCTTGGTCATCCAATATTGAAGATTTTTTTCAATTCTCATTAGCATGAATTTCAAAAGATTGGAAGGAGAGGCCTAGAAAGCAAAAGGAATTCCTATAAAATAGAAAATTTACTCACGATTAATCCACTTCCACCCAAATGAGTCAAGCCAACTCAATTTGGGAAGGAAATAATACTTGTAGAAAAGAGTCTTTTATCATTAGATGTTAGAGCTAGAGGCTTGGAAAAAGATATATAGGAATTAAAAATCCTACTTGACATTATTTTCTTCCTCAATAAGAATGATAAATTCATTAGCAAGTATTCCCATTGACAAGTTTTTGGAAGGAATTGGAAGGGAGATCTCCATAACAATGATTGGGAGACATCTTACACCAATGAATAATTGAATCCTTTAGCTGCCAAAACATAAAGAGTTGGGGAAAGGGGGCAACCTTGTCTTATGGGTTTGAAGTTTAAAAGCATTATATTTTTGACTAGAAATAGTGATGCAATTAGAGTCATTCGTAAAAATAATTTGGACCATGTGGATAAATTGAGGGCTAAATCCCAACACTTGTAGCATGGCTAGGATGAATGACCATTCAATGCAATTATGGGATTTTGCAAAGTCTATTTTGATGAAAATAAAAAGTTGTTGGGAACTATGATCCCAATCCATTCCCTTCTAGATAATGATAATATTATCTAGAATAAACTTAGATTTAATGAATCTATTTTATTTTGATCGAGCAACTAGATGATCATGGTGTGAAGCTTAAGATCCAGGGCCTTGGTAATTATTTTGTAAGAAACATTGAGAATCATGATCAATTGCTAATGATTGATGTCTTTGGGGTTACCATCCTTAGGTATCAATTTAACATCACCTTTGATTATTAGCGCACCTAAAGAAATAGATTGCATAACTTCAAGGTAAACATTGTGCATGTCATTGATCATTGTATCCCAAAAGGATTTATATAATTCACAAGGGAATCCATCTAAACCAAGGGCTTTGTAATTGGCCATAGATAAAACTTCCTCCTTAAGATCTTCTTAAGAGAGGAGCTAGTCATAAAGAGTGTGATAGGTGTTGAAGTTGATAGTGAACCCCATAGCTCCCAAAAATCCCTACAACCAAAATGCCTATCACAAATGAGAGATCAAAGTAACTAATTTTCTATGCAACTTTGAGAGAAAATATTGAATCCACACAAGCATTTGATATTGAGATTAACTTATAGTTGTAATTGAATTGAAATGGATTCTCTTACATGGATTACAATGAATGTGCATGCTTATAAAAGCATGAAAAATAAAACCCTAGATGAGGATTGCATGAGATTGTGACCAGTGTCTTAATCTCATGAAATGAGACAACTTGATCTATATTTAGTCCAATCTAATTAATAAAAATTCACTCCTAAGTTTATCTTAAGTGAATCAAGTAATAAGGGACTTAATAATTAATTAATTATCAAGTGATTATCTTGATTACTCCAACAACCCCTCTTAAGATCAAATTAGGGAGAAGCTATAAAACCCTGATGAAGAATGAAATGATGGATGCGTGGATGGGTCCCTAATACAAGTCCTAATGAGGTACTCATGTACAAACAAATGAATCTCTCATAACTAGAGAAAAGGAGAAAACCACATGGGAAACATTCCTCTCTAAAAGAGAAAAATAAATAGCTACACTAGTGAATTAAAGAAGGATAGAATAAGGACTCTTGATATGAACCCCAAGGATTGCTTCTTTCACACAAGTACCATGTTGGAGTTGATAGTGAACCCCACAATTCCCAAAAATGCCTGCAACCAAAACACTTATCACAAATGAGAGATCAAAGCAACTGATTTGCTATGCAACTTTGAGAGAAAAGATTGAATCCACACAAGTATCACACACGCATCTGATATTGAGATTAACCTACAATTGTTTTTGAATTGAACTGGATTCTCTTACATGGATTGCAATGAATGTGCATGCTTATAAAAACATGAAAAAAAAAACCTTAGATGAGGATGGAATTAGATTGTGAAGACTGTCTTAATCTCATGTAATGAGACAACTTGACCTATATTTAGTCCAATCTAGTTAATTAAAAAAAACTCCTAAGTTTAGCTTAAGTGAATAAATTAATAAGGGACTTAATAATTAATTAATTAATTATCAAGTGATTATCCTAATTACTCCAACAATGGGCACTAGATAATTGACAAGGGATGACAACAATACATTGTTGTAAGACAAGTTTATTAGCAAGAGTGTAATCATGAGTCGAGAAAACTTTCTCATAGTATTCAAAAAAGATTGAGGAATGTTAAGTAGCTCGTGGAGGTGTTTCTAGCCTTGTTATATTTGCTTAATAGATTGGGAGGAGTAACAAGCATGAAGGGATTGAAAAAATTATTGGTGCCTTTGTCCCTGATCTTGAGCCAATATAGTAGAGCTTTGATTTGAGCACCATGAGTTGAATGAGCATTGGAAATCTACTTCTATAGGAAAATCTGAGCCACCTGATGTTGAGTAGTAGAGCTAAATGGTTGAGCTTCTAAAGTGGTAGTGGCTTGAAAAATCTCAAGGGTGGTGGCTTCATATGAGTGATGGTGAAAACATGCAATTTTTCTATCATAAATTCAAAGGAACTATGAGGTACAAGTAATGGCATAATTCCACTAGTTCATCCATCTAACTCCATCCAAATGATGTAGCTCCAAATTGTAAACATGTTATATGTGAGATGACATTGCTTTATGATTAAGAAGAGACATATTTAGGATAAATCATCTCTTCATAAATTTAGCCTTGGATATCTCCCACTTGATATGAAAATGTATCAGGAAGTGGTTTAAAAACAAAGCATTTGCTAATGGCTCAAGTATCAAGGAAAATAAATTGGAAAAAGTAAAGAAGGATTGGCCTAACATTATAACCCAATCAAGTTTATTTAAGACCAAGTATCATGCCAAACTCTCAAATTTATTCATGTGTACCATGTTGTATGATCATGGTGGTGGCTCACATTGGGGTCAAAAAGACCTTCTTTTTTTTGCATAAAAAATCAAGACTCTTTTACCAGCTATCTAGCACATAGAAAAATCTCTACATTTTTCATAATCCATCTCAACCATATTAAAATCCCCACACAAGACCCAAGTGGCAATTGGAAATCCATATCCAAAGGGAATATCTCTCAATGACCTCGTTGGGGACAAACATTAATAACCCCAAAGGAATGATTATTGACATTGAAAAGAGCTCATAACACACAATTGGTGGGGTTGCACCCATGATCAACCAAAATATTGTGCCACATCGAAGAGAGAAAGGTGAAAATCCACCAGACTAGGTTCATGGTTACTATGAAGAAATTGGTTGAAAGGTCACATAGCATGGAATGCTACAAAAATTAAAAAACCTAACACCTTGACCTCATGAAGGAAAGGAATGTCCAAACCTAGAAATTTCAAATGAACATCACAAACAAATTATTTTCATGGGAGGTTAATGAGACATCAAATATTCTAGGAAATACAATTCATTTAATGATTGTTGAGGAGAATATCCTCATTTTATAGCTCCTTGAGAGAAGAAAATTTATTTTGTAACACCTCATCAGGTGCCTCAAAGCTCCCAATTTTGAAGTTGGGTTTCATTAGTTTCCCTTGACATGGAACATACTCAACTTCCTTCAATTTCCCAGATGGGATTCATGATCTTCTCTACCCAATAAGAGAAGGGGAAGCATTTCAAGCAGTGATTTTGAGGTTGGCAACAAAGATTTAGAAACTTTCACCCTTTCGATAGGCAACATTGAAACCAACTAAAATATTCAAAGTTGAGGCTCCCATGAGAGTAGGCTTAAAGGGATTTAGGAATAATTAAACTCTTGGATTTATGAGCAACCGTTATAGACCAAACTTCCTCTTTAATAGGATGGGATGACTTTATAGAGGATTGAGTAGAGGATTTGGGCCGCTAGGAAGCCAAAGGGAAATCCTTAATCTTGTTTTTGGATTGTTGGCATTGATAGGAAATGTTGGGAAGATTGGTGTACTAGACTTGCTAATAATAGTTGATCTAACCAATCTAGATATTTATAGATTCTTTGAGTTTTTTGGAGAGCTCCACCTCAACACACAAACGTCGATGAGGACGGGTTGAACAAAAAAATTGGTTCTATATAGACAATAGAACCAAGATTAGAGTCTATTTAGCTTAGAAAGTTTTAACATGGCAAAGGAAACCCAAATAGGGATGTGAAAGGTCTTCTTATTAGAGACAAAAATTCCTAGGTCCAAGATTTAAGAATAAGAAGGGAAGAACAGACCTACCATGGCCCCCTATAGAGGACAACCTCAACATGGTTGGCCTCAACAAAACAAAACAAAAAAAACCCTTAGTGAGGTTTTGCATGACATCCAAGTGGATCCCATGTGGGGTCCATGCCCCACCAACATAGTCTTGAAGTATGCTTTACCCACAAAATTTCCAACTAAAGTAAAAAATTTAACCGTTTGCAAGCATTATCAATCTTGAGAATTGGGAGAACAATATTTGGGGGTGTTTCAAGGGATGTACCTCATGGAACACTTTGGGAACACATTTCCATGGACACTTGAGTGGGGGTTCCATAGGGGATCACCGCCAAACCTCCAACTCCAAGAACAATAATTGCAAATGAGTGAAAGGTTGAGGCCATAAAGGGGCAAAAAATGTTTGCAAGCTTAGAAATTAAAAACATGTCGTAATAAATGAAGGAAAATACAAGAAAAATCATACAAAAAAGTGCAGTTTGACATACAAACCATAAAGCCAAGACTCTAATAGAGAGAAAAGCCAAGTCATTACAACCATCATTTATAAGGAGTTTTAACCAGGTAATGCAATGAATAGTTAAAGTGTCATCTTTAATTAAAAAGTTTTATTTTTGTTTTCTTTACCAATTTTCTTGATACTATTAATGGGCACTTTCAATAATAATTATTAGATTTAGCATTGTAATCTTTAGAGATAAAGAAAATGTCAAAGAAAATAATTGTTTGTTTGTATTGGTGATAGTTGTAATGATTTATCTTTCTCACCTTTGAATCACTTTAACAAAGTATGTATTTGTTTAGTAATAGATATATTACTTCAATACTCCTCCATAACGAACCATATATATAAACAAAAACAAAAAAGAAAGATAAATCTCATAAGCATAATAGTATGATCTAAACTTCAAGAGCAATCTAACAATTATTAGCTCTATTTATATAGCTAAACTACAAAGCAAAATTCATGTACATATTTGATCCCTACTTGTTTCAAACTTTTTAGGATCTATCAAACCCACCATCACAAATTCTTTTCTAATTAACTTACTATGCCCAACTTCTAGGAATCTAACTAATATTTGTATGGTGGTTTTATCATGCTTTTATAATTGCTTGATTTGTGATTTTAATCATTAATAGGTCATTGCATGTGACCTTTTATCTAAAATCTTTAAATTTAAGTCATGGTACTTTTGTTGTACTTTTCATGGTATTTTGTATTTAATAAAAGTAATATTGTATGCTAATATCAGAGGGAATTTGGAAGACCAATAAGTCTTGTAAATCAAGTTTTCAACTCTTCTAGTTGATTTTTCTTCTTCATAACTAATAGGTTATTATTTATATCTAATAGGTTATTCTTTGTAACTAATGGATTATTATTTGTGCCCTTTAATTCCTTTTAGTGGCGAGCTCTATAGTTTCAACCAAGGCTTTTGTGGAGCAACAATATCCATCATGTGTAAGGGATTTAATCAAGTAATGCAATAAAATTTAATGGTTATTTTGAGTGTCACCTTTAATTAAAAAAATGTATTATTCATTCAACTCAACAAATCTTCTCGATAAAATTAATGGACACTTTAGACAATAATTATTTATTTGGTAATGTAACCCTTAGAGATAAATGAAAAATCATAGGAAATAATTGTTCCTATATATGTGTGATAGTCAGAATGATTTATCTTTTTCCCTTTGAATTGCTTTAACAAAGAATGCATTTATATAATAATAGATCTGTTACTTTGACACTTTTAAAATATTAACCATACATACAAATAAAATTAAGAAAGCAAGATAAATCCCACAAGCACAACATTATGATTTAAACTTCAAGAGCAATCTAACCAATATAGGTCTATTTATACCACCAAACTATAAAATAGAATAGCATTTTATCCCTACTTATGTAAGAATAAAAATTACATGCTTTGTATTTTTTTGTCACACTTCACACTCATTCTAGCTATATTATTGCATACATATTTTGACCCCCTTTTCAAAACTTTTATCATCATCCCTATTCATTTCCTAGTTTGTCATATCCCCTCAACTCCTTTTCTATGTTAGATTTTGTGATGTATATTTTGTTTGTTTTTTATCCCTTGGTCATAGGTATTGGCTCCCCATGACCCCTTACCCCTTTCACCTTTCCAACTTTTTGTTCCTTTATAAAACCATATGACAATATCCTATGCTAAAACCAAGTACGATAACCACCTTTGTTGCAAGAGAATATAGGCTCATGGATAATCTTTTACAACAACAACAAAATATTTCTCATGTTTTGTTTTATATTTTACTAATTTTTGTAATTTGTGCATTTTTGTCTCATGTTGGCTATAGTGTCGAGCTTATTTTATGATGAGATTTAGGAAGTTCTTAGTGTGTTTTATATTCTAAAACCTCTTCAACCCTGTCAAGAACTCAACTATGTGTTATTTCAATAAACTACAAACTATGTTTACGTTTTTTTCATATGTTGGACTACAACAAACGAGTTGCAAGAACCTATAAGTGTTGATTTATAATATATTATAAGGTATTAAGAATTGTTCGTTCTATTGGCAAATTTAAATGTTGATAAGAGTTTTCATACTGAATTGTAATGTCATATAATCCTCTATATCTAGAATTGGGATGTGATTAGGATTTTTTTTAATCTTTTTTCCCAATAACAAATGTTGATAGAATGTTACCAAAAGTAACTAATTAAGTATAAGGATTTTCAAATATTTGTGTGGCCTTTTAAACTTTTAGAACAAAATAACTATCTAATTTTATTGTTGCATCTTGTTTTCCTATTCTTAGTCGCGATCCTGCATTTTCCTAAGATTGTGGCAACTATTTGTACCTTATCATTATTTGATTGTTGCTCGAGGTTTGCAAAGCTATTTTTTGGATATTTTAATCATCATGGAAGTTATGAGTTTAATACATGTCACATGGCTTAAACATGAGGGTTCTAAACATGTTGAAGTGAGAAAAAAGGGGAAGATGAATGGATGGTACTAGTTTAGGTATGGTCATAGAAGGGACGTGAGAAGAAAAGATAGAAGAAATAATAATTGAAGGGAGGAAAAAATGGAACATTAAAGCCATTAAAGAAAACAAAGCATACAAAAATTTAATATCTTGAATTTTTTCAACAGGGGTGAGAAAAACTAGGAAATAAAGTAGATTTAATGCGTTTATAGGATAATATACAAAATGCATTATAATTGTTTTTGGACAAATTCTTGTGAAGAATCTCTTGAACCAGTATTTTTTCATATTCAAGTTACTAAAAATTATTAAACTATTATTCATGTGAAATGTGATCCCTGAATTATGTTGAATTTGTGAAGTGATTTAAAATTTGTTAGCTTGGACAATCTATTTAAGACACCTTAGTCTAGATATACATCAATATTTGAGCTCCTAAAACCTTTATTTCCAAAAAAACATGATTAGGAACCACCACCCTTAGGTAGCAAACCTTACCCTATGTTGGTATAGTAAACTGAGTCATTAAACCTTGAACTTCTTTGAGTTGTGTGTAAGGAAGAGGTAATGTATCTATCCTCCAATTAGGTTCAATTTTTTTTATTATCAAAGATTCATAAAATAAAAACAAATAGGGTGAACTAATTTTCCAACCTAAGTTCCTTCTATTTTTAAAGCCCTCCCAATCTCAATTTTCTTACACAAAAATATATATTTTTATCTTGGTAGCATTTTTAAAGAAATATATTCCAAATAAGTGAATGCACGTTAAGGTTTAGAACATTTCTAAATAGTGTTAGGTTTAATCTCATCTTATAAAAATTGGAGCACTGCAATAGTCTCTACAACTAAACCATTCAAGCTAGGTGACTATTTCTTAAATTTTTGCATTGGCTAGCTTAGGTTTTACACTTCAATAGTAAAATTTTCATTATATTTTATTTTCTAATCTAAATACTCTCACTTTTAGGTCATTCATCATCCCTCCTCAATCAATTTTTTAAATCCTCAATTTCATTTTGTCCCTCTTTTCCCTCACCAATCTCCTCTTACCTTGATTGTATTGTCATTTGTACAACAAACTCATTTTTTCTTTAAAAATCAAGCCCCCGTTTTTAATCCCTATGCTTTGAATGTTTGCATGTCCCTTTAGCCTTTGGTATTGGATAAATTTTTAAAAAAATTGTCTTGATTTGAAATTTTAGATTGGGCAAACAATTGGTATTTTGGATCAATTTTACAGTTTTACAAATTTGCTTGGCACCGTTAAAATCTTGCACCCTTAGTCTATGGAAAAATTTCCTTACTAGCACATAATTATTGCATCTTCATTATTATTTTCTACCACCAAATTCCATGCCTTAATATTCGTCATATTTTCAAGCCCTTCCTACAATTCTATAAGTGCATGGTTACCCTTCTTTTCTACCCCAAAATTTTGTGAGCTTAAAAGCTAGAATTCTAAATTTATTGTGCAATCATGAAAATATTTCATAGTTTTTTCATACCTTCAAGTCCCCATGATTCTATTAGCTAAATAAAATCCCTACCAATCTAATCCTTTGCGAAGATGAAAACTCTCTTCTTACTTCTACAAACAAATGCACTTTTGCATCCTACCTCTAAACCTCCACCATACTCCCCATGGTCAAAATTTTGAGTACCCTCTACAAATCACATTCTTGCTTTCAACCTCCACAAGTCTACATATCTCCCTTAAATGGATTTTTCATGTCCCTTTATAACTCGTGCATCAAATCCATACTATATTTTCTTTAGTGATGATGACCATGTAGATGCCATGAGTATTACCAAAGGTAATTTCACCCATCCAAGTACCATTTAACCCTTATTTGTATGTGATATCCATAATGATGACATGGAAAACTTTTAAATAGATTGTATTATATGATTTTGAACACAATACATGCTAATGTGCCCCCAATATGCCTTATAAACTTTCCAAAATAAAATTTAAACCCGATTCATATAAAATTAACATAGAAAATTACATAAATCATATTTATTCATATTGTAGTTGTAAATTGCTTTAGCAATAATATTAAAATTTGATGAAATCTCCTTGTTGGTAGGCACCTTAAGAAAGTAAAGACAATAACAAATCAAACTTCCTCAAGACATGAGATTGATCTGGTATCATATTATAGCTAAAATTTTGGTGGTCAAACATATGAAGTACATCTTGTATTTGAAGCATTTCAAAGATACAAAAAAAAAAAGTGATTGGAGTGAACATGTATATTCTGAGACAAATTATTTTTTGCTATCAAGAGAAGATATAGATATATAATGAACTATAAAATTATTAAATGTTTGAGTCTAAAATCAGTGCCTAAGCTAGAATTCTCCAAAATTCCATCATTAATGTGACCACCAAACTTAGAGACATGAAAATATCATTTAATCAATTCAAGAAATATTTGATGTATCTTAGTCTCTCTATAAATGAGGAGAAAAATTGTATTTGAGGGAATTAATGAATTAGTAGACTTAGGTTAGACATTTTGAGTTCTAAATTTTTTAGAGGATTTTCGTGGGTCAGGAGGGTGGTTGATTTGTGGAACTAGAAATGGGATTTTTCTTCATGTATCATCTAGTAAATGGTCTCCTTGAGTTTTATATTTTTAGTCATTATAATTTTATTTTGTTGGATTTTACCTTTGTAAAAATCATTTTTGAGCTTAATGGCTAATTATTTATGAGTTCATTAATTATAATTTGTATAAGAAAATTGTTGGTTATTTTCTATTTTTCTCCCATTAACAAAATATTAATGTGGTTAACTTTTCTCCTCAAAATATATTATCCATGCATTATGTCCAACTCAAGCTGACTATTTTGTGAGTGGATTCTCTTGTGTTTATAGGTGAAACTTGGTAGGTTTGTGATTGTTGCTATATTTAAAATATCATATTCATGTTCTTCCCTAAATCCTTTCACTCTTCTCTTACATTTTTTTCTTTCCTCTCCTTTCATTTATTTTTATTTTCTTTCTCATAATTAGAGTAGGAGTAGTTTAGGTTTAAAATTGATTTTATGCGCTTCAATCTTTTGTGTTTCTATTAGATTTGTTGGGACTCAATTTTTCAATGTCAAAATTTTCTTGAGTCTCAACTCCTTTAAGAATTTAGGCCTTATATTTTTGTTTACATATAATTGATCTAAGAAATCTCTATATGGGTTTTCATTTGTTATTTTTTTTGAAGTCTTGGTCTTCATCATCTCCCATGTGTCTATCATGTGTTAGAATTATTAGCCTATTCTAAGAATTATTATTGTAGAGATTTTTTATTAAAATTGTAAATAATGTGCTAAATATTAGAGTTCTGAAGTTTCTCATGCTAACATACCTTTCCCCTCACTACCAATTTTTTTCTTGTCTCTGTCAAAGTTTTAGGATTTATCTTACTAGCATGATTTTACTTAGACCCCCACAATCTTAAAAAATTACACTAAATTACCTTTTGAAATCATGGTTTTGATCATCCTTTTTCCTACATACATCAAGGAATGAATTCCTTGTTATTCTCAATCCTTGATTCTCGATCCTTTTCACTATAGTATTTATATTGGAGTTGCAATTTCAATCATTCCTTTACCCACATCCTTTATGGAATGAGTTCTATGGTATCCTTGATCCTCGAATCCTAACATTTACCTTCATATAATTTTTTGGAGTCAGATTTATAATACCTATAAGATGATACTTTGGCACCTGGATTATGAAGTTTCCTTGACTCTTGATTCCCAATATTTCTTGATGTTTTATCTCATCAAATTCATGAGTTCAAACCTAGCCTTAATTTAATGCCTTGTGGGATGGATTTTGTGGTATCCTCCTTCCCTAAATTCTAATACTTCCCTTCATATATATTTTTAGAGTTGGTTAAGTGGAGATGCCTTTATTTTTTTATTTGGACATGAGATATGATGTACTCACAATCTCTTTTTCCAAAAAAGTGGTATGGAGTTTGTGGTATCATCAATGCCTAACTCCTATTATATTATTCTATATATATTTTCAAAATTGGTGATATAGGGGTATTCTAATTTTTTTATCTCTAGCATTGGTTATAATGTATCTCCAACCTTCAATCCTTGAAATTCTACAACTCTCAAATTTTATATTATTCACTCCCACCTATCTCCCTACTAACCTAAGTTACAAAATAATAGATAGATTTTCAATTGCAACTAATCTAAGAGGATTTCCCAAAAAAATAATTCATCTCAAGGGCTCACATTCAAATCTACTTTTGAGAATTGAATATGAAGATGACTATTCTATCACTAATGCAATGGTTTAGTTTTAGCTCTTGATACTCCTTGCACATGTTCTGAATTGCTCATTGAATAAAATCTATAGGATCTAAGCTTGTATTGCATGCAACATTCACAAAGTGTACTTATTTATCAATTCCAAAATAAATAGGGCAACCAACAAAGTGTTGTATATGTTGGTTCATTTTCTAGAATAAAGGTTTGATCATTTCTCTCTTCTACAAGAGTCCATAATTCCATGTTTCCACAAG
The DNA here is from genome assembly GCA_007115665.2 of Sequoiadendron giganteum. NCBI lineage: Eukaryota > Viridiplantae > Streptophyta > Pinopsida > Cupressales > Cupressaceae > Sequoiadendron > Sequoiadendron giganteum. The sequence goes on from CM021109.1 coordinate 596,959,063, forward strand.
ACTACAAGTGGGAAAGAGGTTCTAGGGTTTCAAATCCTACACTTATAGTCACAATTAAGGCAACATTTTTTTGTAAATCTTAGGGAGGTTACTATTGTAAATGGTTCTTGCAACCGAATGTATCCATGGTTCCATTTATGGATCTTTTCAGAAATTATAGCCTAGGGTTTCCTCTAACCACTTCACTAGTATGATGTAATGAATACTTTATGAGTGGGACAAACTTATAAAGCATTAAAATATTTATAATGGTCATTTCTCTATTGCATATAAGTTTCAACAGTTTAGGATGGATGAATAAGAACATTCAATTATTTGATATCTTTAAATTTGTGTTGCATGTTTATTTACAAATCATAGTCCTTTAAGATTTATTTGTATTATCTCTCATGGTGTGTTATATTTGTATAGCCTAATGAACAGGAGTTAGTCCTTGAATAATGATCCACCATGCACCTAAACAAAAATATATTACACCAATAGATTAGGAACAGGAGGGAATTTGTATGCACTCTATAATTTAATGTTATAACCAAGGAAGTATCTTAAGAGATTCATAATTGTTCTTAACTCTATATAGTCATGTTTTGTATATCCAAATCCTATGGTTGTGCAATGATTTTTTTATCAAATTAATAGAGGTCTTATGAGAATTAGGTTAGTCTTTAGTCAAGTGACAACTTTTAAACAATGAATATATTTTTTACTACTATATATATGTCTATTTACACATCTTTAACTATAATAAATATTGTTAAGGATACCTCTAGTGAATCCCCCTTGGGTCTAGCCAATTTTGAAGTGAAGGAGTTGGATAGTCACATGGATTATAGTGTGTGTGGTTGTGGATAGTGTCATGGGCACATAGCAATAGATGTTGTGAACATAGATTAACTGTAAGGTGTTGTACATAACATGTAGTAGTGGATTTTTGTTAGCTATTGTAAACTAATTCTTTATTGGATTTTAAAAAATACCGGGTTGTTGTTTGTGGATGTAGCCCAAAGGGTGAACCAGGTTAAAAAAATTGTTTTGTGCCTCTGTGAATTTTATTCTTTCTTTCATTTAATTCAATATCAACATTGTTTAATTCATTTATTTATTGCTCTAATCCTACCTAAGATCCCAACACCATGAATCTGGAAAAGAATGTAGCCAAGTCATACACCAATCCTCATCCTCAATTTTCACTCCCATGGTGTACAACTAGGTAACTATAATATTGAATGAATTTAGACGTTTAACCATAAAACAACCATCCTCCATCTTGAGGGTATATAACTTCTTTATTAGGAAAATATTCTTCACAAAGGACTTATCTTGAAAATTTTTGCCACGCTTCGTCCAAATATTAGTTGTAGTAGAATATTAATGCATATTAAACAACACTAAATCATCCAAACTAAGTCTAATAAGACCCAATTCCTTTCTATCCATCTTGCCCTATTCTTCTTGTGATGTAGTTGAAATTTTAGATCTAGATACTATAGCCCATAGATTTTGACATACAAGTACATCCTCCATCCGAATCTTCCACAATTTAGATTTTATGCCTAATAAATTATCCATCTCTATCCTTGGTGTGATTTTTATCTCTTCTTGCAATAAGATAAAAAACCCTTTGTACACAATTTCACACTCAAATGAAGATTAGTACAAAATACCCTCTACTCAACACCTATAATTTGAGGTGATCAAACTCTAATACCAAAATAAACAAAGTAGGGTGCATGGAAACACTTCCAACACTAGTATTATGAGAAGTGTGTTGTGTAAATTTTAATCTTTTAACAATTATAGTAAGTAGAAACATATTTATATAGAAAAAAAAAATATCATAACATAGGTGTATGTGGGGAAAACCATTTTAGTAGAAAAGACCCACACTCCAAATTATATCAAAGCAATATTCATTTAATCATGATTACAATACACTTGCAAAGAAGGTCTTTATAAGAGTACCACCAACTATAGATCTAGAGTAATTCTTACAACTTAAACAATATCTACAAAACTCTACACACAACCTCCATCTCAAGAACCTAATATATAGGGGATACAAAACTTGAAACCATCAAATAGTAATTAAAAAACCATGAGATAAAACCACCCAAAAGTGGTGTCCAAATTATCCCCCAACCAAATATGCCTTATGATGTGTCATAACATGAATCATAAGTTGGTCCACAAGATTAACTCCCATATACAACTCTTTTATGTATCCAACAACTTTTTACATTTCTTATACAACCTTATAAGGGCCATAACTTTTAACCTTGCGGGGTTAAATGATTATAATATTTAATTTAAATTTTAAGAACATCGTGTATATGGAAAACAAAACCACACTTAGTTTTACTCTAGTTCTCACTAATCTTCTAGGGTGTCAGATTTAATCCATTCTCATGTATTTGGTCGTATTAATATTCTTTCAATTTCTAAATCTGTATATTATGTTTCTTGTATTGATGATTATAGTAGAATGACATAGGTATATTTCCTTAGAATTGAAGTTGAAGTCTTCAATCACTTTAAATACTTTTAAGGCTCTTGTAGAGAATCATGTTGCTATGAAGATTAATATTTTAAGGACTACTAATGGCTGTGAATTATGTTCAAAAATTTTTGATAGATTTTATAAGGATCATGAAATAGAAAGACTATGGAGGTGTTGTTGGGGAAAAATCCCTCTTTGAGAAATCTTTGACTATTTGGTTGTGATACATATGCACATTTCTTAGGAAGAAGTAGCCAAAGTTAAAGAACAAGGCTATAAAATGTATCTCCATTGGCTATGGTGCTAGTGTGAAAGGCTACAAAATTTGGGACCCTATGGGTGAGATATTTTTGTATAATAGGAATATTATTTTTAAATAAGTTAAGTCTTCTTTCATAGTATTGCAACCAAAGAAGGATGAAAATAAAAATGTGGTTCAAACTAACCCCAAAGACCAAGAAGGTTAGAGCCCATGAAGGACCTTAAACGAAAGAGAGATCGGGTAGTTTTTAAAAAGAGATAAAACTTCCACTTCAATCATTGAGGAGGTCCACTCAAAAAAGATAGAAACTAGAAATGTATACTCCCCCTAATTGGAGATGCATTTTTTATTTGATTATTAACACTGGTGAGCCTAGGCTATAAAGGAGGCTATGGATATGGATGATGTAGAGTCCTCAAAGGTGGTCATGAATGAGGAAATGGTTGCTTTGAAGAAAAATAATACATGGGACATAGTACCTTTTCCAAATGGATGAAAGCATTCTAGATGCACATGGGTGTTAAAAAAAGGTATGATGGTAGTGTTAAAAAGCACAAGGAAAGATTTGTTGCAAAGGGTTATTCCTGGGTTGAGGGAATAAATTATGGTGAAATTTTCTCCCCAGTAGAAAAACTAACATCCATTTGATTTATATTGTCTCTTGATACAGTGTATGATATTGAGGTTGAGAAAATGGATGTGAAGAAATAATTCCTTCATGGTGATTTGGAGAAAGAGATTTATATGACATAGCTAGAGCACTACATTGAGAAAGGTAAATAAAATTTGGTTTGTAAGTTGAACAATTATTTTTATGGTCTTACGAAGTATCCTAGGATGTTGTAATAAATTTTTTATTCTTTTGTGCTAAGTTTGTGATTTTTAGATCCAAATCATATCATTGCATCTATTTTAAGATGAACAGTGATCATATTCTCATTATTGCATTATATATTGATGAGTTTTTTTTTTATAATGGGAAAGGTTTGATTTGTTATTTGAACTCTCAAATCTCAACACAGTTTGAGATGAAGGCCTTAAGGGTAGTTTGGTATATCTTGGGGATAGATATGAGAAGAGATAGAGTGGACATAAAAATTTGGTTGGACCGGAGTAAGTATGTGAACTTAGTGTTGTAGAGGTTTAAAATGTTAGATTGCAGGACACCATGTGTTCCTATTATAATGGGGATAAATTTATTTGTTGAGGAGTGTCCAATTTATCATAGTGAGATGGAGGAACATATGATAAAAGTACCTTATGTTAGTGTAGTTTGGATTTTTATGTATGCTATGGTTTATACAAAACCAAACATTACCCAAGTAATGGGTGCCCTTAGCTAATTTATGGCTAATCTTGGATGAATACATTGGGATGCAGTGAAGAGGGTCTTCAAGTATTTATGAGATACCTATAAGTATTCCCTATATTATCATGGTAATTCTACAAGGGAAATAAATTATGTTTGTATTTATATATATGTGGATTCAAATTCAGTTGGTGATACTAACAACAAAAGATCCAATAGTGGTTATATTTTTACTATGTTTGGTGGTGCAATAAATTGGACGAGTAAGAAAAAAAATTGGTTTATTTATTTTCTATAGAAGCAAAGTGCATGGTAGAAACTTATGTGTGCCTATGAATTTTTATATTTTCTAAAAACTAAGCCTATAGCCTAAAAATTGAGTTTTTCCATTACATACCCAAAATTGCATCTTATTTAATATTATTAGGAGTAAGGTTGAGACATATTCCCAAACACTCTCCCACTTATCAAACACCTTGTAAGAGTAAAGGGAGTATCAACACTATTTATCTAATTTATTAGGGTCGAGAGGCCCACAAACTAGTAACATTGCCTAAATTTTTCTATGCTCACTAGCTTTACATGTGCACCTACAACATTCTTCAAAGTTTCAAAATTTTCTATCATCACCCTCCCATCTTATACCATATATTAAAAATAATTGTACTAGACATCAATATTTTTTGTCCTCACATGAAAGGTTGGTTTCTTTGTCAAATATATGACACTCTAATTGTCACAATCAACTATATTGCCTCCTTCCTCTAGCCCAAAATTCAAACACAATATCTTAAACTATATTGTTTCTTATAAGCATGAGTTGCTACCATGTAGTTTTCTTATTTAATGGAAAATTTGACCACAAATTTTTGTTTACTCATCTAGTTGATTGCACCACCAAACATAGTGAAAACATAACCACTAGTGGGTTTTCTACCATCAATATCTCCAACCCAATTTGAATCCATAAATCCATGAATAAGTTGTAAATAAAATCTATTTCCCACATAGAATTGCCATGATAACATAATAAATACTTAGATGTACCGCACAAATACCTAAAGACCCTATTCATTGCATCCCAATGTAATCATACAAGATTAGCCATAAATTGGCTAAGAACAACCACTACTTTGGTAATGTCTAGTCTTGCACAAACCATAACATACATCAAAATCCCAATTACAGTCATATTGTGCTATGTTAATATCCTCCATCTCACTACGATAAATTGGGAACTGCTCAATAGATAACTTTATCCACGTTGTAATAGGAACACACAATTCCCTACAATTAGACATTTTAAACCTCTCCAACACCAAGTCCACATACTTACTCTAGCCCAACATTTTTTTATGTTCACTCTATCTCTTCTAATCTCCATCCCCAAGATGTGTCTGGCTACACCTAAGTCCTTCATCTCAATCTATGCTAAAATCTCAGACTTCAATCATAAATCAAACCTTTCCCATCACTAAAAAATGGCATATCATCAACATATAATACAATATTGAGAATACAATGACCATCTATATTATAGTAGGTGAAATGGATCTAATTTGGATGTTAGTAATCCCAAACTCAACATAAAAGAATTAAACTTGTGGTTGTGGTACAACATCTTAGGAAATTTCTTAAGACCATACAAAGAGTTTTACAACTTACAAACAAATGTTCTTTACCTTGTTCAATATAGTTCTCTAGTTGTGTCATATAAATCTCTTCCTCCAAATCATCATGAAGGAATGTTGTTTTCACATCCATTTTCTCAACCTCAAAATCATATGCTACAACAAGAGACACTAGAAATAAAATGGATGTTATCTTTTCTACTAGAGATAAAATCTCACCATAATCTATTCCCTCAACCTAAGAATAACCCTTCACAACTAATCTTGCCTTGTATTTTAAAAAAATACCATCAAACCCTTTTTTTAAACTCCCATTTGTATCTAGTAGGCTCTCATTCATCAATCAAAGGTACTAGGTGCCATGTGTTATTTTTATTCAAAGTAGTCATTTCCTCATTCATGGCCACCTTATAGGAATTTGCATCATCCATACCCACACCCTTTACAATCCTAGGGACATCCATGTTAATAATCAAAGAAAAAGTACATCTCTAATCAAAGGGAGTATACCATTCTAGTTGTTTTCTTTTCCAATTAGAACCTCCTTAATGATGGAGGTGGAGGCTCTATCTCTTCTTCAAAACTATTTGAACTCTCTTCCTCTTCAGGTCCTTCAGGGGCATTTGGTTCAACATTATATTTATATGGGGTTAGTTGGACCACGTATTTGTTTTCATGCTTATATGGATACACTACTTTGGAAGAAGAATTAACTTCTCTAAAGATAACATTCCTTTTATAAAAAACTCACTTAGTCACAGGGTCCCAAAGCTTATATCCTTTCACACTAGCACCATAATTAATGAAGATACATTTTATAGCCTTGTTCTCCAACTTTGATTGCTTCTCCCTAGGTACATGTGCATATGCATCACAACCAAATATTTAAAGATGTTTCAATAAGGTATTTTTCCTCGACCACAATTGATGTAGGAGACCTATTAACTAAGTAGAGAGTTGTGGAAACTACTTCTATCCAAAAAAATTGTTCCAATCCAACCCCACTCAGCGTACTCCTAGCCCTCTCCATTGATGCTACATTCATTCTTTCTTCAACTCCATTCTATTGAGGGGTGTAAAAAGTTGTCTTATTTCTCTCTATTCCATGGTTATTATAGAATATATCAAAAAAATTTAAACAAAACTCACCGCCATTATCAATCCTCAAAATCTTAATCGTCGTAGTATTTTTATTCTCTACAAGAGCCTTAAACTATTGAAAATGACTAAAGACTTCATATTTACTTCTAAGGAAATGTACCCATGTCCTTCTACTATAATCATCAATAAAAGAAACATAATGTAAATTTAGAAATTGAAGGAACATTAACATGACCAATACATCAAAATGGATTAGATCTAACACCCTAGAATATTTGTGATAACTAGAGTAAAATTAAACACATTTTTATTTTCTATATACACAATGTTCATAGAAGTCGAATTCAAGATTAAAATAATTTAATTCCTTAATGAGGTTTTTTATTTTTCCAGGGTCTTTAAACCCTTTTCACCTATATGATCCATCCTTCGGTGCCATTATTTTTTTCTCTTTTGGCAACTTAGTCTCTAAAGTACGATCACCCTTAGGTACTCAAAAAGCATGACCATCAGAAATAGGCACTACACACCTTTTTATTGTTGGTTTCAATGGTGATGGTGAATATTTTAATTGAAGAACTATTACATTGAACTATGTATGCATCTAGTTGAAATAGAGTGCTAATTCAAACACCCTTGGAAAGAACCATAGCTCCTCTAACCATCTTGCATCCTCCACTTGAGAAAATAACCTATGCATATACATCAATCAGTTTATTTATATAAAGTAGGTTTTGTGCCAAACCAAGAATATGCAATACACCATTGATCCCCTTTAATCATACATCAAGGAATTGAGCCAGGGCTCTACCACTACCAAGAATCTACAAATGAGAATCATCCCTTAGGTACACGTTCCAACCATCATATTCTCCATATTTTGTAAACCAACTTCAATTTGAGGTCATGTGGAAAGAGGAACTAGAGTCTATCAGCCACACAACTTCTAATGTATGAGTAACCAAGGTAGCAACAAAAGCATCACCTTAATTTTGGGAGGATCTCTCATAATCATCATCAAAATCGATATTTTTCTTTTCTTTTTCCTCCTCATAATCTCTTCTTAGATTTCTAGTTTTTTCATAGTTCTTGTTAGTGTGAAAAGAGGTATTATCAAACTAGTTAGCTTTTAGCCTACTTAGCAGAGTCCTATTCACACCATATTTAAGCTCACTTAGAGGTTATCTAGACTTTTGTATCACCTCATGTAGACTTTCCAAGTATCCTAACACTTGTCCATAGAGTCCTACACTAATTTCATTCTTGGAGGAGTAGTCAAATTTTGACTCCTACCTTCTCACCTCTTCATCATTGCCTTTATAAGCAAGGCTCATTTATGCATTTTACAACACATCACATGCTTATGATATTTTCTCATTTTGCATGATTATTTGTGGATTATTTTGAGTTTGAAGAAGATCTTGGCCAATCTAACATGGTATCAAAGAAAGCTTGCAACTCCCATCCCTTTCTCTCTAAAATTTGTAAGGTTTTTGGGTCTCAAGATTTAAATGATGTATTATGGAACAAAACCGACGTTGCGATTATGCTCAAAATGGCCAAGAGAAGACTTTTGATATATAACACTTGAGTGTTCTAAGAAAAAAATATTGAGTTTTTGGAGGCCCAACTATGGAGGATCATACAAAAATCAGTACAGTCCAACGGATTCGTATGAACATATAATCATTATATCATCCTACATTAGCAAGCTGCCTCAAACTCTATGCCTCATTTTTTGTGTATTTGTCTCAAATTGTGTGTTGTCTCAACCTCCATGCAACAATTTTTTTAATATTTTTAAAAAATTGAAGGGTACAAGCCTATGCAAGGATGGCATTAGAATCCAACGTAAATAGTACATTGTTGACATAAGTAGTATGTATTCAAAACCAACTACACCCAATTTTGGTGGTTTTTCTATTTTTGAAGGGTGCTTTCCACTTTCTAGGTGTTTTTTGAAAAATGGCAAGTGATTTTGGAATATTTTGATTGAGAGGAATATTCTAGTGGAATCTTGGAATACTCCAATGCTAACACCATCATTTTCTTCCCCAAGTTTTCCCCATTACCATTGGCCTATTTCGATTTTGGCTCAACTTCAAGAGCCTCATCCTCAAGCATACGAACCTTTTTGAGTGATTATTTTTCATTTTGTCCATTTTTCATCCTAAATCTAGTGGTATAATTTTCTTGCAATACAATGAATGATTTTTTTAAATTAGATTACTTTAGATGACTCATTTGGGCTCATATAGACTCCTTTTTGGGTATAAATTTTTTGAACTTGCATGATTTTTTGAGCTCTACGTAGTGGTGATGTTATTTTTTTATTACTTTATTTAAGAATTTAAAATTTTGAGTATGCCTTTTTTGAGTTTTTGTACATTAGTTCCACTTTTTGGAATCTTTAATGCACTAAAATAAAGTGTCACGTCATTGTATCTTTTTAGGGGGGGGCATTCTTTGAATAATGGGGGTTTTGATTTTCTATTTTTGCCATTTTCTTGAGGTTTGAAATGCATACTTGATATATTTATTCATTGTCCACCTCATGACATAAAATTTTAAGAACATAACAAGAAAATAAGTTTATAAAGGCACTCATATAAAGTTCCACAACAACTAAATGTGTGTTCCTTAGGAATGGAACTTTATGCTTACACTAATTTTTAAAGTGTAATGGTGGAATGTATAGTGCCTTGATTTATCATCACAAAAATTGATCCTTTTTATTCTCGCCTCATGTGTGTGTACCTTGATGCACACCCTTTTTCAATTGCTTGTACATCTTATTGGACATGATGTTGGGTCTACATTCATGTGCACAATTTTGGGCCCAATTTCAGTTCATCTACCTATACCACTTCCTCATCAACATTAAGGGGGGGATTATTACAGTGTTATGCTAATGCTTCCTTATTTTCTATGGACTAGTGGAGGAACCTTCTAAATTTTGAGGAGATCACATATACCTTCTATCTTTATCTTTCTTATAGGGATAGTTTCAACGTATTGAGATTCTAATACTTATGTAGAGCATTGTGATACACATTTAAGTAGTGTGCTATAGGCCACTCATGAATTGTTGATCGTACTCCAAAATCATAGTACTATCTCCATCTTCAACTTCATAGAGTTTGATTTCCTTTGTACCATTTGTGTATTCATGGTTGAGTAGTATTCTATATTTTCATTCATGTAGTGTTTTGTATCTCTTATCTTGATCTACAATTTTTTTGGAGGTTCATTGATTCCAACAGATACAAGTTCATCTTTGACAGAGTTTACAACTTTAACATTCTTCAAGAGTTCTTCATTACCATGTTTCTATCTTCATGGTGCATATTTTAAAGAGGTCCTACCCTTCTCTTTATCTCTTTTGGAGAGGATTTTTATTCCCATTGGGTTTTCTCGTATTTTTTATTTTTGTGAGAGATCATTATTGTACGAGTACCTTATCAAGCCTTATTTCTAGGATTCATCTTTTAAATGTTTAGCTTACTCCCTAATTATTAATTAAGGGGGGTGTTAGTGTGAAAATAAGTATTATTGAACTAGTTATATTTTAGCCTACTTAGTAGAGTCCTACTCACACTACACTTAAGCTCACTTAGAGGTTATTTAGACTTTTATATCTCCTCATGTAGACTCACCAAGTGTCCCTACACTTGTTTCATACTTGGAGGGGTAATCAGAGTTGGAATCCTACCTTCTCACCTCTTTATCCTTGCCTTTATAAGCAAGGCTCATTTGTCCATTTTACAAACACATCACATGCTTATGATATTTTCTCATTTTGCATATTGCCCATTGCGGATTTTTTTTTAATTTTTCAAGTAGATCTTGGTTGCTCCAACATTTCCAACATTTCACCTTGAACTTACCATGAGATTTGGATCTCCTACAAGATTTGGATTTAGAATTATTTTGCTTCTTCTCCTTATTTCCATTGTCTTTGGATATTCCACGAATCACTGGGACTTCCTTAGCAACTTAGAACTCTTTTCATTTATTTTGAAAGAAAATATACAACCATTTCGTCAATCTTGAACTTGGCGGTAGTTATCTCAATGGCCATAACAAGGTGGGCCCATTATTATGGAAAAGAACAAAAAAAATTCATACACTAATATTGTTTGTCCATTTTCACTCCCATAGAGTGCAACTAACTAAGTTTTATCATATCGAAGGCATTTAGATGTTTGGCCACCATCATCCATCTTAAGGGTATTCATCTTCTTTCTCAAGAAAAGCTTATTCACTAGGGACTCAGCTTGATAAATTTATCCTAGCTTCATCCAAAGATTCACTACAATAGACTTTTCATGCACACTCAACAAAATTGAATCAGTCGAGTGGAGTTGAATAAGACCCTTTGTGTTTCTATCCATCTTATGTTGGAATAATGAAGAAGAATCCCTCGGATGTGTTATCATTGATGCCAACATTATTTGGTGATAGTTTTCTCCATTTGGTAAACAATGCTTCTGTTACTCTAATTCTATAATCGGGTCTGAAATTTTTCATATTGCAAGATTGACCTGTGATTTTAATATGTTATTTAGGACTATTAATTGCATCTATGGACAAGTTTTCAGTGATTTTGGTTGAATGGGCTAAAAGATATAAATGATAGAAGTTTGGCATATAGGCTTTGTATATTCCTTTGGTCAACATGGATAAGTGGTGTACACTTCATGGATGGTTAAAGAAATCTTTCTTAGGTCCAGGTCAACCTAATTTATGTCTTGCACATTTTGTTTTGAGTGCGAAAGAAGTTTTGGTTTGAGCCGACAAGCTATTTTGAATCAATTATGTATACACTCAATTAGGCTGACCTAATTGATGTATGTAGATGTAACAACATATGTATGAAACATTTTTGTATTGAAGAGATGAAGGTGTATATGTGATATGTGACAAGTAATAAGTAGTGATGCACGATAGTGTGATATTATGTGAAGTTGTTGGAAGTTGTTGTGAACCAACACATTGATGCAGGATTTTGTATTTTAGAGCTTAATTGGAACTGAACTCAACACATAGAAGGTGTATTCATTATTTCATATTTTGGCAATGAGCCACTGTCCCTTTTTGTAATCTTTTCAAGTTGTGAGCCTTTCAAGGATAGTGTGTCCTGGTAGTGTGCCCATGTAATATCTTATGACTAGTTATAATATATTGTGAGCTAATCCTAACCATGGTTTTTCCCATTTTGGGTTTTCCACGTAAAAATATCACTGTTCATGTGTCATGTGGTGTTATGATTCCTTTCATGTCTTTGTTCATAGTTGCAATTAGATATATTTTAATTATTGAATGGTTAGCAGTTAAATGGTTTAATAGAATACTGATTCACCCCCCTCTAAGTATTTTGGGTGTTCAACATCTGGTTGGACAATCTTCTTGTGGAGAATTAAAATATTGAAGGAGATTAAGAATTTCATCACTTGAAATGAGGTAGCAAATGCAATTGTGGTATAAATTGAAGGATTTTTAAAAGCCATCCCCTATTCCTTTTAGGAGAGAACTAACATCCTCCTTATTGTAGCAATAATCAAGGAGTTTTTTGGTCTACCAATGCAACACTTGCCATAAGATTCCATCAATAATTTAATGAGAATCAAGGGAAACTTCAATATCTTCCAAGACCACTTGCTAGAAATAAAGGAAGTCACCAAACTAATAAAGAAGACCTTCTTCTTTAAGAAGGTCAATTTCTAGTAGTTAAGAACTCCCAACTTGAATGTAGTATTGGAAGCAATGGAGAACTTCAAAGTGCCTTATATTGAGCAGCAACAAGAGCATAAAATCAAGTAGCAAGGTAGTGAAGTGTTCGATGCTTAGAACTTTCTTCTTATTGTTTATTTTTTAGTTGTTCGTAATAAAGCATTCTAAAATTTAAGTGTGTTTAATTGTAATTTCTTTTATGCCCATAAAATAAATAAAGACATGTAATTTAATTTTAGGCTATGAATTAAATAAAGTGTCAAGTTGTAACCCATTTTGGGCCCATGGATTATTTTAAATCTGCACTGACTAGCATTGAGGTTTTTTTTTGGGTGCCCAAGTTTAATTATAAAGGTAAAATCCAAAAGTTTTTGTAAGGGTTAATTTTTTTGAGAAAGAAAGAGCTAGGCAAGTTTAGATTAGAAGTGGTAAGTTTGTAATATTAAGCTCTTGAACTAGGTTATGTTGTAAAACTCCATTTTTTAAATTCAATGAGAAAGATGAAAGTTTGGGGCATGTTAGAAGTCTCATTTTCAACCAATGTTTAATTGTGGAAGGTGGTGTGTAAACTTTCCATGTGGATTATAGTAATTTTATATGTTTCCTTTCATTTTGGGGTAACCCTCAAATGCTTTCACTACTCTTTTTTTAATGATTATGTGTAATAGTGATCAAGAAAAAGTTGTAATTTCTTCTTAGTAAATTTATTAATTAATAATGCTAAAAAACATATCCTTTTTTTTTGTTTTCTCTAACCCTAACCCTTTTTAATCTTTTTGAAAAACAAAAAATATGTAAATTTAAATCTTAATCAATTGATAGGTACTTGCATTGAATAGTTGGATTTCAATGCTTAGCAAGGAAAAGAAAAAATCCATGTTCAAATCTGGATTTTAAATATTTAATTTTCATAGATATGGGGTTTTGATATAGCAATCCATTTATGCCCAAATTAGATCTCCATTTCCATTTTTCTAACCCCAAGGTTCAAATTTTATGTGATTTACAACAAAATCTCACCAAAAGTCGAATAAAAGGAATAACTACAAGGATAAATGAGTTATCGTGCATTGACATGACCTGGTGACATAGGCATTGGAGTAGTTTGATTTCTTCTAGAAGTTGGATCCTTTTTAGGAGAAGATAAAGTGATCATAGTATCTTCATCTTACTTTTACCTATTGTTGAGGAAACCCTTACCAAATATTCTAATCAACAAACCTAAGACTACATTTTCTTGAATGATGAAGGAAGTGATTCATTTGTAGAGTTATGACTTTCAAAATCACCTTCACACATAGATATACTTTACACTAGAATTTTAGACAAGGTGACTCTTAGAGCATGTAACCAAAGATGCCTAAGAAGGCTATTATAAGTCAATTTTTTTAGGCATCATATGGAACGAGTTATCTAGTGTGCAAGGTACAACCTTAGTTAGGAGAACAATAATACCCATATAAGGTTTATCAAATTCTATAATAGCAAGGTCCTATGATCATATATTCAACATGTCTACTTTTAATTGGTTTAAACCATCTTTAGTGCATATATTAATAATAGACCCATTATGACCGTTGCTCTGATTTTGGCCCATCATGTTTCAAAATATTGTTTAAGGTTTATTTCCAATTTTGGGATGAGTCTGAGTCTCTTCTATTTTTCAAAGTTGTTTAATGCCAATCATGCTTGTAAAGTCTTCATACTTAGTTGCTTCATTCAAAAATTCTTGATGGGTACCGACAAGGTTTCCACAACTTTGTCAATCCTCGATGGGGTTTTTACAACTCGTATTTTTCCGAATTTTGTTCATTGTCAAGTCATTGGTCTTAAGTCTTTAAATTCAAGTCTTAAAAGAGTCAGCATCTCATAAGGTTGTTAGTACTCTTTTGGAAGCCGCAATGGTTTTTGAAACTTATCTTCTCTCCAAAAAAAATTCTTTTGAAAAAAAAAAAAATCATGAAAGGAAGATAGTAGGTTTTCTCCTTGCTTTAATAACTATCGTCAGGAGACGATGAGGTTTTCACACCAAATCGGGCTCCAACATAGTTCTCATAATTCTAGTGAGACCCGACTCACAAAGATGCCTCTCACTAAGCAAAATATCACGAAAGAAGAAAAGGAAATGCTTAATGCGGGAGCTGACTAAGGTCTTGAAACCTTTGTCAGACCCTAACACGGTTTCAAAAGCCTTTTAAAAATTTGACTCTTTCCAAGAATGGTCTTTTCGCCAACGTACACAAGATAGAGGAGGCCAGCTACAACTCCCATTCCCACACATAGAATTAAGTGAAGATCCAACCTTCAGGATCTCTTTCTTATTGCAAGGACATCTTGCACGCTGCCGAGAGTACCATTCACATATGGTGGTGGTGGCCTTATGATCAATGAAATTATTTATGGATGAACTTTGTCTTTTTGGCCATGTTTTATTGTAGATGAGAAATAGAGAATGTGAGCGACCTTTTCCTTTCATCCTGGGAGCGGTCTGTGCAGGGTATATGATGGTGAAGAGCTCAATTTTTTTTATAGAGGTATCAGTGGAGGGCCTAGCAAGGTTTGGAGCTGATACACCGATATCGTTGCGGTCGAGTACAAGGAAAACCTCCTTTAGGGAGATCATCGATCAAAGGCTGAAGTGAATCCTTCTCAATTATGATCCCCTAGTGATGGTGGCTCTGAAAATGATATTGGATTCAAATCATCTAGAGAGAAAGGAGTATGAGAGAGATAATCTGCGAATCTCATCTTGTTTCCTTGCTTCTCTCTTGGACAACACAGTGCCAAAAGCATAAGTGAAAGGGTTGTTGCTCAAAATGTTCAGGGAGGACTTGGTGGAAGGCGTGGATGAAATTTTGAGTGTATTGATCGAAGGTCAGGGTTGTCCAAGACCCTATGACGTGGAACACATTCGCACAAAGGACACTGTGAAGATATACCCATTTCTTTTGGATTTGCGTGGGTCGAGCCTCATGAGGCACAAGATGATTGTGGTTGTGGTGGTAGAGTTCCTGAAAAAATTCTTTGGGTTGAAGTTGACAGTGTTGAGTGGATAGCAGAATTTGAGGACTTTGCAAAATTAAATAGCTTCCTATGAGTTGGGTGATGGGTTGGGGTTTTTTTGGATTAAGGTGAAGCTAGTTTTTTTGTTTGTTTTGTTGGTGCTTCGGTTACAGTTAGCAATGGCTTTGTAGTTTTTTGTATGGTCAAGGTTCTTATGTTTTTGGTTGGATGGTATGTTTATAGATTGGTATATAATGGAGAAGTAGAAGATCGATGGCCCTATAAGTTTTAGATTATGCATATTTCTTGCTATGCAGAGGATTGTAGCCTCGTTATTTCATATTAATAAAATACTTATCTTATGTATCAAAAAAAAGTGCTTTAGAGAATAATTATTCTCACATTTACAAAAATAATTGAGGTTGGCGAAGCACAGAGAAGTGAAGGTATGACTAGAGTTGTAGGGAGAATTTGACAAGAATTCCTAGCAGAATTATCTTGGGGGAAGATATAAACAGGTGAACAATATTCTTAAACTTTCTCTCAACTAAAAAAAAATCATTTGAAGCTAAGATTGGCATTCCTAAGAGGAAACGTTGGTCAGTTTTTCTCAAAATTTAGTAATTGGATTTTGAGATAAAATGAAATATAAATATCTTGGGTATGAGCATTTATCTGGTTTAGATAGTACATTACTAGATATAGGTGACATTAGGCTGGGTAATGTTAATTTGGGAAAATTCTGGGAAATAATTCATCAACCAAATAGAGCCCATATTACTCAGAGGTTGGTGGAGAGTGGCTTGTTGGAATTCGTTGCTTTCCCAGTAATCGTGCAATGCATGGACCTAGTTATTGAATGTATAAGCCACTATAATCTAGAAACTAGGGAAATTAGAACCAATGATAAAAAAAATTGTTGATAACTCTCGACAGGGCTACCATTATTGGTTATTTCAGGTTACCTAAAAGGGAAGTTTTTGCAGACTTTAACTTCACATTATCACAATGTCAATTCTCTGAGAAGAGAGGATATTTCAAGAATTTTATTGCAAGAGAATGGTTAGCAATCCCAAAAAAGGAGAATTCCCAATTACTCAAGAAGTTGCGTAGGTCATACTTCTGAGACAAAATTTCGGGCATTATTGTCCTTCTACATAGGTTAAAAGGAAGTGTAAATGCTCAAGACTTTGATGAGTGGATGTACTTCTTCAACCAAATTATCTATGTTAGAACATAGTATTTGGATTGGGCGACTATAATCAATGATGCATTGCATTCAGTGATGATTAATTTTGGTGTCACTAAATCTTTCTACATGTCTTCATACCTTTTCTATGTACTCGCATGTACGAGACCTTGGCCGAGATTGAATCTCGTAGAAGATTATGATGAGAATCCAAAATTATAACTACTATCTTGACTTGCAGCTTGAGAAGAGTTATAAGAACTTTCAGAGAGTAAACAATGTGGTTACTATGAAGCTGGTCAAGGAGCTACAAGGTGACCTAGGATAAAGAGTTTCTCCAAAGGCTTTCGAGCTGGTTAACAAGTATGGAAATATTTTTATCCAGTTTCAAATGTTTACATATCTAAGGATTGGAAGATACTATGGGCTGCCTACAAATTACCCAAGTATGTGGAAGACAAATTAATTTCAATGGAGGTTTGTAGATAGATTGTAGAAGTCAACAATAGGTGTGCATAAAGGAAGGAAGTAGGTACCCCTTTTCCCATTAGTTTGGGATTCTACCAATGTAAGTCTCAGTCTAATGCTCTCAATATTGAGAGAGATATTTTTGAAATATAATGTCTCCACATATGAGAGAAGGTTTCCTTTTAATAGCAAGAATCTTGTAAAGAATAACCTTTATCTTGGTCTAGGTTTTTACCATGCACCACACTTGGAGGACTATTGGGTTGACTATGTTGATGATTATGAGGTAAGGAGAAGAAATTGGATGAGGATGACCTTAAGGCAAATCATCACCTTCAGATTAGGATGGGATGTTAAAGGAATAGAGGATGATGATATTGATTTGATCGATCATATCTATGCTAGCAATATACAAATGCAACTAATGGTACCTATTGATTGGGGACTCAGAGAGCCTAAAGATTTGGAGACTATGACTGCAGTGGTTATGAAAAGAATGAAAATATGGCTTACTAAGAAGGAAGGTGAAGCCACTAAATCCCCACCTAAAGGCAGACAAGGGAAAATAGAGCAATCTAATACAAGTCAAGTGGGAACATCCTCTTTTATAACAATGCCACCACCATCACAAGATATGGTACTACCGAGTGACAGTGGAAATGGGGAAGAGCCTCCTAAGAAGAGTGGGAATCCTAAAAGGACATGTGGTGAAGGTCCTCTAAAATATATTGATATTGGAGATCAAGAAGAGAGAAAAAGGAGGAAGGGAGAATGAACAAGAACAAGAAATTGAGACGATGTGAGTTGGTATTCCTGAAGAAAAACCAAGTCTATCTCAAGATACGACCGAGAGAAGTGCACAAAAAGGTAAATCCCCAACTTCTTTCCCTTCAATCTGCGAAGCGTGACAAGGACTCCCCCTCTGAAGAGAGGCCTTCAATTTTCTACACTTGAGGCTTCCCAAACACTCAATGTTGCTAATTCTTCCCATTCTTGGTTGGGGAGTACTTTGTCCCGGAAAAGGAGAATAGTGTCAATGGATTTACCAGATGATAACATGGTGGGACTTCTGCAAAAGTCTCCTAATGCCAAGAAATTGAAAACAAATTTGAGGCTAATGGAAGATGATAATTTGGGGCATTTATTTATAGAAATTGCTCATCCTTCTACACAAAGAGATCCTAGTCAAGCTATCGTAGCTGATTATAACATAAATAAAAATGATTTAGGTCCACCTAATAGGGATGGAGATGTGCATAACTTCCAAGTGACTGCCACAATATTGGTAGAGAGAACAAAGAAGGACAAACATGATAAAGATGAACTGAAGAGAGGAGTGGAGCTACTCTCCAATTGCCTTAAATCATCAACAAATCCTTCCCCTCAATCTCTTAGTCAAGCAAGCACCTCTTTCGATCCAAACTCTACAATAAAAAAGGTGATGATGAGTAAAGTGCAAAAAGATAGCTATTATGGGAGAGTAACTCAGGGGTGCGTAGTTGATGTTAAAGAGAAGGGTCCTCCTCTAATCGAGAGATTTAAGGAGGTTTATGATGATTTTATATTGTTAAGAAACTCCATCAAAACAAAAATAGCTAATTGTAAACAAGAGGAGTCTATTTGGTCACAAGCCGATAAAGACTTCGGTGAAATTTGGGGAATGAGTTTAGAGAAGGTTGCGGAGGAGAAGATTATCCCATCCAAGGATGATCCCAAAATCATAATGTGGAAAAAGAGTATTGAATGGAAGCTCACTTTCCTAAAGAAAAACCTTCATGAGTAGAATAAGTTGATGAAAGATTGTACTCGCATCCACAATGATTTTATCAAAAAATTATTTGATTTCGGTTGCCAATCGGTGAAAGATGACAATTGTGGTGCAGTCATGTTAGAAGAGCTAAAGGAGGGATTCTTGAAGGTGATCAATACGCTATTTGGCGAGCAAGTCTTTGACAAAGAAGCTATGAATAATTTGGCTATAATTGATTCTACGTTGTCCTGGCACAAGAATTTCCCTACCAGTGTTATTACCAAGATGGACACCATCCACAGTAACAAAGCTTTGTGGAAGCTAAGGATGAAGAATGTCACAATTCCCTAGCATGTCAATATCCTAGTCATCACACAAGAACTAAAGGATTATAAGGCATGCGCGACGCCTACTCAACAAGTGCCAACAGTAAAGGATGCCTTCGTGGACCCGTCCACTCAAGCACCTCAATAATGAGTGCATTTTATTTTTTCTAAGTCATGTTTTTAAAAGATTATGTTGTAATGAACTTTATGGTTATGATTCTTTAAAAGAATTGGTTTTCAAGAACTCGATGATAGTTATGTTATAAACTATAAATATGTTATCTGAGGACATTTGGAGGATCTAATTTTTTTATCCCCATTGCACTTTGATGCAAGGGTGACAATCGATCGAAAGAAGGATCAGTTTTGCAAATTTTCTTGTTTCTAGAGAAATTCCTTTGTCTTTGTTGAGCTTTGATAAGTACTGAGAAGGTTACTTCTTTTTGTGGATGTTGCATTCTTTGTGTTACATTCATTCTTTTTTGGAAAGGGGTGAAATTATAGTCTATCAAGTCAGTTTATTTGTTATTGATAGTTCAATCTTTGAGTTGTGATATTGGTGACACATATCTTTTAGGTTTTAGTTGATGTTTTAAAAGTTGATTTCAATCACATTTGCATCAAGGGTATGAGCAAGTGTTAGTTCGTCTTTATTACTTTCTGGTTAAAAGTATAACTACTTCGTTTTAAATTCAATTTTTTTTTGAGGGAGTTGTACCTCAATCAAAATTTAGAGGAAGATCATCAATGAAATGTTGATCTCTCCAACTGTTTATTGTTGATTAGTCTTTATTTTGGGTAATATGGAGTCATACTAAGTTAAATCTTTAAAAAGACCAATTTGTCAACCAACAATAACATAATTATTTGATGTGTAATTTGTCACATTTCACCATAATTTCTAAGAGTATTGCTTTTAAGTACACCTTCGCATGTGGGATTTCCATTGTAATCAAATGATTTTGCATGACGTTTGTTGTGACCAAAAAAATCCATCAAAGATGTAACTAATTGTGGAGTATTATTGCAACATTTTTTTAGGATTTTGCATGATATCACCATAAAAAGGTTGTGCACACACTAAATCCCATTGATATTTTAGCTTGAGTATTTTGTAATTGTTGAATGATATCAAAATCCTTGGGTCATTTAGATGAGAGTTCAGGTGGAAGAAGCAAATTAAGAGTTTGATGGCAAAATAGGTGGTGGTAACATAACATTTTGGCCTCCTAATCATTGGTATGTATGACCCACAAGATTATTATCACATGAATCAAGGACAAAATGGAAAGTAAATATATTTTAGGAATAAGCCATATGGATAGAAGGTGCATTAGGATCAAAAGATAAATCATGAGGGAGTGTTGCTAAGTCCACATTATCCTTATCTAAGTTGGGACCAAATAAAAGGCAATAAATGTTTGAGCCAAAGTTGTGAAGGAAGTGTAAAGCAAAGAATATGAATCAAACCATTGTATAGGTCTACCACTCAAGTATAATCTAAACCCCATAATCATTTAGATATTATCATCCAAGTGTTCATAATTAGCAAGTAAAAATGCTTTCACATGTAAGGATTCATTTGTGAAATCATCATAATCATCATGTGAATTTTCTTTGATAAGGTTCATAATATAATCATGTAAGAAATAAGAGGTGTAACAATGTCATAATCGTCCAAATGACTAGCTATAGTATCCTCGTAAAGTGTGGCATCATCATGAGATGTAAAAGATCAACCACCATTCCTCACATCGTCATGTATGAGGGATATATCATCTAAAAAGTATGGATCTATGGATGCAAGACTATTATGACATGTGGAAGAAATATCATCATGAAATGCTACAATGTAATGAATAGGTAAAGGAGATGAAACTACATCACCTATGTCTATCCTACAAGGTGTATCACAAGATAAAACCTCATTAGATGTGAACTTGTCACTATCACAATCTATCATGATGAAGCACATGGATAAATCAAATAAGTGTATATAAAAAAAGGAGCACTAATAAGCTCCATGAACAAAAGAAAAGATAAGACATGGTTAAATGAAACCTCCATAGAAGCCATATCCTTGTCCTTAATGTGTCATGAAAGTATCAAGGATAGAAGGATGTGTTATGAAAGATAGGAACATACTAAAATTTGAAAGATGTGTATATATCAACCAAGGAATAAGACCTAAAAGAAGCCATTACAGTAGGTTATCTTAGGATGGGATGTAGGGATAAAAAATACAAGTCACTAGGTATATCCAAAACCTAGTGAAAGGTTAAGAAGCATATTTACTAAAATTGAATCCAAGCCCTAATAAATCTAAGAGTATAGGATGAAATTATTTTCATCTTAGGTTTGAGAACCATGAAAATTAAGGTATAGCCCTATAGGTTGTATGGATGAGTTCAAAAATGTAGAGGAAAAGTAAACTCTTTTCCTTATATGCTTCCAAGGTTAATTATTGAATACATAATTAACCTGCTGGAAAAATAAACGTCAATTTAGGAAATTCAATACTAAAGGATAGTGCAATTAGCTTGTGGAATAAACAATGAAGATAGTGACCTAATGCAAAATAGAATTCAGTTGCCTCAATATTGAAAAATAGTGCTCTCATATAGTTAATGTTTGACGATTATAACTATCACCAATATCTTTTTAGGTTGAGTCCAAGGCTTGCAAAATCAATCTCATCCTCCTTGTACTGAACCTATACATGGAAGTGGCTCAAAACTTGTGAAAGTGATCTTTTTGAATGTGCACTACAAAAACAATGTCACTTGAGTCTCTAAGTTTACTAAAGCTTAAGGATTAACATGATGTAAAAACACCTTAGACAATGATTTGATACAAAATCGTGTTCCTTTTAGTGCTCTAAAGTGATGCTACTAAATTAATTTTTTACCTTAATCATCAATATGAATTGATGCACATTGAATGCCTTTAAATACTAATGTGGGATGATTAACAACACAAATATGCACCAAATCAATTGGCTAGTGGAATAGGCATGAGTTGGCAAAACTTTAATTTAAAAATTTGAATTAAAAGTCAATTATGTGTGGCATAGGATTGCTCTCACAAACTAGAAGATTGATTTAAGGCAACGAAATGTGTATGTTAATGTGAGTAATGGATGTCTAAACACAAGACAATAATAGGCATAATAAAAAGAGTAGTATTGGAGAATGAGCCCAACTTTGCACAAGATTTCTCCATTTATTGATATATAATTATACTAGGAGATTCAATAAAAAAGAAAAGCCAAAACCAAATGGGAATTGACATATATGCAAATTTCACCATTACAGGAGTAATTTTTTAACTATTTATTGTCATGTGCATGAAAATTTTACTATTATAGTAGTAAAATTTTCACCATTTATTGACATGTTTATTCAAATTTCACCATTATATTAGTTTTTTTCACTATTTATTGACTTTTTCATTGTTTTCCCCCTCTTATATGTAAGACAAAATGGCCAAAATGGTTGAAAAAAACTACCTCTTGTAATAGAAGTGTGTACCCGATAGATTAGGATTATAACACTGTACATGCATATTTATGGACATTTATGTGAACTACATATGTTATGCGAAACCTTAACTACAAGGTACAAACAAATAATGCAAATGTTGGCTAATGAATGAATGAAAGATTTTAATGTCGTTCACGGGACCAAAAAAACTAAGATATCTCCAAACTCTTTTGAATGCTGGATTTTCTGCTATGAAGTTTTGACCAAAAAACTAGCAGTCTTGCTGATTTTCTCCTCCTTGAATAACTCGTGCAGATTGTCAGCTTTTAAGTTGCTCTCAAACTGAATGCATACTAAAGTTCTGCTTATATCGGCTTATATTATGTCAAATGTTTAACAACGAAGATATTGACCTCTCTTGTGCTCCTGGATATTATGCATACTAAAGTTCTGCTTATATCGGCTTTTTTAAGTCATTTTTTACGAAGGGTCTTTCTCATTCAGGATTAAATTTTTTAATGTTTTTTAGATACTCATATAATGCATTAGTTGTTAAAGGATCATAAATCGATCTTGTAATGAATAGTTTGTAGCATTACTTAAGTATAAGTAGGTGCACTGAAGGAGGCGCCCATACATAACACCCATGTAATCTTGCATAGACAACACTGCAACAAGGAGGTAGGTGACTCGTAACGAAGTTATCCGAAAGAATATTTTAGTTATCGTCCAGTGCCTATGAAGTAAGTCGGCAATCAGCCGGAAAATGACTCGTAACAATTTGAGTCTTGAACTGTTACTGAACTCTAGCTCATGAAAAGAAATTTGGATAAAAATTCCTCAACATTTGATATCATTATGATTTCCTTTTGATTCGTGTAAGTCGTTAATAAAAGAACGACTACCTCTATACAAGTGCAAAACTTCTTTTTTCCTAGGAGGAATGAAAATAAAATCAGATACACATATTTATAGAGTTAGTAAAAACTCCCTCATTTCATTCTAAAGAACCATTTAGGAACCCTGTCAAGGTGCTGCCAAACCCATCTGCAATTCCTAGCATCTGCACAAGTTTTTCATGTTCTTTCTGAGCAGCTTTTTCAATGGAAGAGGTATTCTTTTTGAATTTACTGTTTGCTTCATCCACCTGTTGGAATAGAGCGAGAACCAAGTCTTTCTGAGCAAATAGTTTCTCCTGTGCAATCTTGTATTCTCTTTCCTGAGACTGCCGTAAGATGTGAAGGGCCTCGTAAATCATGTTCTCAAATTCTAAAATTCTAAACTTGGCAGGTATTTTATGCAAATCAGAAGTTGTGCTAATATCTTCTGAAATGGATTCTTTTTGCTGGAATTGGTCGATAATGCATGCACTTTCCTTTTTGGAAAAAACTTCAGGTGTAATACTTCTTGGTTGCAGACGACCAGAACGCCTTATGCTTGATGAAAATAGACTCCTGGATATTACTTCAGATCCTTCATTCATGTCGCCAGTGGTGCAAACAGGAGAATTTGCTTGATGTAAAATTTCACCTGCATTTAGAAGAAAAAAAAACTTCAAATTTACAACATGACAAAATTGGATCTTACAGAAAACACTAAAGGCATTTTGGCGAGTGACATACAAAGAATGTCCCCGTTACAACCCGACTTGTTAGCTTTAAAATCATTAGACATAAGAATTATCATCACATATTTTTTTTAAACAACTGAATTTCAAGACATTATTAGTTTCTGAGATTTATTTCCCCAAAAGAAACTTGGCTAGAACTTCATTTGTTCATTAGGCAAGCCAATACATACAAAAAAGTTAACCAACCATATTCCAAAGAAACAGAAACAGCAATTTTGGCATGGACTGAAGCAAAAATAAATAAAATAAAAAATTACAAGAACCATAAAAATAAAGCCAGGGTTCCAAATGACTTTGTCATGAGATGTGTTGTATATAAAATAAAATAAAAATAAATCACAACAGAAGACCTTCATAAACTACAGGACGGTACCAGAGAACATTTAAATTCACAACAAACGCATGACAACAGCCTAACCTTCCTTATTTTTCATCTCTGAACTGCATCACAATGAGAACAGATACCTTCATGAAGAAAAAGACATGGAACAAATTTTGTGAAAATTTTGAAAATAAACTTCGAAAGTTCTCAAAATGAGGCATGCATGAGATCATTAAGAACTAGAAAGAGGACTGTAAAGCTTCAGAAGCTATGATGAAGATACCCATGATATAATCTTGTAAAATCCTTAAATATTTAATGGTTCTTGCCACTATCTAGTGAAATTATGACACACACAAAAAAATTAAAAAAGTGAACTGAAGTTGTACACCAATCAAAAACTAGAAGAGTAAAATGAAGTAATATCAATCTAACCAAGCACCAAAGTAATTTTCTTCTCCCAGATTTTAACTACCCATGATAGATTGTTTAGGGTCCTACAAGAATGTAGAAAAAAATAATTTTCTAAATAAAGGTAACAACTAACAATCATAGCAATCCTGATAATATATTAGGTCATCATCCCAAAGGTGCGTCAGGAGTCGGGACACAAATCTGGTATTTTTCTCCCAGATTTTAACCTGAGGTAGATTGTTTAAGGAGTCAACAAGAATATAAAATTAATAGTTTCTAAGTCAAGATGAGGATCATAGTAATCCCAATAATATATTAAGGTCATCATTGAAAGGTGCATTGGGCCTAGTGTTACAAGACTCAAACTTGCCCAAGACACAGCAAGCTGATTTTTTACTTGGATCTGAACTCGGTGCCCAAACTCGGAAAATTGAAAAGCCCATGAAATTCAAATATTTTTAAGGATTTAAAACTTGCTTCATGCACCCTTTTATAAATAAACCTTAAAGACACAATGAACTCATCAAATAAAAACTACTTGAT
This sequence comes from Sequoiadendron giganteum, assembly GCA_007115665.2. NCBI lineage: Eukaryota > Viridiplantae > Streptophyta > Pinopsida > Cupressales > Cupressaceae > Sequoiadendron > Sequoiadendron giganteum. Next base: position 596,984,723 of record CM021109.1, read on the forward strand.
CACATACACAAGTATACATCGATCACATAAGTATAAATTTTAGTTGAAGGAAATAAAACATTTAGATATATAAATATTGTCAAATGTATACAAATTACAAAACTAATGGAATATGAAATCCATGACATCAAAAGTTCAAAAGAAAAACCAAAAGTCTATGGCTTAGAGGACCTTGCATCACTTGGCCTTCCTGCATAGGTATCTAAGATAGGTCCTAGATGATGATACAGCCATGATATCTGGTTGTGTCTCAGTGACACTCACACCAACATCCAAGGTGTATGTTCGCATTCTATGCTCCTCTGCCATGGCTATTGCCTTTGCCTCTCTATCCTCCTCCTCATCACTAAAGACAAGATCCTTGACCTCAATGATTCAATCTGATTGTGGATCAACCTCCTCTAGTGAGATGGGTTATAAGTCATTGCCCAAAATCCGTATGTGGCCAAGGCGAAGGTTGTAATGAACATAAACTAGATCATTCAACCTCTACACCGACAATCTATTGTGCTTCTTGGAGTGTATGTGCTCAAACATACTCCAATTGCACCCACAACCTGAAGCACTACATGGTTGGCTCAAGACTCGAACTGCAATCCTCTAAAGATTTGGTACCTGTTGTCAATTTGAACTGCATCCTCTATTGAATGATGAACTCAACTGTTCAATGAAAACATAGGAATGGTTTCAAGGTGTGGAACCCTGCAAATGAAGCCAAACCTCCAGATGAAGGGTCGGTTCCCTCTCCAAACTAAGTGCTGTAGTGTTGGTCCAACCTAACACTGAAAATTCCTAAAACCTAAACCTATTCTACAAATTGCCAAGAAAAATGGGAAGAAGGAATGTAGAAATGGAAAGGGACGATGCACCAATGTAAAAGTGACTTCTTCCTGCTCACAACAACACAAAAGATCAATTAAACTACTTGAGAAACCCACAATAATTTTTTGTTACATCAATCTCTAGGGGATATGTATGAAAGTAGGGTTTGATAGCATCAAGAGGGATGAGAAATATCCTTAATTAGTGCCTATAGACTAGATTTACACAGCATACAGATCAGAAAGTAATAAGCATTCAATCAAATGCAAAGGTAAAAGATTTCACACCACACATCTGCAATGAAAAAAGGTAGCAACAGTTATTTTTATTGATCTAAAGGCACGAGCCTATTTACAAAAGCAGAGAATGCAAAATTGCATAAGTCTACTAAAGAAAACTAGAAAATGCCCTTTACAATGAATGATGAAATTTCTTTTATTGCCCAAGGAGGCATAGAGGAGAAACGTGAAGTGGCTAGAAGAGAAGCCCTAGCCAACGCCAGCCAATCTGACATATTTGCAAAAGAAAATTTGATTTGGCCATGGAAAACATTCCCCATGCGTCTTGCATGTGATGCATTGATGAAGTTGAGGAAGAGTGTGCAGAAAATCCCACACAAAAATAGTTGAAAAATCAATCCAAGCATGGCCATTTGATAAAAGAATACCTACAGATGATCAAGGAGACATGGGCGACGCTTTGTCCTTTTGAAATTAGTGAGAATGCATTAAAATTTGTCAAGGAGTCTTCATGGATTAGATTGGTAGTTGAGAGAGGCGTCGCAACATTGTGATGTTGCAGATCACGTAGGTGCTACAGATGACATGCATCGAGCTCTTTTGTCTTCTTTGTTCAGGATTAGGCTTCAAGCCTGCCGCATTTTGGAGAGAGAAGCATTAAAATCTTCAACACCCCATCTAACCTACCCCAATCAAGTGTCAAGCCTTGGGCCCGACGCATACCTTTGCCATTTGTTGCCTTGCGTTCACTTTGTTGTCGGGGCTCTTGAGGGAAGTAGAAACCTATCGGGCCCTTCCTTAGCCATATGTGGGAATCTTGATTTAGGTGACCAACTAAAGTGGAAGGAAAGGGGGACCACATGAAGCACTATTGACACAATGTCCTATTAAAGTATCTCAAATCGGTTATAACTGATAGGGGGCACAAAATGTCAACAGTCTTTTAGCACCGAATCTTTCCCACCATGCATTTGAGATGAGAAAAAGAAAAAAATCAATCTCATTGTTCAACTTTAAATTGCAATATTTAATAATAATGTAAACAAAGGAAATGTTTTAATTTTTAAACTTAAATTATGCCCTTAATAGATTTTTACCTAGCTACAATGTCAACTGAGTTGCCTTGCATATATCTCGTGTGAAGATATCTTCTACATGTGCAAATCTAAAGATCTCAATCTCAATAACTATTTGTGCTCCAAGAAGAAGATTAGACACCATCCGCTCTATGATTGAGTATAGCCCACTCAAATTCTCCTCAATCACCTTGAAATTGAGGCGAGATTGGAATGTCGGATCAAGGAAATAAGCAGCTACCTATAGGGCTTGTGAAACTAGAGGTGCCATCATCTATCAATAATTTTCCAACTGGGGTGATACGTATCCTCAACTCCCACATAAATGGATCTAATGTCCTAATATATGTAACCCATTACGAGCTTCTCCTCATCAACAACTCATAGGAGAACCACTAAAATCTCAGTGAACTACAATTATTGTGAAACATTAACATAAGTGTGAACAAAAGTAAGCAAATAAAATAAAAATACAATGTAGATTTACCTCTATGATCTCTGCAGTCAATACCCAGAAGCTTTGTTCATCAGAAATTTAATTAGCTACATCAACCTTTGCATTGGTCTTAGCACATGATGAGAAAGCCCACTTCTCACTAACAAACATGCACCTCAAACTCCCTTTTCCTAAGGCAAGGATTGTAATGTGATAAAATTGGTTGCGAACCGGATCATTCTAGGACAAGCCAACTCCTTCCCTGTGAAATGTCTCATTAGGTTGAGGACCCAAGTATGATTGTATATGTATTTACAAATATTTTTGGCTATCTCCACACACGTTTTGATCCATCGAATCTTGCCAAAATCCTCCAATATGAGGTCAAAGCAATGAGTAGCACAAGGAGTACAAAATAATGATGGGTGTCTATCTATGAGTAGTCTACCTGCAACAACATAATTTTTTGCATTGTTTGTAACTCTATGCACCACAATCTCCTCACCCACCTCAACCAAGATTCCCTCCAAAGCTTCACAAAGGAATTCAACATTTTTTGTGTTTCCCAAAACATCAATAGATTTTATGAACACGATGCCACTGAGAAAGAAACAAAATCAATGATTCAATAAAGTATAAATTAAAAATCTAAATCACTAAATCAATGCATTTCAAGAAGTGCAATAACCTAAGAAGAAACAAGAAAATTTAGCAATGTTCTATTTGTCCTATCCGTTCAACCACCAATCATGATGGTGCAACCCTTCTTCCTCCATATCTCTCGCTGCTCATCAATTGTAGCTTTCACATCAACCATCTTTTGAGACAAAATGGGGCCCTGTATCTCCTCATCATTAGGGGCTTTGAACCCCACCCCACAAACATTTAATGGCATCCACCATGTTTTGCCAATAAAAAGACCTAACACAAATAAATTAAATAAATAAGTATTGTAAAATTGAAAGTTTAAATTTGAATTCCACGTACCTCTAAAATTAAAAACTTAAGAGACAAAGAATCAAACTATATATTTTAAGACCAAAAAAAAACTACCTAGCTGCAAGGAATGGAATAGTGCAATAGAACCAAAAGTCTCCAATTGCACTTTTAGTTACATCATGTTTATCTTTATTCCAGCCCATGCATGGAAAAATATATAGTGCTAACACTACCACTGCCACTTGTGTCCAGGATTCGCCGAATTTCAAGCTTGAAGTTCAAAATTCGGCGAACATCTAAAAAATTAATAAAATTCGTTAAAATTCGCAGTTAAATTTGACAGTAAAGGGCGACTGCATTTTTATTAACATATTTTTTGCAAGCATTTTTTATTAGAGATTTTGATCGAAACAATCACGACGAGGTTATTGCAGCTCTTTGCTACCACTAGTTGCTAGGGCACAACAGAGCCCTGATTCCAAAGGAAGTAATGTGATAGATTGCTATTAGTTGTTAAACTGCCTGCAATGAAACGACTACTGGGAGAGCAAAGAGAAAAGAAGGTCCGCTGACTCCTCGAGTTGTCTTCATATCTTTTGCATCCGAACTTGTTCACAACCGCAACAGCAGAGAAACAACGAACCATGGGATAAAGTTTATTGAGCCTAGCGTTGACTTGCAAGATTCTCGAAGTTGTGATGGCCCTCCACACCGTCGCAAATTCATTTGTAGTTTAGGTTTTTTATATATATATATTTAAAGGTTTTTTTATATTTTATAAAATTTTAAATATGCATTTTATATTGTTATAATTGATGTTCATAAAAAAAAAAAATTATTTTATTTATATTAAATTTTAATTAAAAAATTAACATTTAATATAATTTTAATTTAATATTATTTTACTATACTTTTTATTTTATTTTTATAATTAACATTTAATAATTAAAATTTAATATTTTAAAATATATAATATAGATTTAATATTATTAACATATAAAAGTTGATAAATTTAAATATTTAAGTTTAAATTTTGAAGACATCAACTTAATATAATATTATTTTAGTATTTATAAATTACAATTTTGTAGACACTATTTATATTTAAAATAAAAAATTCTATAAGTCGAATTTATTTTTGAATTTTTTCGTGATTTTTTTCTCCTTCCGAATTTCATCCGAATTTTATTGTTGCCAAACATGAATTCGAATTCAAACCTTGTGACTTAGACTGCCACTACAATAACCACTACCCAAAGATGGACAAAATGGAGGAATTGAAAAAGAAGACTCTCTAGTTCCACCAATGGCGTTGCCATCTCCATCTTTGTCTCCTTTTTAGTTATTTTTGCTGCTCAAAGGTTTCTAATTGAACTTGGACTTCACACATAACTTCAGTAGGCACAATTGGGCATAGTTTAGCATCTTGGCATGGTATATGTGCAAGATGGTATTTTAATTTGTTAATGCCTCCCCCAAGCAAAGTTTGTTTGCAATGAAAACAAATTATCTCTCATTTCTTTTGTCCAACGACTGCATATTTCCAACAAGGCTCCCTTCTAACTAGGGTTCCGATTGACATTCTGATAAAAGCAATTTATAAATCTAAAGAATGTTGCAATAACATATAAATAGAAAAGAAAAATTTAACATTTATGGTTTATAATTAAACTACTATAAAAAAATCTAGGGTTTGCAATTATAAAACTAAATTTTTTTGCAAAAATACCTAGGGTTTGTTCAACAAAAAAATTAAACACATCTAGTATTTGTTCTTTGGTCCACTAAAACAACATAGAAAAAAGAAAAAAGAAATATAAAAGATAAATGGAAAACCCACTTATCTAGCCTCAACGAGTCTAGCATGTCTAGTGAATACTCAGTTGTCGAGTCTCCCAAACCAGTTCAAGGTCACCCATCTTGCTTGCGACTTGCCAAGACTGGGCGAGTCTAGTAACACTAATTGGGATACACATCTATGAGAAACAAATGAATGTATTTGTCATTGCTCCTAAAAACACTTCAAAACTTTATATACCTTGGGCAATTTGAAATTTCCGTTTTGATGGATGTTTCTTTCCTCGAAACACATGCTCTAAAATTTTCTCTTTTTATGTTTGGAATTTAATTCTACTTGTTTAATATTTTTGAAAGCTTTTACTTTGAATCTGCCTTGAATCTCCAAATAACTTGGAGAAATTGCACAGAAAAGGAAAAACTATGTGTATATGGACACACCTACAAAGACTGTCTTAATAAGCAATACAACTATGGACCTCTACTCAAAAGCAAGGCAATTTGTATCTTTCTTATTGGAACAGAATTTGGCGTTAATATTTTGCATCTCAGGTGATGTGAAAATTTGAAATACAAGAATATTTTAGGTAACTAATGGTGCTCTTTACCCCATAGAGTCTCACAACCAAATTCATATCTTGCAAGGTTTTTGCCAAGAAAAATGATGTATAACAGAGCAAGTATAGAGCGGAAAATTATACCTAACTATACCTCCATTTTCTAGTCAAGAAAAAGAAAATCATACTTATATAATTTTAAATCCAATAAATAAAGATTGCAAATCTTGTCGACCAACAAATCTTCCTGCTTAAGATCAAACAAATAGCAAATGCCCAAAAACAAATCAATTCATTTGTCTATATTTCAAACTTTAAAACTTAAAACCATATGAAACAAAAATCAAAACAATAATAGCAAGCACAAAACAAGATGAACGCCATTTTTCACGTGGAAAACCCTTTCAAGTAAAAATCCACGACAAATCAATAGCTTTCAATAACAATAATGGGCACCAACCCTGATTACAAGTGAGTACCATCTCACTGAGAGCCCCAACTCTCCCAAAGCACCAATTCCGAATGGTTGAAGCACCAACTTCAGTGTGAGCACCAACTCATAGAAAATCTTCACAAAACTTCAAGAACGTTCACCACATTAACTGAAAGGCTCATGCACATGCATAATCACTATAAACTCCAATCTGCGCAATACCAAATTCTGAGCACAAACCACACCACCTCTTATTGTAACAACAACAACTCTATAGCATTTAACTTCCACAAAAACCATGCTGACTGTCACTAGTATGCTGAACTACACTTCATGACTCACGAAAACTTTAACATCTCTTTCAAAATGCAATGTCAATACCGAAACAAGGTGACAACATATCTTCTTCATAGCACCCCCACAACATAGCACTCATAGGAATATCTTTCACACACACTCATAGGATTATGACTGAAATACATCTCTACATTTAGGCAAAGCACAAAATACTCTGCAGCAAATCACACATACATAGCAGATTGACTCATGCAGCATATCAACGTTCGGCCCAAAATCTCACCACACATCCTTCAATCAAAAATAAGATTCATAGATAAATCTATGCACACCAGTCAACACTTACATTGAATTCTCTCATTCAAGAATAGTGATTAGAATCTCATAATGTCTACTCTGCATAGAATAAAAATAACTCACACACCCGATGATGAATATAGAACAATTAGATGATCACGAGCTGACATCCTCATTAACAGCGATGGCAACAATCATTATGCAAACACTGAATTTTAAAGTCCACGAACCCTTTCACTTAGCTCCAGTACTCAATATAATGTCCATCGCCAATTCTTTAATTTCCATTTTGTATACCTTTCATTATCCCATATATCTTCCTTCAATTGCTACAGAATGATTTCAAGCACCATGATGACAAAGAAGATTCACGCTCCCCACACAAAACGGTAAGCGGTTTACACAAAAATCTTTGATTCTCAACAACCTCTCAAATCCAAGCTATCATTACTTCAAAATAAAAGTATCTTTGATAGCGCACATACCCTCAACAACACACACTCAGAAGAGATAGCGATGGATATCTTCATTACCATGTCATTCGTAGCAAAGACTCACATGACACGACAAAGGATTAACATCTCAGATGCTCCTTTTTCGATATTACTCAACCTCTCATGAAAACGTCTCAACACACTACATCCTCCTAACACGACTAGCAAAGGATGAACATTTTTTTTAAATGTTGATCATTAACCCGACATTTATAAATTCCACTTCCAAAAACACACCGACTCTTATAATATTCACACCAACTCAAAAATGGTATAAACGTGTTCCATATAAATACTCCTCAAGAACATATGTCAAACGGTCAAAGAATAGCAAAGGAGTTAGAATGAAAATCCGATAGAGAACAAAAAGCCCCCCACAAAAAGATGAAGCTGCCTTGAACATACTCGACAGGAGTAATTGTCGCTGGTGTTGAGCACATTATTATTTCTAAGCCACCCCAAAAAGATTGTTGTTGAATTGAATAAGCAATTCATGGTATTGAGCCATCTAACAAGAATATTTTTCAAATAAAATCAGTGACCCATGCCAAGAATAGAGATATTTGAAAATAACAGCCACCACATAAAATCATAAATATTAGCCACCTCACTAAAGGAAGTCATTGATATTCTCCTCATAGGCGCTACACAAAAATACTCCAAGCTGTTGACCCTTTGAAATGTCCAATATGAAGTGGCATCTGACATGTAAATTTGACTTGGCAAAGCATGTTGACGAAGTAAGTAGGCAAGAAGCTCAAGCAAACAACCAGGTAGCTCAAGCAAGCAACCAAGTAGCTCAAGCAAAACATTCAACAATCTCCCTTTTTGTCATTGATGGCAACACCATCTAAAACCAACTTTGAAACCAAACTGAAACCAACTTGCTTCCCCCGACTCACTACTCCCCCTTTGACATCAATAACAAATAGAACAACTTATTGACATGGCATAAAGAATGAATTTGTTGACCCCATGACATTAAAATCTGACTTAGCACATGAAAATCATCTTAAAAGATAATGAAGTTCTAATGAATAATCAACAACTTTACAAGCTAAGAGGTACTGTAATAACTTATTCCAATTCTTTTTTTCAGAATTCCAAAAACACAAGAAGAATAACCTGTAATGCTGAAACAACCTACATAACTGAAATGAGGTTGATAAAATATAACAATGAAAGCTCCCCTTGAGTCTAAGCACCTTCTCAAGGATGGACTGAGACCACTCCTAACTTCTCCTTTTCTGCCTCTTTCTTCTTCCTCCAAACTTTCTTAACTTCTTTTGTTTTAGTCACCTATTGCTCTTTCTTTTTACTTTGCTTGAAAGATTCTGCGAAATTGCTTCTACAAGTCTTCGTAGTATGACCAAAGTTATTGCATTTGTAACATATAACATTGTAATTCATCAAAGGAGCAAAAGCATTCCTATTCATAAATCTGAAATTATTTCTTGCAGAAAAAGCAGTTCATTGCCTTGTGACCAAAATGATTGCATGAAACACAATACCCATAAAAGAAAGAATTGTTAAACATGGTCATGTGATTTTGTCTTGAAATAGGAGGTCTCCTGAAAGTGTCATTTTTTAATTTTTGAATGTGAATCCTTTGAACAATCAGCATTGCCCTTTTGTTGTTCTTCATTTGTACACATGGAACATTGACCTTTTTCAAAACCAACTCCACCTTTGTCACTTGAAGATTTTTGTGCACTAACGATCTTGTCAAATGACATAGAACTTTTCTGATTTATCTTCTCATTATTCAGCTGTGTCAATGATTTGTCTAAATTTATAAGTGAAAAAATTTCAGCTTCAAGTCTCTCTACATTCTCTTCTTTAATCCTTAACTGATTTTTGATTTCTTCCTCAATCCTCTTTGCCTCTTCGATCTGAACCTTTAAGTCAATAATTAGTTTTCTAGCTTCTTCAAGTGCTTGAGATATCTTGGCTTTTGAATCATTGTCTTCTTGCAGCTGTAATTTCAACTTCTGATTTTTCTTCCTCAATTTTCTGATTTCACTAAGTGCACTAACAAGTTCTGCTTCAAGATCTACTTCTCCTTCATCATATAGGTCAACTTCTATTTCTTCATCTTCAATCTCAGGCATATTAATTTCTTCAGCTATAAATAAGATTTCTTCTACAAAAGACGCTTCACTAGCTTATGTTGAACTATTGTGATCTTTCGAATAAAAACTTTTTGCAGATTTCTTAAACTTATTCTTCTTACCTTGATACCCCTTCTTGAAATGTTTTGATTTCTTTTCACAATCATTGTCATCATTCTTCTCACGAGGGCATTTAGTTGCAAAGTGTTCCACCCTTTCGCAGTTGAAGCATTTGAAAGGCAACTTGCCTTTGTATTCTTCTGAAACCTTCTTCAATTTCCTTATGAAGTGTGCCCCATCAGAATCAGAATCTTCATCAGAACCATCACTGGTAGTAGACTCTTTGTCTTTTTTCCCTTTTTCGAAACTTTGAAGGCTGCCTCCTTTTTTATTGATTGATCAGGCATTGATCTCATCTCATAGGCTGTAAGAATGCCATGAAGATCATCTATGGTCAACTTGTCAAGCTCCTTCATCTCCTCAATAGCTGAAACCTTTGCATCAAAACGCAAAGGAAGAGACCTTAAGATTTTCTAAACAACAATGGTCTCCTCAACCTTCTCTCCTAAACCCTTTATTGTGTTGACAACTTCATCTACTCACAGAAAATAAGCAACCACGTTTTCCTCTTCCTGCATCCCGAGACTCTCAAAATGTCTTCTATGAGTCTAAAGCTTTGCCTTCTTAACCTTATCATATCTTTCATATGTTTTCTAAAGTTTCTCCCAAATCCCATGAGTTGTTTCACAATGCATAACTTTCACAAATTTTGTTTCTCACAACCACATAAGATAGCTTTCATAGCTTTTGCATTATTCTCAAAAGCTTTCTTTCCAATTGCATCAGTTGGAGGAGTTGTTGGAATTGTGTATCCATTTACCACAACTTGTCATATATCAAGTCCAAGAGACATCATATAGGTACGCATACGAATGCTCCAAAAAGCATAGTTTGAACAATCGAACAAAGAAACTCTGTTTGTAGCAAGACCTTCATTTGAACCCATTTGTGCTATCAAGACCAACCTTCGAGCAATTAAGCTTTCAATTCGAGGAACCCCACTCTAATACCAATTGAAGAGCACACAAGAAATATTGAGGGGGGAGGGCAGAGTGGGGGAGGAAGGGGGTGAATCAATATTTCAAACTTTAAAACTTACTACCATATGAAACATAAATCAAAACAGTAATTGTAAGCACAAAACAAGATGAACACCGTTTTTCATGTGGAAACCCTTTTGGGTAAAAACCCACGATAGATCAATAGCTTTCAATAACAATAATGGGCACCAAACAAGATTACAAGTGAGCATCAACTCTCTCAAAAAACCAACTCCGAATGGCTGAAGTGCCAACTTCAATGTGAGCACCAACTCACAAAAAATCTTCACAAAACTTCAAGAACGTTCAACACATTAATTGAAAGGCTCGTGCACATACATCATAACTATAAACTCCAATCTGAACAATACCAAATTCTAAGCACAAACCACACCACCTCTGATTGTAAGAACAACAACTATCTGTAGCATTTAACTTCCACAAAAACCACATTGACTGTCACCAATATGCTGAGCTACACTTCAAGACTTGCAAAAACTTTAACAACTCTTTCAAACTGCAACATCAATACTGAAACAAGGTGGCAACACATCTTCTTCATAGCACCCCTACAGCGCTCATAGGAATATCTTTCACACACACCATCTGATATGCAAATGATCAAGAAGGATTATGACTGAAATACATCTCTACATGTAGGCAAAGCACAAAATCTCAACACATAGCCTTCACTCAAAAATAAGATTTATAGATAAATTTGTGCACACCAATCAACACTTAAATTGAATTCTCTCAACCAAGAATAGTGACTAGAATCTCATAATGTCTCCTCTGCATGGAATCAAAATAACTCGCACACACCCGATGACGAATATAGCACAATTAGATGACCACAAGTTGACATCCTCATAAACAGTGATGGAAACAATCATCATGCAAACACTGACTTTAAAAGTCCACGAAGCCTCTCACTCAGCTCCAATACTCAATATAATGTCCATCACCAATTCTTTAATTTCCATTTTGTATGCCTTTCATTATCCCGTATATCTTCCTTCAGTTGCTACAAAATGATTTCAAGCACCACAATGACAAAGAAGATTCACGCTCCACACACAAAACAGTAAGCGTTTTACACAAAAATCTTTGATTCTCAATGACCTCTCAAATCCAGGCTATCATTACTTCAAAATAAAAGTATCTAGATAGCGCATATACCCTCAAAAACACACTCAAAAGAGATAGCAATGGATATCTTCATTACCATGTCCTTCATAGCAAAGACTCACACAACACGACAAAGGATTAACATCTCACATGCTCCTTTTTTGATATTACTCAACCTCTCATGAAAACGCCTCAACACACTACAACCTCCTAACACAACTAGTAAAGGATGAACAAATTTTTTAAATGTTGATCATTAACTTGACATTATAAATTCCACTTCCAAAAACACACTGAATCTCGCACCAACTCAAAAATGGTATAAACATGTTCCATATTAAGACTCCTCAAGAACAGACGTCAAAGAATAGCAAAGGCGTTATAATGAAGATTCGATAGAGAGCAAATAGCCGCCCACAAAAAGATGAAGCCGCGTTGAACAAACTTGACAGGAGTAACCTTCGCCAGTGTTGAACACATTATTATTTCTAAGCCGCTCTGTTGGCATTTCAATTCGCACCTCTGGAATGCAGATTAGAAATAGACAACTATGCACAATTGAACTGTTCTTCAAATTAGGAGGGGAAGCTCCCTCTTTGCTGATGATGCTTAAAAAAGAATACTAAACTATTGCCAATCTTTTTATTCTTAGCTAAGAGCACAAGGTTATAAAGCTCTTTGCATCCGACAACTCGACTACAACTAGGACTAAACTATAGACGCTTCTGACAACTCAATTAAACTTAGAGCTTGAGAGTCAGAAGTAAACAAGGAATGATTTGATTAACACAAAAGCTTAAATAAACTTGTTTCCAAATCACACCTGAAGACTCATTGTACTTATAAGATGTAAGCTGAAATAAAGATTATGCAAGCAAAAACACATAAGACAAAATATTGAAAGAAATTGAGATAGTAGATCAGAGCAAAGTAGGCATGAGATTTCCTTCCTCAAATTTCCAACAGCAATTACACTTCTAGGACAGCAAATTGTAGCCATGACAGGCTTACAAAGTGCGATCAAACCAGATTACACTTGACACAAAGTTGAACGGAAACTGAACAACAATTCACAGCAAAGATAGGCTTGCAAATTAGCTCTTACAATAAGAGTTGAAAAACAATGGGCAAGGCTGCCCTTATTTATACACAAACAAGGAGTAGGTAACCCTAAAATCTCCTTGCTTTATACTAACTAGACTTGCCAACTCGCAAGATTTATTTCTAAAACTAACACAAGACATCTAACTACCCACCTACTAAAAACAAAAAGCAAGGAAAGTTCAAACCATAGTAACAGAAATCTGCAAAAAAACCCGATTAATCCCGATTTTTGAAAAATCTGCAGGTTGGATGATTTTTTCCCCCATTTTTTGAAAAAATCAGTCAAAGATTTTTTCCCATTTAAAACTGCAAAATCAGAAAAAAAACTGCGTTTAAAACCAGCAAAATGTCGCAAATAAAATCGTGCTGATTTTCATGCGAAAAAAAAATGAGACCATAGCTTGTTGCTTACTATTATGCTTTGATAGATTTTTTCCAAGCATCCATAGCTTGTTCGAAAGCACCTATTTTAGGCTTTTAGCCATAGCAGCAAGGCAGTGAACTGTTTGATAAAATGCTTTGGTAGACATGTATGAAAAATGTCGTAGCATAGAGAAAGCAGTGAACTATTTGAAAAAATGCCTCAAAGAAATGTGGTCTCATGGTGATGGAATGCCATGACAACCCATAGCCATAGGCATTCGTCATGGCATTCCATCACCATGAGACCACATTTCTTCGAGGCATTTTTTCAAGCAGTTCACTGCCTTGTCTATGCTATTGCTTACTATTATGCTTTGACAGATTTTTTCCAAGCATCTATAGCTTGTTTGAAAGCACTTGTTTTAGGCTTTTAGCCATAGCAGCAAGGCAGTGAACTGTTTGACAAAATGCTTTGGTAGACATGTATGAAAAATGTGGTAGCATAGACAAGGCAGTGAATTGTTTAAAAATATGCCTTAAAGAAATGCGGTCTCATGGTGATGATTGTCATGGCATTCCATAACCATGAGACCGCATTTCTTTGAGGCATTTTTTGAAACAGTTCAATGGCTTGTCATGGCCTTCCATCACCATGAAACCACATTTCTTTGAGGCATTTTTTCAAACAATTCACTGCCTTGTCTATGCTACTACTTACTATTATGCTTTGACAAAAAATTCCAAGCATCCATAGCTTGTTTGAAAGCACCTGTTTTAGGCTTCTAGCCATAGCAGCAAGGCAGTGAACTGTTTGATAAAATGCTCTGGTAGATATGTATGAAAAATGTCGTACCATAGACAAGGCAGTGAACTATTTGAAAAGATGCCTCAAAGAAATATGTTCTCATGGTGATGGAATGCCTTGACAATCCATCACCATAGGCATTCATCATGGCATTCCATCACCATGAGACCACATTTCTTTGAGGCATCTTTTCAAACAGTTCACTGCCTTGTATATGGCTTGTCATGGCATTCCAAAGCAGTGAACTATTTGAAAAAATGCCTCAAAGAAATGTGGTCTCATGGTGATGGAATGCCATGACAATCCATAGCCATAGGCATTCGTCATGGCATTCCATCACCATGAGACTACATTTCTTCGAGGCATTTTTTCAAGCAGTTCACTGCCTTGTCTATGCTATTGCTTACTATTATGCTTTGATAGATTTTTTCCAAGCATCCATAGCTTGTTTGAAAGCACTTGTTTTAGGCATCTAGCCATAGCAGCAAGGCAGTGAACTGTTTGATAAAATGCTCTGGTAGATATGTATGAAAAATGTCGTACCATAGACAAGGCAGTGAACTATTTGAAAAGATGCCTCAAAGAAATATGTTCTCATGGTGATGGAATGCCTTGACAATCCATCACCATAGGCATTCATCATGACATTCCATCATCATGAGACCACATTTCTTTGAGGCATCTTTTCAAACAGTTCACTGCCTTGTATATGGCTTGTCATGGCATTCCAAAGCAGTGAACTATTTGAAAAAATGCCTCGAAGAAATGTGGTCTCATGGTGATAAGCATTCGTCATGGCATTCCATCACCATGAGACCACATTTCTTTGAGGCATTTTTTCAAGCAGTTCACTGCCTTGTCTATGCTATTGCTTACTATTATGCTTTGATAGTATTTTTCCAAGCATCCATAGCTTGTTTGAAAGCACTTGTTTTAGGCATCTAGCCATAGCAGCAAGGCAGTGAACTGTTTGATAAAATGCTCTGGTAGATATGTATGAAAAATGTCGTACCATAGACAAGGCAGTGAACTATTTGAAAAGATACCTCAAAGAAATATGTTCTCATGGTGATGGAATGCCTTGACAATCCATCACCATGAGACCGCATTTCTTTGAGGCATCTTTTCAAACAGTTCACTGCCTTGTATATGGCTTGTCATGGCATTCCATCACCATGAGACCACATTTTCAAAAAGTTCACTGCCTTGTCTATGCTATTGCTTACTATTATGCTTTATAGATTTTTTCCAAGCATCCATAGCTTGTTCAAAAGCACCTGTTTTAGGCTTTTAGCCATAGTAGGAAGGCAGTGAACTGTTTGATAAAATGCTTTGGTAAACATGTATGAAAAATGTCATAGCATAGACAAGGCAGTGAACTGTTTGAAAAAATGCCTCAAAGAAATGTGGTCTCATGGAATGCCATGACAAGCTAAAGCAATTGGCAGCTGCTCCTAGTTATTAGTTATGTAATGTGAAGTAATTGCATAGCTGCTTAGGTTGACTTTGTAAAAAGCTATATTGTCATTGAAATTTTGTCATCTATCAGCATCTAGTTATTCGTTATGCAATGTGAAGTAATGCTTTGAGTATGAAAGATGTGCAATGCAATGAATGTAATCAGCGATATGAATATAAACTACAAAAATCTATTTTCTACATTTCATTAGTTAAACTCTTTATTTTATTTGCTCTCTATATCTCTATGCTATGGAAATGCCTTTCGATTTAAAAAAAAAAAAGTTTTTATCTCTTGTTCTATAATTTTTTACGTTTTTTTTAAATCTGATTTTTTCACGATTTTTTCAAAAAATCTTATACTTTTGGTTTGCCGATTTATTCCCCAAAAGATTTTTGTTGCTATGGTTCAAACTATACATTTGGTTTTTCCATTTTACAAAGAATAGATAAGCATGAAAAAAGAATAGCAAATCTAACTCGGAAAAGGCATCAAGTTAACTGCTGCTTTTAGTTCTATTCTTGGAAATCTTTGCTGCCCCAAAAAGATGACTCACTCATTGATAATTTGGGAAACTATATCCTCCAAAAAGCTGGTAACTGCCTCTTTGTCAAGAGTATTGATACTTTCTAGAACAATATTTTGCTTTTTCAGCATCTCCTCCCCATCTGCAACCCCATCTGCAATCAACTTCAAAAAATCCTTCACCTCTTCTGTTGCTTTATCAAATTTTGCTGACATCGCTGCAACATGATTCATCTTGCCAGCAATAGGATCACTGCTAAACTGCCACGGACAAGATTTCAAAACTCTATTTGGACTTCACTAAGATTAACGAAAGTGCCATCATCATCATGATATTGACAAGGGATCTATGAAACAATTGTGCTTATGAACTTGAGGATATCAACAACCTGCTGTCTATATTCAACCAATTCTTCAGATATTCTCTCAGGTTTTTACTTCGAAGAGATGTTGTTCTCTCCAAGCAAAAATCTTCTTATGTTTTTTCGTATTGACTGAATCATAAGCCATCCTCAAGTCGGAAATGATGATCTCATGCATTGGTTTCACTTTTGCCATACACGACTCAAACTCCTGAATCCCTTGGCAAAGATCATGGGTGTTATACCTCAATTGGTATATTTCTGCAAGTATAAATCTGCCCATGATGATGAATTCTTCTATCCAATCTCGCATATGTTCCCTATATATGACCAACTGACTCAACTGATGCTGATCTGCCGATGACTCCAAAATCTATGGAAGCAACAAAGTGGCCTGTGAAGTGACATGAAGGAGATTAGAAATATATTGCCGCAATTGTTGAATCTCAGCCTTGAGGGCTGCCTTATCTTCTCCATCCTTGAGCACTCGTTCGTTCAGATTATCTGTTGCAACCTCGATGAGATACAGATCAGTATGTCGGGTGCTTCTACCGAGATTGGCCTTGACAACTTTGAAGTCATCAATCTCAACCTCATCAACGTTCTTGTCCTCTGGAGGTGTAGCAATCTCAAGAATAATCTCGCCATCGGAACTCTTCTTCATGTAAACCTACTTCTAAAGTTTCTTTGTTGGTGTGTCTTGGTAGACGTTATCAAGTTCTGCAAAGTTCAACTGATAATAAGGCTTCCTCCTCTTCTTGCCCAGGATGTTCTCTAGGAGGTATGCCATGAAATGCGGTCTCATGTATGCCTACTTCCCATGTATGCCTTGACTAACTTCTCTAGGAGGCTCAATTCTAGTTTCATCGATTTCTTCAACTTTTGAATCTATATGAATGTGAGAAGGGTTTGGTGATGGCAGAGAATCAGGAGATGAAGGCATTGCTTCAGCTTGTGGTGTTGATTCGATTGGAACTTTTGATGTATCTATTGGTTGTTCCTGCTGAATCCAAACGGGAGACTCCACCTTTTTCCTTGAACTCTTTGACATTCTACTAATCTTTGTACCCTCTAGAGGAATGCTCATAGCCTTTACTCTTGGTTTTGGTTTAGAAGAAGGTAGAGATGACTGGATTACAGGCGGCTTTGCAACTGGAAAAGCTACCTCTCGCGTCCTTTTACTATTCAAGAATAGCCTACTATTCTTGGCAATTTGGCTTGTTCTTTCCTCAATTAAGGTATTCTCTTTGGTGGACCAATTAATTTGTGGAAGTGGTCGTTGATCGACCCGATCTTTGGCATACATGGGAAGTAGGACTTCCCCATCATCATCTAATAGACCCTCCACATCCTCTGATAGGAAATCAGCCATCTGCTAAAGGGTGAATCTATTGTAATTGCGCTTGCACACTTTGAACTCATCCAGACAATTAGCACAAAAATCTTCAACTATAGGCCCATGTGCATGATTCTGACCAACACGTGATGCAAAGACACCATGAGGATCATATGATCGTCTCTCATTGAAAAACTTGAAGCCAAACTTTGACATTTCATTACTCATCAATTTGACATCAGCTGCTGATCTACACCTGTAAATGCTCATCTCAACCGGGAAACTAAATGCAGTCTTGTGCCTGTTACGCAAAAATGTGTGAACTTCGTATACTTGCCTTAAAAATTCCATGAACACTACCTCATTCGTTGGATATCATGGTAGCATGACTGGATCACCTGAGAAGCCATACACTCTGATATAGGAGAACGTGAGAAATTGGATAAACCAATCAGCCCACTCCGACATCGCTAATCTAGCATTTGCTGAAATTCATACAAGCAACTCATTATCTAAATCTCGCACTGTATGCATCAAGAATGCATCATTCACCTGCCTGTAATGCCGCTCAGATTTTGAAAACTCCAACTGCGGATAATGATCATACACATGTTTAATAGCCAAAGTTCCAATGACATTCAAAACTCTAAACTTGCCTTGAAAGGCCATTAGATATACGAGGTAAAATATCATGTGAAACTCATGGGCCTTGTAGAACTCTGTCATCTAACAGTGGAGACTGTCATTGATCAAAGCTAGCCAATCGTAGTGTTTTGTTCTATCAATAATCTGGAAAATGATGTAAAACATCCAAGGCTTAAATTTATTCGCTTATACTTGAACTGTGACTCGGTTGAGCAAAGTGATCGTGGCTGCAAAGTCTTCCTTGATCTCACCACACCCAACATTTTTTGGCAAAGTATTATGCTTCTCTTTCAGCCACTTTTGCGCAACTCTTTTCTGGTATTTCTCCTTTTGCTCATTCCACACTTTTTCACATTCTTCAATCAAGATGACAAAGTTTTTTGTCCATGGTGGTATTGAGAAACATTTCTCAACATTGTTCAGCCTAAGGCTGCAAATAGTACGCCCATCTGCTGATTGGATTTCTCGTGAAGTTGGAATGTAATGCTTAACATAAGCAATTATGAATTCAAGGCTCTACACTGAGATGGGGATTGAAGTTGCTACAAGCTACCCAAAATGACCGAGATTCTCGGCTGCAATGTTTCCTGCGTCTTTCAAAGCACACAAATCAAGCACTGGAACCACATGATGCAAGTCTGTTTCGATCTCAAGTAATCGTGGAGCAACACTGATTTGGTCTCGATTTCTATTGGAGAATACATGTTTGAAAACTTGAATTCTCGAAAAAAAGCTGAGGTTTGGGTTTTGTAAAAATTTACATTCTGAAGAGGCCTAGTTCATCAGATTTTGAAAAAGCTAAGGACTTCCCAAAAAAGCATCGAAAAAATTAATTTTTGGAAAAATAAATTTTCCAACATTCAAGAGGAGCAAAAAGTATAAATGGACCCAGATCGATGAAAACTAAAAAAGTTGACCACCTCTTTCTAAAATGCAATGCCCTAGAAGATTGGACCATGAAAAAAGTGTGCCTTTGTGCTTCCCAATCCCAAATCCACGAGGAACACTGAAAAAACACTTTGTTTGAGCCTCCGAATCTTTATGTGAAGAAAACTCTATCTTTCTTCCCTAGATGCCAACCTACAAAATGTGAAGAATGAATGCCAAAAGCCTTCTTAAATAGAGTTTGAAGATGATAAAGCGCTTTCTTCACAAAGCCCTAAAATCTTAAAGTCTATCCATGAAGATAGAAACTTCATTTGCAAAAATTTGAGTCCATTTGCACGTGCAACGACAAATTCCTCCTTTGTAGAGCATAAAAAGCAAGCGTGTGAGGATGCGTTCATGAACAACAAACAACGAAAATTAAAAAATAACCAAGGCATGAGATGTTAGGTGCTTTGACTAGACAAGGCACCTAGCATTGCCAGAGTTAGCCATTTTTTCTTCATTTTTCAACTTTCGCTTGCTTCTGCTTCTGGCGAGGCTTGCCTCCGACTTCGACGAGCTGGTAATCTGACATTGCCAACTGATAAAATCTGTTTGACCGTGGCAATCTCATGTTTGACCACTGCTGAAGTGATCCTCAGTTTCATACCAACGTCCGACATCGTCTAATCATGATTGTGAGCTCTCAAAACTACTGACGGAGGTTGAACTAGAAAGAAGGCATGTCGTGGTCGAAAAAATTTCTAAAGTGTTGAAACCCCATGTGCCCCTAGCTGACAGGGGCGCCCAACATCCCATGACTTAGCCATTTTTGATGATTTTCAACTTTTTACTTTCTTCATTTTGCATATTTCCGCCGAAAGCCGATGACCCCAATTTGAGCGTCGTTTCCCGCCAATTGGTGAATAACAGAGATTGAAAGGCAATCAATTATGCAAGCTTGATCATAACTGTGATGAATTATACCCTTTGCCAACCCCCTACACTGCATCTAACTGATAACTGAGAACTGGAACCGGGCTGACAAAGGAGTTTGGTGAATTTTCTAACGAGGTGAAAAATATTCAAGTGTTCAAAAGCTAGGCGCCCCTCCTTGACAAGGGCACCTAGGCTTTCATGCCTTAGACAAAATTTGATGGTTTTCATTTTTTCCTTTGATTTTCTTAATTTTTCAGCAAATTGCCACCGTTCGATCTACATTTTCCACTATCTAACAGATCCTCAACATTGGCTGATGAATCAACTAAGGAGCCTGAACATAACTGAGATGATCTCCTAGTTTTCTCAGCCTTGGAAATTTCTTTTGATTGTTTCTCTGCGTGACTAAATTGAGTTGATGAGAAAAAATGCACATTTTTTGAAAAAGGGCAAAATTTGACTAAGACATGAGATGCCACACGCCCTTCTTGGATAAGGACCCTAGCTTTGCCAGAGTTAGAAAAAATTTCATAAATTTCAACTTTTTCTTTGCCTTCTTCATTCACCATTCTCCATGCATCATTCGTCGTTCGTTGTTGTTTGTGCGGCATTTGAGACTTTGAATTTGACACCTAGCAGCTAACCTTCCTCCATTGATGAATTTGGAGCTCATGCTTTTCCCTCTGAAAAAGCAAAATTGACCCACCAGAGAAATCCTTACCTTTTGACGATTCTGACCGAACCAACCTGATTAGGAAGTATTTTTGACCTATAAGAATCAGTTAGAGCCCTCCAAACAAAGATTCTATTTTAAGAAAGTTTTGCCAACATCCATTTGACAACAAACCTAGAAACCCCTGAATCAAGTCTATTTTTAGAAACTTTCTAAAAAATAAAAACTTTCTATTTTTAGAAATTGACTTTTGACGAATTTTTTTACAAGACGTTGACTACTCTTTACAAAATGCCTTAATGAAGCAAAAAGTAAAATAATTGGGCACAACACGCTCCAAAAAGATTACTGTTGAATTGAATAAGCAATTCATGGTATTGAGCCATCCACCTATTTTCTGACAGGAATATTTTCAAATAAAATTTGTGACCCATGCCAAGGATAGAGATATTTGAAAATAACAGCCGCCTCACTAAAGGAAGCCATTGATATTCTCCTCATAGGCATTACACAAAGATACTCCAAGCCGTCGACCCTTTGAAAATTCCAATCTGAAGTGGCATCTGACATGTAAATTTGACTTGGAAAGATATGCTGACAAAGTAAGCAGGCAAGAAGCTCAAGCAAACAACCAAGTAGCTCAAGCAAGCAAACACCTAAGTACCTTGACCTCAATGACAAAATATTCAACATACCTGTTATGAACACAAAGTCTGAGATGGCCATAGGCCAACAAAATATATTTCCCAAAATGCACCAATAGAATAAATACATGATGAGCAACCAGAATTATTAGGATGCTACATAATCACAAGTGGGCCTGCATATCTTGTTTGTTGAAAGGATTAAAATCAGGGCATTTATGTGTACCTCTATTATTGAATCTCCTGAAAATGTCCATCTGAAGTTCATAAAGTTAGGCTGGCACATCTGGCAATCAGCCAATTGTATTTATATCTGGTAAAGCATACATTGGAAGAGAAATCCTGCCCTGTGCTAGCTGATCCAGAAAAGAATAGGACATACCCTTCAATAGCTTAATATGCAGGGGTGACTTGCTATAAAGGGTGACTTATATCTGGTAATGCTGCTTAGGATTTCATAAATAAATTGAAATATTATTTGCGCAGCAGCATTGAAATAAAGGATTTAAGCTTTAGAGCAAATGTACTTGCAGGGAACTCCCTTGTCAAGTGCACTTTAGACTTGCACGAGAAAACCGTATGATATCTGGTTTGGAAACAACATATTAAGACCCCGGTGAACATAGATTTATACATAGGAAAGAAAATAAGCTATGACTTGACCATTTTAATCTCAAACATGCATCAGGGCAAGATTTTTTGATGCAAGAGTTATGTCAAGCATCCATAATCTAGCAATTGCTGGGTAGAATTTGATAGATTGTGCATACAAAATATAAATACTTGCCTGAATCCAATTGACAGACCATTTCAGCTAAGCGATCATCAAATTTATTAAATTGCACAAAAACATGCATTATTATGAGTAAGACTGGCTATGCTCAACTTACTTCTACGACAAAAATTGATGTTCTCATTTCCAATGAATAACAGAGGTGTTTCAATGCTTTCTTAAAGATCTTAACAAGCAACAAAGAAGAGTTAGCATTTAAATTTATCTCTTTCAAGAAACACAAAATGTGTGCAGTAGAAACCTTCTTCAAATTATAAGAGGAAGCTCCCTAAGATCTAACTAGATCTAAAACTAATAGAATTACTAATATGCACACTATACAAGATTTCAATGGAGAATTTGCAATAAATGTAAATATCTAACACAAATGGGATCGTGTGTACAGAAAAACTGTTCTTCAAATTATATCTTCTTGTCAGGAAAAGCAGCAAATGCAAACTGAGCATCTTTGATTTGCCCTGTGAGGGGCAGTTGCTTGGTTTCCATAGAAAAGCACCGACCAAAAGTCTTTGTCAAAGTTAATCCCAAAGCATTAGCTACTTTGGCTGACATCACATTATCGGAAGCACCCGAATCAATGACGCAGTTACTGAGTTTGTGACCATTGACTAGTAAGGTAATATAGAAAGGTTCTATTTTCCCAGGAACATATGAAAGAGTTGCAACAAGGTTGCTTTGTGTAGGCCTCGGTTTAGGAGCTGCAGGTGCATTTTGGTCAGTCTATCGAATTGTTCGTGGTTAGATTGGAGATACTCAACCTCACACATTTGGATATTAGTCTTCTTAGTGTGATCAATAATATCAAAAGCTTGGTAAGGATTCACCAACGAAGACGAGGCATTTTCACTTTAGGGTTTTGGATTTGGTACACTGGTTCTAGATACAGAAGAAGAAGCAAAAGGATTTGGTGTATTTGTTTGTTTCCCACTATGTCCGTTGGTTGAACTAGTAAAGGAGTCCCCCTCTTAGCAATTGTGATTGTCGGACGTGGGTAATCCTTTGACTTAGTTCCATCAACCTTCTGTTGATGATTGAGCTGATTTCGAGAGTGGGTGAAAACAGCATAAGACTCACCATAAGTCTCTTCTTCTTGTTCGGCCTCTTCTTCATATTTCAGAAACCCGATGTTAGAGTCGCCAGCTATCTCTGCTTCCTCTTCCGTGAAGAGATTAGCACCATCTTTCGAGACATTCTGATTGCGAAAGATCATCTTGTTCAAATTCATAAAAACCAACCATTGCATTTACAGGTGGGGCCTCCAGCGCGAGCCTTCCTTGTGGTGGAGGAAGTCTGTTCTGGTTTTCATTCCTTGCAGCACTATTGGGATAGTTAGAAGCATTTGGGTATGTCCTCGGAATGTCCTTGTAGGAGGGTATAGAAAAACTTTGAGACATCTGCTTCTTGAGAGCCAGCAATTCATTAGCTAGCTTTTGCACCATAGGATCCGTGGTGTTAGTAGAAGGTGAGGCCGAAGAGGACTGTCCTCTAGACCTATTTGGATCTTTCCTTAATTTTCTCGCAAGGATTAGATTATCCTCTACTTCAGTAGCCAAACTTTGAGCAGCTGTAAGATCAGCTGGGGCTGCTCTTCGTAGAAGAAAACTCACCTCAGCCAATTGAGTATTGCTGAAGAAACACTTCAAATTTAGAACTGTGGGTTGAGCAACAGCTAGGATTCTGTTTTTTAGCTTATTGAACTTGGCCACAAACTCGCGCATGGGCTCGTGTGGTTCCTTTTTCATTTGAGTGTGTTGGGCCAACAGAGCATGAGCATCTTCTACTAGTTTAAAGCTCTCTTCAAATTTGGTTCAAAGTGTAGCCCAGCCAGTAATACTTCCTGCTGAGAGATGATAAAACCAATCAGCAGCCACTCCTTGGAGTGTCTCAATAAATAACCTTACAGACACATCTTCATGCTCTACTCCAAGGACTCAACATGCAATGTAAAATGTGGAAATGTGCTCATCTGGATGTTGTTTGCCATCCCCGTAGAACTTGGGAAAGTTCTTTGAAGAGCCACGAGGACGTTCATGTTATGGTGGCTCCAAATTCAATGGCCCAAAAACATTTCACCATGGACCTTGAGCAGCCATTCTGCCTGGGTTGAATGCAGGAAAAACAAACCTTTGAAGTGGTGTGATAGACAGAGCCCTATGAGCAATGGAAGCTTCACTTGGTATACGAGATCTTGTGTTGATAGGAGGAAAACTCCTTGTATGTTGAAGAGGTGATCTCGTTCCTGCAGGAAAAAGATCAAAGTTATGTTTTTGCAACAACTCAAATGTAGGATCAATGAGTCCTTAAGCCCTTCTACTACATATATAACTTTGTTCTGCCAGAGTGCAAACTTGACAAGAAATGTAGATCAGCAATCACAGAAACAACTACAAACAATAAGGTGCTGGTATACTTCAACCAAATGCGTGAGGCTCTAGGTTGTGTGTTTAAATCCCCATCAGAGTTGCCAAAAAATTGTTGGGTGAATATTTTGTTATCAACTAATTGATGACAAAATGGTTATATCAGCCACAATATGATGAGATAAAATCTCTCCTCTCAGAAATGGGAGGCTCCCTTCTTATTGCTAACTATATTCAACCAATAATTGACTAAGCTTATTTACACTAAAACTATCCATCGGGTGCTTCCATATCATCTAATTCTCCTATTTCAGAATAGACGTTCTCTCACAAACTTGCAATAACAATCCCATGATGCTTACAGTATGTAACAAACCACAAACTACTAATTGGAGCAATAATAACCAATACCCAATTTAGTTAAACAAAAGAGTAACTGAAATGATACCAGTGAGTATAACACCAAGAAACCCGCAAAAGCACAAAGTCTTTTGTTTCTTTTTATGTCGATTTGAAAGGAAAAAGTTTGGAATACGATGCAGTCCAAAGTCTTTGCCGTATGCCAAAATTAGATCAAACAATCGTAGATAATAACTCGCAGCCCAAAGTCTTCAAGTCACTTTCTGATCACGAACATAAACACAAATTCCAAAGATGATGTTGCAGCTCAAAGACTACAAAATCAGATTTAGAGTACATTCTAGAACACTTGATTCCACACCACAATTCAATCATACACAAGGGAATGCAATAGAAGAGACTTAAGAACAATTCCAATGCATCACAAGCTTGATTCAAGACAAAAATTGAGCGCCAGCTTGCTTTCTTTATACTGACCGAATTTGATTTACACTTTGAACACAAAGTTTCAATGCACTCCTCAATTCGGCAACGTTTCACTTCAATAGCTAAAAGATAAAAATTACAAAAAGAGCCCCCTCTTATTCATAGAAAGGGGACAAGAGCAAAAATAGGAAATCTACAACTACTTTGACTTATTCACAAACAGAGTCCAATTTGATTTGGGATTGTGTTGTTTTTACATGTAATTGCATATTACAAAAAGAAATGTAAAATGTCATTTACAAACTACAAACTACATAATTGAAAACTTGAAAAATAAACTAATTTACAAACTACAAACTACATAATTGAAAACTTGAAAAATAAACTAAGTGTCTGCAAGCACATTCTCTTCTTCCTCTACATTCTTCTCCAAAAAATATTCATATCTCTTCAATGCCACCTGAACTTCACTGTCATTTGGCCATGGTGTGTGACTGGAGATGGCTAGAACTCGTGTGATGGAGTCCTCTATGCTAACAAGTACTTTTTTGTGCTTGTCCAATATTGTCTTCAAATCATCCAAAATCACTTGGAAATTCTCTAATTTGTCAATGGAAGACAGTGAGAAAGCTTTTGATTCAATCTTAGTCTCAATTAGTAAAGTAAATTCTTGGACAACTACATCCACGGGAAGCGTTTTATGATTGTCATCCAATATCTGGCATGGAAGCTCCCTTATCTTGACTGTGATGTCTAACCGCTTATCAATGCTTGTCTCTTGGGATTCCTGAAGATCTTTTATCAATTCATTGAGAACTTCTCTCTTATGTTTCATTGCTTCCCGATATTAAATGTGCCTCTTCCTTGTTCTCAACTAACACTTCCAGCTTGAAGTTTCTCAACTTTGTCCAAGCATCGAGATCCTTCTCCACCAACTACAAATTCTGAGAATGTCAAGTGTTCGGTTCAACTCTGACTTGACATCATCCATATTGTTAATCAATTCAATGGAAGACTTCAAAAGTTGAGAGCCTTGTTCTACTAGTTTGCCTATCCATGCACTAACAGCTCGGCCTTGTGCATCAATCCTTTCAGCCCTTTGAATTACATTATCATCAACACATGTGGTGATAGGTTCAATGGATTCAAAAGATTGGCTTATCTTCAACAACACAAAAGTAAGATGTTCTACCTTGAGCTTGAGTTGATTTTTTATAACTTTATCCTTGTCATATCTCTCGATCAACGAAGCCATTGCTACTTGCAGGTCCTCCTTGGCACTTTCATGTGTCTGCCTTCCAAGTTCGATACTTGTAATTACATAGTCAGAACCTTGAACTTCTTCAACAGTTTATCCGATGGTGGTTGTGCCACTTCTACATACTTGTTTCCTAATTTGTCAACCAACACCCTTGAAAGAGTTTTGGCCTTCTTAGCTGTTTTGGGCTTAGCTGGAACAAGCTAGCAAAAGTCAAAGTCATCTGGAGAGACGGCTTGTTTCTTCCTCTTTGGTGTCTATGGCATTAGCCAGGGAGGAAGGATGGAAGAACCCCCTTTAGTTTTTGTCACCAAAGTTTGTGAAGACGGGGTTGGCCCTATGACAATGGTGGTCAAAATTAGCGGAGTTCGGATTAACACTACAATAGGAATCTTCACACTTGAAACTTGAGGCGCAGAAGTGGACATGAACTTATCAAAGTCTGTTAAGGTGAATGTGTCAAGAATTGGTAAGGATACATCAGATGAACTGGGCAAGGAGGAAAGAGAGCCAAAAACATTCTCTATATTTCCACGAAGAATTTCAAATATTGACCCTCTAGTGGGTGATGAATGAATAGAATGTACAAATACAGTAGGTGTAACAGGAAAAGAAGAAACAGTAGGTAAAGACTGTACATTTGAAACAACAGGAGAAGTAGGAACTTGCACTGTAGAAACTATAGGAGAAGAGGGAGATTCTTCGTGACGTGACTCCAATTGAGAAGTAACAAGAGATTCTTGTGATTCTTCAGCAGCAATTTCTTCTTCCTATTCTCCCACCTGAGTTGATGTTTCTTTTGTTGGTATGTGGCGACTGATCATGCTATACTATACACTCTTCATGTATTCAAAAACAGAAAAAAACGATTTTGTAGAACCCTAATTTCTGAAAGCTTCTAAAAAGCTTGTCATAAGCAATTGGGATGGTAGTTGCAGTAGGGCATTATTCGCGAGATTGTAATATGTTTTGCACTAGATAATAAAATCATTGGATGGCTGCGGTTTTGTGAATGTAGCCCGGATTGGGTGAACCACAATAAATTCTTTGTGTTGTTTTGTTTCTGCTATAATTTTCTATGTGTTTTATTTCTCTGTTTTATTGATCAAATTTGCATTTAACTATTAGATATCTACCTTCTAACCCTAACAAGTGGTATCAAATCAAGGTTGTGTTCGGTTATCCTCTATAGGAAGGTCTCACGGTTGAGTGGTGTTCTAACCTATTTCACACATCGCCCCATTGCAAATGGGGACCCCCTTCTTTTTTCTTTTTTGGGTTTTTGCCTTGGCAGCCCAACTGCTTATCACCATTTTATTTACAATGAGGAATTAGAGTTTTTTGGAAATCATCTGAGCCAAGTAGAGAATTCAAGCCCATATCAGTGCCTAGATGTCATGGAAATGCTCAGAAGGACCGGTAGACGAGGAACGCCATTACTTTGAGTCAATTCTGACACTTCCTATTTTTTAGAGACTTTGTTTTTTTGCTTTTTCGCTTTTTTATTTTTGGCATTTTTAGGCCATTCTAGAGTTCCTATTTTCTATTTTTTAGGGATGCTTTTTGCTTTTTTATATTTTTAGAAAGTTTCTATTTTGGGAAAAGTTTCCATTTCAAGATCCTATTGACTGTGAAGCCAATGTACCTCTAGAATGAGCAAATCAACAAAAAAATCAAGGCAAATGGTGAAAGATTGATGAAAAATGGCTAAAACTAGGAAATTCGCCAATGAGAAGGAATGGCAAGCCAACCTTGAAGTCCGCTCTTGCCTTTGGCAAGCCAAAGGCAGGCACTGGCATGCCAAGAGTGAAGTCCACCCATGGAAAGGAAGCCTCCAAGTCCGCCCTTAGCAAAGAAGACACAAAGTCCGCCCATGAGAGAGGTGGATGGAAAGACAAGCCTCCAAGTCCGCCCATGTCAGAGAGATGTCCAAGTCCGCCCTTGGACAAGGCAAGGCTAAAGTGCGCCAATGTCAAGGAGAGGCTAAAGTCCGCCCAACTTTGGGAGAGGAAATTTTTCTAAGGCATGGATAAAAAAATATGCCTAGAGAGAGATGGGATCAAGCTAGCATGAAATTCACTCCTTGGCATGACATAATGAAATCCTAAGGCACGGAAGGAAGGATGAATGGCAAGGCAAACATGAAGTCCGCCCAACTCAACATGAAATAAATTTCTAAGGCATGGACATAAATGCAAAATGGCAAAGAAACCTCCAAGTCTGCCCAACCCAAAAGGAGAGAGAAAATTTGAAAATTTTGACTAAGTCAGATGTCTGGCTAAGTATAAAGTACACCACGAGAAGAGAGATTCATCTAAGGCATTGGCCAAAAATACACCAAGTATGGAGGATGGCAAAGCATCATGGCAAGTCCACCCTTGCCTGTGGCAGGCCAACCCCAAAGTCCGCCCTTGCTCTAGAAAGACAACTTGCAAAGCCCGCCCTTGCCTTGGAAAGAAATGGCAAAGCATCTTGAAAGTCCGCCATCAGCCTCGGCAAGCCAACCTTCAAGTCTGCCACCCTCTGGAAAAGCCATCATGAAGTCTGCCATAAGGAAGTAAAGAATTGAAAGACATTGAGGAAGTCTGTCCATGGCATGGACTAGTCAAAGTTCACCCTCGGCAAGAGGAAAATTGGCAAATCTATTGAGAAGTCCGCCCAACTTTGGAGGCAAGGAAAATTTCTAAGGCATTGGCAAAGTTCACCAAGTATGAGAATGTCTAAGCACTCACCAAGTTCGCCTAGTATGAAGATGGCAGGCCGAAGACAAAGTCCGCCCAAAAGGAAGTGCACATGGTCTAGCCAAAGATGAAGTCCGCCAAAGCATGTCTAGCCAACCTTGAAGTCTGCCATGCACTTATCCAAGCCAGCTTCAAAGTCCGCCTTGTCCAGGACACAGCCAAGTCTGCCAAGGAGAAAGAAAAAGAATTGGCTTGCCAATGAGGAAGTCCGCTCAAGCATAATAGAAAAATGGCATGTCAAGTCCAAAGTCCGCCAAGGTTAGAAACAAACATGGTAAAATTTGCCAAAGAGAAAGCAAAAAAATGGCTAAGTGTGGAATTTTCCTACAATAAAAGGATCAAATTTTGACTAACTATTGGAAAGAAAACAAGATAAATGAAGAGAAATAAAGAGGAAATGAATAAAATTCTTGCCCAAGGATAGAGTCTGCCCTACTTAGCGCAAGCCAAGCTCAGAATTGAAGACAAATCCATAGGAAAAATTCATTCGAGCATAAAGATGGCCAAAATCTTGGCTAAGCATTGAATGGTCGACATGAAGGCGTTACAAAATGAAATTGAATAGCC
Source organism: Sequoiadendron giganteum (assembly GCA_007115665.2). Taxonomy (NCBI): domain Eukaryota; kingdom Viridiplantae; phylum Streptophyta; class Pinopsida; order Cupressales; family Cupressaceae; genus Sequoiadendron; species Sequoiadendron giganteum. The sequence continues at coordinate 597,014,676 of CM021109.1, forward strand.
AAAATTTGGCTAAGTATGGGAAATACTTCACAAAGAAAGTTCCAATTTCCTCCATTGTGGTGAAAGTACAAGAGAGTTCTTCTCCAAATTCAAGGCACTTGAAGAAAATTCAAAGCAATCAGGAAGGAAAAGTTCAATAACTACTCCAAGGGGAGACTTCTAGACTACAAATGCAAGTGAGAAGAAGAAATCAAAATCTCAAAGGAAATCCAAGATCAAAGCTAGGAAGAAACAGGATCAAAGGACAAAGTCTTTGGCAAAGAAAGATATTTTAAGGCAAGTGCATGGAAAAAGAACAAGGAGACCAAAGAGGACATCCAGCACGCTGAGGTGGCGCCTCGTCATCTTCCAACCAATCAAATTGTTCCAAGTCAACATGTCTAGGTTCAATGAACTTGACTTATCCATGGAGTTGGTTTATATTTAGCAAGAAGGACAAGTGTCCCAAAATGTAATTTTCTCATTGGTCGAGAGGTAGTTAATTATGACAAGCCCTAATTAGGGTTTTATTTTATAATCTTGATCGTTGATCCTAAATCAATCTTGGCCATTGAATTGTAATTGGGGAGCCTATAAATTGAGCTTGCCCCTCACTTGTAAGGTGTGAAGTGAGTAATATGAAATTGTTGTGTTAGACCATTTCCGTTAATAAAAGCTCTTATGCATGATTTGCTTTGAATCACTTTTATTTTCAAGTGGTGTGCAAGGTTACATATCTCCTTCAACACTTCGATTAGAATTAGAGTAGACTTTTATTTGAATGTTTGTTAAATGAATGATAGATCTGATAGTGGTGATTGGTGAAATCGAGCTGATACTTTCTTTGGATAGATGATTTGTATCGAATGCGTAAAGTTAGCCTGAACTTTTAAATTGTGGATGCTTAACTTCAATCTTATTCTGGACATGAAAATCATAATCCCTAGAAGATTGCACCCACTTTGCATAGTTGTCCCAAGGAGGCGAAACAAAGTGTGGTTCCTTGTTTCACCCAATCATTGTCGTCTCTTGAGTTCTTAGACGTAATTTAGAACTTCTAAACCCTTATCTTTTTTTTACATTTTTTTGGAAATCCTAAAATTGAGAAAACCCAAAAAGAAAGAGCCTTCAATGTCAAAACCATCTAAGTCCTTAGCTTGCAAAAATATTCTAACATAAGTCCCCTTGTGATTACCAGCATATCACAATGCCCACTGATCTTATCCACACGTCAAGACCTGACAAAAGAAACCTTGGAATCGCCATATAATCTTCTCGCAATCTTAGCATACAGGGTGATTTTTCAAGAGAGGATAGAGTGTCTTTGGGCATTTTATTCTGTGTTCGGTGGGTATTAAAACGCACACCAACAAGTGGGAGTCTCACAGTTCAATGGAAGCAATGGCAAACGAGGGTAAGTTGAAGGTTGAGAAGTTCAATGGGCAGTACTATCAGTTATGGAAGATGCAGATGGAGGACTACCTCTATCAAAAGGATTTATGGTGGCCATTGGAAGGGAAAAATCAAGAAACCCTCAACAATGTCAGATGAGGACTGGGATATTTTCGATAGAAAGGCACTTGGCAGTATTCGTTTATGCCTGGCACAATCGGTAGCGTTCAATATTACAATAGCAAAGGCAACTCAAGAATTGATGCAAACCCTGACAAAGTTATATGAAAAGCCTTCCGCTTTGAATAAGGTATTTCTTATGAAGCGTTTATTTAATATGAAAATGCTAAAAGGTGAGTCGGTTGCTGATCATTTAAATGAGTTTAATATAGTTACCAGTCAATTAACTCTTATAAATGTAAATTTTGATGAAGAAGTTAGGGCTCTTTTGATTATGTGTTCTTTGCCCGAAAGTTAAAATAGCTTGGTAATGGTTGTTAGCGATTCTGTTTCTGGTTCGAATACATTATAATTTGATGATGTTGTTGGTATTATTCTGAGCGAGGAAATTCGTAGAAAAAGCTCAGGTGGAACATCCACATTAGGCAATGTATTGAATGCAAAAAGCAGGGGCGGAACAAAGGAGAGGAAACAATTTTGGAAGTCGTGGGAAGTCACGAGGAAAATCAAAGGACAAGAGGCCCCAATCCAGAGAAAAGAAGGATTGTTGGTACTGCAATAAGCCAGGTCATTTGAAGAAAGATTGTTGGTCGTGAAAAAATAAAGGAGACAAAAAAGAAGGAAATAAAGAAGCAAATGTGGTAAGTAATAGATCTGATGAGGATGCTTTGATTCTTTCCCTTGACAATGCTGATGATTCTTGGGTGTTAGATTCAAGGGCTTCATTTCATGCTACACCCCATAGAAATTATTTTCTTGATTATGTCCAAGGGGATTTTGGATTGGTTTATTTGGGAGATAACGAACCCTGTCAAATTGTTGGAAAGGAAAGAATCGAGATTAAGTTGCAGAATGGGAATCACTGGCTACTACATGAGGTAAGGCACGTTCCAAAGTTAAGAAGAAATTTAATTTCAGCAAGGCAACTAGATGATAAAGGTTGTGTTGTCACATTTAGTAATAAAAATTGGAAGGTTACAAAAGGTGCCTTAGTGGTAACAAAATGTGTGAAAGTAGACAACTTATATCTTTGTACAAGTCATATTGTTCCTTCTACTTTAGCTATTGCAGATAAAAATCAATGTACAAGAACAGTTGTTGCAGTTCAGCAAGCAAAAAATCAGATAGTTGTTGTGCATTCTGAATCAATACTATGGCATAATAGACTTGGGCATATGAGTGCAAAAGGTATGAAAGTACTTCATTCAAAGAATGTTTTACCAAGTTTAAAATTTGTTAATATGGATTTCTGTGAAAGTTGTGTGTATGGCAAACAAAAGAGAGTTAGTTTTCTCAAGGATGGGAAACAAAAGAAAGATGAAAAATTGGAGCTTGTGCATATGGATGTATGGGGACCAACTCAAGTATCTTCTCTCAATGGCTCTCAATATAAAGTTACATTCATTGATGATGCAACTGGGAAGGTATGGATTTATTTCCTTAGGCAAAAATCTGATGTATTTGAAACTTTTTAAAAACGAAGAAGCTTGGTTGAAAATGAGACAAGTAAAAAGTTAAAATGTCTCAGATCTGATAATGGTGGCGAGTATTGCACCAAAGAGTTTAAAGATTATTGTTCCTCTAATTGTAATCGTAAGCAAAAAACGGTTACAAAGACTCCACAGGAAAATGGAGTGGCTGAGCGCATGAATAGAACAATAATGGAGTGTGTACGGACTATGAGATTGCATGTTGGGTTGTCTTTAAACATGTGGGTAGAGGCTGTAAACACTGTTGTTTATTTAATTAATAGAGGTCTCTCTGATCCTTTGGGTTGTGGTATTCTAGAGGAAGCATGGACAGGTAAGAAGGTGAGTTATTATCTTCTCAAAACCTTTGGTTGTGAAGCATTTGCATATGTAAATTCTGAAAATAGAACCAAGCTTGATATAAAATCAAAGAAATGTATATTTGTTGGATATTACATTGATGAATTTGGTTATAGGCTTTGGGATCTTGAAAATCAGAAAATTGTGAGAAGCAGGGATGTCATATTCAATGAGAAAGTGTTGTACAAAGATCAGTTGCAGCAGCTTGAGAAGAAAGAAAATGATTATGAAGTGCTCGATGATACTTCAAACAACGATGTTCCAGTGGTTCCTCATGCTTCGCAACAACAACAACAACAAATACCACAAACTCCAACAAATGTTAAACGATCTTCAAAAATAAGTAGACCTCCAGAAAGCTTTTCTCCCTCTTTGTATTCTATTTTATTAACTAATGCTGGTGAACCGGATGTTATGATGAAGCTATGCGGGTGGATACCAAGGTTCAGTGGGAGCATGGAATGGAAGAAGAAATGGACTCCTTCTTGAAAAATGAGACTTGGGAATTATGCAAGTTGCCTGCAGTAAAAAGGTTTTACCAAGCAAATGGGTTATAAGCTGAAAGTGGAGGATGGAAGTAAGAAAAGATTTAAAGCCAGATTAGTTGCAAAAGGATTTGTACAGAAAAAGGGTATTGATTTTGATGAAATCTTTTCTCCAATTGTTAAAATGACTTATATTTGTATTGTTTTAAGTATTGTGGTTGCTCAAGATTTGCATTTAGAACAGCTTGATGTTAAAACAACCTTTCTCCATGGTGATTTGGAAGAGGAAATATATATGGAATAGCCACAAGGATTTGAGGTCAAAGGTAAGGAGAAACTAGTGTGCAGATCTAAGTCACAAGGTTCGAATTCGAGTTCGACAACATTGAAATTCGGATGAAATTCGACAAAGAAAAAATTGGAAAAATAAAAAATTCGGATTAAATTCGTCTTATAATGAATTAAAATTATTTAAAATAAAAGAATAATATAGTAAATTTAATTTAAATATTTAAATTTGTTAAATTTTATACAGTAAATATTACCAATATAAATATAAATTAAATATTTTAAAATATTAAATTTTAATTTATTAAATGTTAACATTAAAAAATAGAATTCAATAAAACAATTAAAAAAAATGATATTAAATATAAAATATATTCACTCTTAAATTTTTAATAAAAAAATAATTTAAATAAAATAATACTTAATATTAAAAAATATATTTTTATATTTCCGTTACATTTTATAAAATCATGAATTTAAGAAAAAAAACCTAAAAAATTAAAATTAGATCGATGCAATGTGTTCCAAAACCTTTAATCTGAACTGCCTTAGAATCGAAGCTTGTGATATGTTTGAATCCATTATGAATACAGAGCTGAAGAAAATGGGAGATCTTTATAAAATAATTTGAAGGTAAGCGATTCCGTGCAAGTAATGGTGAAGGAGCGCGTTGAACACGTCTAAGGCTTTGCGACAGAGGCACCAACGTCTGCAGGTTGAAGCACTTTGAGAGAATGTCATCAAGAAAATCACCAATTTCTCTAAGGAAATGGTGTGACGATCAAGAGATATTTCTGCAAATTGAAAATGTCGCCAATGATGGAGTCGGGGAACAACACGATCGACCAGGAATCCTATCCTGTGGAGCAACACAATTGGAAAAAAAACCCGTAACAAATATATTTGAACAAAAAACCATATCAAATTTTTCCTGTACAAATGCCATGGCGAAATTTAACGAATTTAATTGAAAAGTTTGAAGTTCGCCAAAATTCAAATTTCATGCTTAAAATTCGACGAATCTTGTGACTTAGGTGCAGATTGAAAAAAAGTTTATATGGCTTGAAGTAAGCATCTTGGCAATGGTATATTAAATTTGATAGTTTTATGGCTGAGCAAGACTACAACCGGTGTAATTCAAACCATTGTGTTTACTTTAAGAGGTTAGATGAAGATAGCTACATTATTTTATGTTTATATGTTGATGATATGCTTGTAGCGAGGTCTACATGGATCACATAAAGGAATTAAAACAACAGTTAGCAAATTCATTTGCTATGAAAGATTTGGGTGCAACAAAACAAATCCTTGGTATGAAGATTACAAGAGATAGGAAAAACAGAAAATTGTTTTTATCTCAGGTTGATTATGTTGAAAAGGTGTTGCAAAGATTTCATATGGAGACTGCAAAAGCTATCGGCACACTTTTGCCCAGTCATGTCAAATTGACTAGGATATATGTCCAAAGACACAAGAGGAAAAAAAAAGCCCAAGGTACCATATGCTTTAGCTGTAGGCAGTTTAATGTACGCCATGGTATGCACGAGACTAGATATTGCACATGTCATAAGAGTTGTTAGCAGGTATATGAGTCATCCCTGAGTTGAGCATTAGAATGCGGTAAAATGGATTCTCAGGTACCTGAGAGGTACATCCAATAAATGTTTATGTTTTGGGGGCTCTAATACTGATTTAAAAGGCTATGTTCACTCAAATTTGGCAGGGGATATAGATACCAAGCAGAGTACCACAGGTTATGTATTTACAGTTGGTGGGATAGCAGTGAGTTGGATTTCTCGATTGCAAAAGGTGGTTGCTTTATCCACCATGGAGGCAGAGTATGTTGTTGCAACAGAGGCAACAAAGGAGATGATATGGCTGCAACTTTTCATGGAAGAGTTGGGCAAACAATAGGCTGAAAATCACTTGTTTACAGTGTTGTACCCAAACCAATTTTTTTTGCTTCATTAAGGCATTTTGCTTAAAATGGTCTAAACCTTGTAAAAATGAGGTCAAAACTTAGTTTTTGGGCAAATCAAATATGGGCTTTTAGTTAGTGTGATGTTAGGAAGATATTGGCAAAATTTAAAATTTTTGAAAATTAGGGTTTTCCGACCTTGTTTTTAGGTCAAAAAACCTTAAAAATAGAAACTTGTCAGAATTGGTTGAAATTAATTTTGATTGGCTTATTTTGGATCACAATCACATGGTGAAGTCAGTTTCAGTTAAAAGTTAGTTTAAGTTTGGTGGGTAGTTTTCACTTTTTCAATAGAAAAGTTAAGACCTCCAAGATCGTCAATGACAGTTGGCTAGTACCAGGTGTCAAAATTTAAGCCTGAAACACAAAGCAAAACATTCTATGATGAGAGATGCTTCTTGACGGAGGGGATTTTCAAATGGCAAAAAAAGCTAAATAATATTCTAAGTTTGGAAACACTTTCACTTTGTAACGTGGGAGACACTTGCATAATCAACGTGCAAATCAACTTTATAGTGTTCGTACATGTGAAAATGGTGAAATACAATCACACACGTGTCAACAACAGTAATGCTTCTACGTGATCAACTCAACAGCCGACACGGTGTTCGCAGAGCACGAAACGGAGGAAATTATCAAGTCCAAAGCAAATTTGCGCCCCTGTAGCCCAAGGGCACCCTTCATTTTGGAGGTTTAGATACAGTTGTTTCTGGTTGCGAATACATTCTCTTTTCGGTTTTCAATCAGCTTTCCGACAAGCTATGGAGCGAGTTCATCTGAGTTGCAAAACTCCAACAAACAAAGGCAAAAGCAGAAAGTACGAGAAGATTACACATCACAAAGGAAGTCAAAATTGCAGTTTTTGCGCCCCTATAGCCCAAGGCCGCCCTTGAATTAGACCCCTCAGAAGATGGATTTTGCAGTTTCTGTTTCCAGGGAATCTTTGGTGATTCAGCCCAGCTTCACGATGCACCCGTTCTTAAGATCGTCAAACAAGCTGAGTGATCGTGACAGTAGTTCCAATGCGCATGTAAACCGGACGTAGTATAAAATGAAATATCAAATTGCTCCTTTGGTGGCTAGGGGTGCCTTGCCTTTAGGCCAGTCAGATGAGGTTTCTTGTAGTTGTCGTCTTCACGAGACTTGTGTGCAGAATCCTCCTAGCTACGCAATGAATCTATCCGTTAGCCTTCAAAATCTATCAATCGCCTGTAATCGAAGAATCTATGCAAAATGGAGACAAGTGGAAAAATGGCTAAGGGTTTTACACATTGCCTTGAAAAAGGCGCCCTTAAATGCAGTCTGTTCACTTGTACCTCCCAAGAACATCTCTTCCAAGCTGTTCCAGCTACGCAACAAGCTTGTCAACACGTAGATCGAAACAATCCAACTCTCAGTAACGAGGGTGAAAGTAAGACGGTTGAAATTTACAAAATGTAAAATCATAAAAAAAATTTTTTTGCTCCTCTACAAGCCAGGGGCGCCCTTGCATTTGAGGGTCTTAATCCAACATGCAAGCTTTGCACATGCTCAGGTGCGTTAGTCTTCCAGCTACGCGATGGATCCAGCATCCAGTCGGCAGGAGTCATCGTTCACCGACAACGGCAAATTGAAGCATCAAATGGCAAATCAAAAAAATGGCTTAAGTATAGAATTTCTTACGAACTTACATATCTACTTGGAAAAGGCGCCCTTCATTTTGAGGCACCAGATCCAGCTTTTTGAGGTCACAACTCCCAAAAGACATTTCATCAGTTTTGATCTAGCTACGCGATGAATCCTGCAATTCAGTAACAACGTTACCCGGGCACCCGAAAATCAAGGTTCAACAGAGGCTTTTGTGATGTTTTTAGCAAGCTACAAAGTAGGAAGTTAGCAAACAATCTCAAATTTTGCAAATGGACGCCTAGAAAGTCAAACTTTGACTTTTTGAAATCAAAAGAATATTCTAAGGCGACCCAAAAAGAGAGACTTCAGTTAACTTAATAAAATAATATTAAAATTCAGTTTCCGCTTGTCAAATGTGCAAAGGGCGAATTTCTTCAATATTTTAATATTGGCACCTATTTTGAGACTCAATTGAGTTTTGCATGTTGAGTGGAACTGAATATTTTAATATTTTAATATCTTTGAGACTTCAACTCAATTTTTGTTGCACAAAGTGGGGTCGAATCAGATTACTTCTTTCTAAATCAGGGTTTCTTCTTGCAGTTGGCGACATAAACCTAAGATTTTCTCTATTTATTTCAAAATGGCGTCCATTTCTCTCGTAACAGGTTGAAGTGCAAGCGAATTTTCTCTTGTGCAAGCATTCAAAGGCATAATTTTTCAGACTTCCTTGCAAATACAGTCCAGAATAATCAGCAAAATTCAAACAAACATAGGCGAATTTCTACAGAAGCAGAGAAAGCAAACAAATAAAACTTCTATCTTTTGTCTAAATTTCTTCTATTCTCGTCTTAGGTATTCTTCGCATGTCAAAGAAAATGGCCATATTTTCAAAAAGAGAGCATCTAGGTTCGTGTATTTCAGCATCAATGACAATACCATGTTGATGTCTTAGAATATTTTGTGAAAATTGCCCCGCTACCTCTATTCTAGAGCACTGTGCTTTTTTCGGGAATTTTCTTTGCATGTGGGCCTAAAACACATTTTTTCCAAAATCCATCGATATGGATTGTCAAAGAATTCAGTTCTGCACAAAACCCATGTTCCAAATTTTCTGGGAAAAAATTGCCCTTAGCCCCTCAGATCTCGACTGAAAACTTTTTGCACGTAGGCCTAAATCTCACTTTTTCACAATTTTGTTAATCTAGGTCATCTTTGAATTCGATTCTACACAAAACCCACGTCTCAGAATTTTTCGTGAAAGTTGCCCTCCAACAAGCTATTTTTAGCCTCATTTGGAGTGATTTTTGGCTTTCCGGAGAAGTTGTCAAAACATAGCCGTGTTCACAGTCAATGGGCAAGTTTTTCAGAATGCAATACACACATAATGAATTCAGGACCAAGTCAATCCTAATTCATGATTTCATCGGAATAGTTGACACAAACTTGCATAAGGTACTTCCGCAAGCCGTTTTGGATCCGAAAAAGATAAATTCAACAATACTTCAAAACATTGAAAGGTTCAGGTTACTTGATTTCTTGTATCAAGCATTACAATTCTATTGCCCCTGAAATTCAGTCAGCGAATGGACGAGTGATTTGCAATCTCAAGCCCCATGGCATTGAGAAGTGTTTTGGTATTCCTTCACATCCAAATAGTCGGATCATTACCATAGAACTATGTGAAAAAGCGTTCAATGCTGATAAGGATGTACGTCAAAACAAAATGGCGAAAAGATGGTTGAAAGAAATGAAAAATAAATTGCCACATAATGTCGATCACGATGAGTTCAAGGATGAGTATGCGATTTTGATCACTCTTCTTAATCGTATCTCCAATCATTCAGATGCAAATAAATTCCAACCTTGGATGTATTATGTCATTGCTCAGATTGTTTCCAGGCGAGAATATTATGACAGGGATTCTTTGATCAGCAACGTCATTCACAAACAGATTACTGGATTCCTTGTTGCCCATAATTTTCACATGTGTTCTTATCTCGTATACTTGATTGGATATCAAAATCAGTTTAGAGGTTTGAACACCACGGGCGTTCTCAGTGTGCAGAAAGTTTATCTGTACTATGATCAGCTTGAGTTCACGAAGTCTGAACGACATTTCAAGCGTGTGCAAGAAGCATTCTTGATGTACACAGTGAGAGGCCTAGATCGGGACTTACATGTTTGTATTTCAGCAGTTGCTCGAGAGGCAATGGCAGAATGGGCAGACTGGTTCATTCAGTTCCCTACATATGCTTACATCCATGTCTACGGTTATATAGGTAATCCAGCCATGCTACCACGTTATCCTTCGGATAAGACGGTATTCATGGAGTTTCTAAGGCAATTGTTTGAAGTCCATACAGGGTTGCGTAACAAGCGCAAGCCGGCAGCCAGTTTTCCTTTGCAAATGGGAATCTAACGATGTAAAATAGCAGTTGATGCCAAGGCTGCAGGTCAAGAGTTAGAGATCCTCAAGCTCAAGTACCTTATCAACACACGTGCATTTGACCCTTGGGGTTATTATTCAACGCGTCTTGGAGGTCAGCTGCGAGGATGATTTTGAGGTGTGCCGACGCAGTTACAATAGGTTCACTCTCTCACAAATTTCCCTTTACATGTCAGAGGATGTTGAAGGGTTGTCAGATGACGATGGGGATATACTTCCTCAATTCTTCAAAGAGAAAATTGATACACAACCACTTCCAGTGGTAGATTGGTACACCCAAGAGTATTCATCCGTGGAAGAGAGAACAAGTAGAGCTATTCAAAATAGCATACTCTACCTAGAAAGTAAGAAAACAAGGAGGGCAGCCATACCAAGCACAAAGCCACCATTGGTGGAATCTACACTTCCATCCTCGTCAAAGCCTAAACAAAAGAAAAGCAATAAGCCTCCTCAGAGAAACAAAGTGTCTGATAAATCAAAAGGGAAAGCACTTGTTGCAGAAACGCGGGTGGAGCTAGCTACGAATACAGTTTAGAGCATGCCAGAGTCAAAGGTATGACCTCCTTTGCCATCGCCAACACCACAGTAGCTCCCAATTCCAATTCACATTAATTTGGACTTAGACTCGCCATTGCGTAGCCATACTTCTACACTTTCCGCCTCATCAAGACCTCCTGTGACTAGCACCAATCCATCCAATGAGATTAGTCAAGACTTGTCTTGGCTTGAGAATCAGCTGGGTAGGAAGAGGAGGTAGCCGTCATACATACTTGACCACTCAGACTTTGATCACATCTACCAAGATCCATCAGATAAGAGGATTAAGAAACAAGTTCATGTAGAGAGGAACGCTGAGAAAGAGATCATTGTAGAAACTATAGTACCTCCACCAGACAAGAATTTGGATGAGTTGGAAGTTGAGGACTTTGAAGTTATCAAGGTTAACCTTGGTAGGAGCACACGCCAAACAAAGGTTGATTTTCTTCGAGTTGCAACTGACGGCATAATGGATAGAATGGCAAAAGACGGAGAAGACAAGGCAGCCCTTAAGGCTGAAAACAAGCAGCTTCGTCAATACATCTCTAATCTCATCCATAGGCCTGAGAACGTCACCACTTCACTCCCACAAATGGTATAGCCACCAACATAGCAAGGTCAACTTAATCAGATGGTTGTGTACGGGAAGTGCATGATGGATTGGGAAGAGGAGTTTATCACCAAGGGTCGCTTTGTACTTGCAAGGCTATTTCAGTAGAGATACAACGCCTGCGAACTCCATTTGCAAATTTAGGATTCAGAGCGCAGCTTGGCGGTTGACAAACCTAGTGATGAAATCTTGATCGCTCACCTAGGGACGGCATATGACTCGGTCACTGATGAAGAAGATAGAGAAGCTATTTATGATTGGAAAACACAGTTAATCTTCAAGGCAGAAATACAGGAAAAAATAACTTCAGAGTTGGCCGAGAGTAGAGAGCATGTGACTACTGCACTTCATTATGTGAAAACTTTTGTGTCACAGGTTTCTTGCCGATATCAGTGTGAGGGTGGTGAGTATATTGAGCTTGCAAACATTTAGTCAGAATTGCAAACACTCATCCATGGTATTTTCAGTGGAGACTCTGTTGGCTGTAAGTTAGATCAACTTACAGTCATGTCAACATTGTTCGATGAGGCAGTCAGAAGAAGAGGTGAACTTCAAAGCCAGATCACAAGTGGTGAGGATATGTTGCGCAGACATCGTGTATTACGAAAGAGTATCAGTGCCTCAGATGGTGATGCAAACAACGATCTCATGGAGGGGTTAGTTGCTCGAGATCAGGGCCAGTGAACTTCAGTTCAAGGCATCCCACATTTTCCAAGATAGACATTAGACACAAGAGTTGAACTCGATGCTCCTTTACGAGTTAACTCATTGTTCCACAATGCACGCTATGTCTTTCTTGGAAACATTTTTGTATAGTTGGATTTATTAGTTAGTTTTCATTTCAATAAGGATGTGCAAGTTGCACATGTCCATTTTGTTGAGTCTTATTTCAGTTAACTGATGGTATCTTTCCAGTTAACGGTGTAGTTTATTTTCCTTAGATTTAGAGAATAAAGATCTTGCATGCTCGCAAGACTCTAGTTGACTCAAGGTGATTTTAGGGTTGCCTACACCTTTGATGTCTATAAAAAAGAGCATTCAGCTCATTTGTAAATAACTTTTGCACACAATAACAATATATGTTGGGCCAACCTTGCTTGTAATATTGTTATTCTATGTCTATTCATGGGTGATTACTGTATTAATGAATGGTTGTGCCACCTTGCCTTCATGTTATTACTATGATGTTTATTCAAATCTTAGTTAAATGAGGTTGCTAGTTAGATCGTTTATTGTATGCGTGTCTCGTCTATGCAATTTATTGTCCTAGTTGCTTACCTTTTGTTATGTTAATAATAAGCCTATTCAGATGAGCAAATTGTCGAGCCACCTTGCCCTCATGTTGCAAATCTGGACTTAAAGCTTATCGTTTGATGTGTGTCAACAAACCTATTCAGCCAAGCAAATAGTTGTGCCACCTTGCCTTCACGTTGTGAATCTGTACTCAATTTATCGTGCATTTGTTTGTTTTAATAAACTTCTTCCCAGCCAAGCAAATAGTTGTGACACCTTGTCTTCACATTGTGAATCTGTACCTGAAGTTTATTGTGTAATCACATTCCTGCTCCTTTTCCTCATGCTCTGTTTTCTTCAGGAGATTGGATAGTTTAAAGCTTTTAGTTTTTAGTTGTAGTTAAGACCTACGAAACTAGAGAAAATCTTTAGCTGCAACATCCTTGGCTTTCTTAACCTTGTGCCTCTTCCAGCTGAGTCAAAAAGATAGGATTTCGATATTTTACTTTTAGAACGCATATCAACAAAAGAGGGAACTTCCCCTCCTAATTTGAAGAGCAATCATTACGCACTATGCATAGTTGTCCGTACCAACTCGCACTAAAAAGGTGCTAATTTTTACGCCAAATACAGACAACCAGAGTGTTATACATCTTGCAAAGAATTTTGCCTTGCACTCCAAAACTGAACACATACATTTGAGATATCGTTTCATTCGGTCAGTTTTGGAGGATGGACAAGTAAAGCTAGAAAAGATACATACAGATGCCAATCCAGTGGATATGTTTACAAAGGCAATGACAAGGGAGAAGCTGAGCTCCTCTTTAGCTTCGGTTGGTCTTCATGCTTAAAAGTATAACAATGCAGCAAGGTCCAAGGTACTTATTTCCAGTGGGAGTTGTAAGTGCAGTGATGTCGTCCAGGATTAGTCTCCAAGTTGGAGATTGTGTTGGTGTGGAGCCTAACCAGTCTCCAAGTGGGAGATTGTTGGTATGTGGCGATTGATCATGCTATACTGTACACTCTCCTACTTTTTTGCGTCATCACTGAAAAAAGAAAAAATTGACTTTGTAGAACCCTGATTTCTAGAAGTTTCTAAAAAGCTTGTAATAAGCAGTTGGGATGGTAGTTGCAGTAGGGCATTATTCGCGAGATTGTAATATGTTTTTGTAATGTCCCCATCCTAGGCAGTACAGTTGATTCAGGGGTTACCCTATCATTCAGATCCTCGTAGGCTGACAAATGTGTTTAGAGGGTCTTCTACTGCAGTTACCCAGTGGTTAGGGACACTACTCCATCAGTTGATCCAAGTTTGAACCTTTACAGATGCTTACAGAGTGTTATTCAGGCACTTACTATTTATAGTAAATCAGGCATGCAGGAGTTACTATTAATAGCAAGGCACCTGGTTCAATTTGTCAGCTCAGTTTCGACCCAATTTGATGAATTGATGAGCAAACAATGTTTACTTGTGCATTTAATGATTATTAAAAGATTATCAATTTGACTTTATAATATAAAGTCACTTTAATAAAATATTGAAGTAATTAAAAGGCAAATTATAAAGTATTTAATACTTTATAATAAGGGAGATAAATAATAATTAAATGAGTATTTAATTATTCACCAAAAGGGACGCCATTTATTAATAATTTGCCTAAGTCTCTAAAGAGGCGAATTATTAAGTTATTAAATGCATTTAAGTTGATTTTTGGAGAAGGGTCGAACTTTGTGAAAGAGTATATATTTCTCTTGAAGGCAAATCGAATTCATTATGTTATGATTATTCAAATTTGTCTTTTCTCTCTGAGAACATTTGGGTTTGTGAAACAAGGGTTTCAGCAGATCATCGGGTTTTGGAGAACATTCCCTCTTCAGAATTAGACATACTGAGACTGTGCAATACCAGTTAAAGATTGTCAATTGAGTGGTTTCATCCAAAGGTCATTACAGAGCATAACAAGAAGATTATCAACAAGTTATTGAATCATTTTGTTTCCAATCATGATTCTTGTTCATTACCATTAGTTACCCCGCATCTGGCACACATATCAAGGCTGTACAGATTTTCCATTTGTTGGTACAAGCCCGTACTTCTCTTCTTGTCAAAAACGCCTTGCCTGTTTGGGCGATTTGACTCCCAGAGGTGGCGCCTAGGGTTTGTGGAGTTATTGCAGCAATTTCGAGGTGGGAGATTGCCTTTTGCCATTCAGTCGTACCATTTCATGGTCTGTCATAGGCGGCTGCAAGCTCATCCAGGTTTTTAATAAATAGTTTGTTTTTTATCTATATGCTTGATCTCAACAATTGTAATCGCTCTGAAAGAAATATAAATCATTTGTCTCTAGTCTATCAATTGTATTCTTTCATTTTCAGCCTTCCAGTATTTATTTAGAATTTTCAAAGCATTTCTTTCAAAATCGCACCATTGCAAAAAACTACAAAAAAACTCAAAAACAAAGAAAACACAACAAAACACTACATACACTGCCAGAGTTTGGGTTGAGAGACACCTGGTCTCTTACAGTGGTATCAAAGCACAGAAGTCCTGCCAACCTATGCTTTTTTAGTCTGAAGTTTGCTTTTTAGATGCTTTTTCATGAGTAGAGACATTTTTTCTATAGTAAGGGTAGAGGAACAAGCAGAGTTGAGGATTGGACAGGTCCACCCATTCCAGAAGGTGAAACAGTATCAGGGATTCTCAGTATTCACAAATCTAGCTCCAGTAGTAGTGAAAACAATGTGACTACACTCATGGCAAATCCAAGGATTCCTAGACATTCAAGGAAAGAAAAAGAAAATGCTGAGATGACTGAGGCAGAATTCAAGAGTAGACATGACAACATGATGGACATGATGTCACAGCTGATAGGTACCATGAGATAGTATACTCCGCCTCACCAACATTACACTCAGATAAGGCAGTCTAGTGGCTAAGGAGGCATAGACCAGCCACAAATATCTGTACAGCAGCAGCAGTCACCAGTTGTTCATGAGCGTAGGCCTGGACAACCTACCTTCATTACTCGAGAGGCACCACCGACTCCAGTAGCAGAGCAGCAGGGTCACCAACTAGAGTTCTAGCTACAGCATGGCACATAAATGGCAAACATGACCAGATTCTTTGAAGAGTAGTCGACCTTGGCTCTTGAGATTAGGCAATCATTGACATTTCACGAGTTCATGGACATACATAGGCCCAAGGGTGGAGGTAGATTTGAACGCAGAGCTCCGCAGTACCATCCACCACCACAAGTGAACAGAGATCTTCAGCATGCGGTGAGCAAGATTGTCTTGCCTTATTTTGATGGCTCGGATAAAAGCTCAGCGAGGTCTTGGGTATGGAAGTTAAACAATTACCTATCTTTGAAACCTATGCAGGAGGACGAGGCCATTAAATTTGCCAAACTACACCTTGATGGGTTAGCACATGATTGGTGGCATCACGGCATGTACACGTTGGGTCATCATCAGGTTACTACTTACCAGGAATTCACCCACAGGCTCATAGAGCGTTTTGACAAAAAAGATCCAGAACTTTACTTTAGAGAGCTAGCTCAGCTCAGACAGACAGAAAGTTTGGATGCCTACATTGGTGAGTTTCAGAGGGTTGCAGTCATGGTGACAGGTATTTCAAAGAGGAGACTTGTCATTCTATTCATTGAAGGCTTGTATGAACCAATGAGAGGTTGGGTTAAGGCATTTGATCCTCCCACGCTTCAAGAAGCAATGAGGAAGGCACGCAGTATGGAGCTTGCAGCACCTTGCAGCAAGTTCTCTTCATGATCCACACCCAACTCAAGGCCTAATAAATCATTTGACAGAGATAGACCCTTTGATAGGAAGAGGGATCCACCTGATCCTAGGAAACAAAATGCACCGCCCTTTGACAGAGAAACATTGAACGATTTACACAAGAAAAAGTTGTGTTTTTGGCGTAAGGCACCTTATGATGAAAAACATGTATGCCCCCTCCGTCCTAAAGCCAAGTGTAATCAGATGGAGTGGTTTTATGAGGATGAAGAGCAATCTGATCTGTCAGACCAAAAAGTTGATGCGGAGCAATCAGATGATGAGAAATCTGAAAATGATAGTCAAAATGATAGTCAAAATGATGGTGGAAAGAAACTACAGGAAGCACACTTGACTAGTCTTCAGAGAGATGGTTCCTTTAGGTTTCGTGGGCTCCTAGCTGGTCAAAAGGTGATAGCATTGCTAGATACAGGTGCAACACACAACTTTATAGATGCACGTTTGGATGAGAAGCGTGGCATACAGACAGAGGAGTTTGAGGGTATCCGAGTTAAGGTAGCTGACGGATACACTCTTAAGTGTGACAGGAAAAAAACAGATCTTCCCATGCGGCTTAATAATTATGATTTCAAAGCTGAATTTTATGTTGTTAACATGGGAGATACTGATGTAGTACTTGGCATGGCCTAGCTTCACGATTTGGGTGAATTTACACTTAATCTACGTGATATGGAGATGAAGTTTAAGGTCAATGGGAAGCCACACGTGATTAAAGCCATCAAGGACAGCAACTTCAGGGTTGCATCTTTTAGACGGATGGAGAGGCTCATTCATCATGATATGATAGAGTGGGCTGCTGAGTGTACGTTGATGCCTGCACAACAGGAGCACCACAAGCATGAGTACCATCCTGACATTCAGGACCTAAGAATCAAATACCTATGCTCCACGAGGATGCGTCCCATATGCTTTTTGCCCATTTCCCGTATCGAGTACAAAACGGGGACGCAGGTACGGCTAGGAAACGTACCCTGGCCACCCTTTTTTGCCCTCCAAGTACCTGAAACTTCCAGAGGACTTTTAGCCAAATTTTAGGGGACTTGCAGTACTCGGTTCTGCCCAGCCATACCCCGACCGTACCGGGTACGGCTAGCAGTACCCTATGGCCCAGCAAAGAAAAAAACTTTTTTTTTTAAAAGTCAAAGTTATTTTATAAAATAAAAGCTATGGGCGGCCCACAAGGGATGGCCCATCACACTTGACCTAATGTAAGTGTCATATAAGCTCCGATGACGAGAGCAATGCTGATTTAGACCTACTTTTTGCTGATTAGGGACACTAGACAGCGATATATTTTCTTAGATTCATATTTATCATGTCATTTCATAGTTGAGACTTTAAGCCTTTGGGCATTTTGGTTATAATTATCAGACTCTTATTTATATGTATGCACATTGATAATGAAAAGCATTTGAATTCTGTTAATTTGTTTGTCGCTTCTCATGTGAAATCTCAATTCAAGTCTAATCATATGTAATAAGCTTATACAATGTCTAGAATGAATGCTTTATCAATGTTATGCTATGAACATTTGAAATTTCTCTATTTTTTTATCAGTCATCCCCTACCGTCCCTTAAAAAATGACCCAAAAGTACCCCAGTACAAGAAACTCGTCCCGATGTAGCGGGTACTCGCCGTCCCTGAAACCCCATGGAGCATTGTCAAATAATCTAAGGTGTTTGATGATATTCCACCAGGTAGACCTCCAAACAGTGGAACTGAACACATTATAGAGTTGGAGGAGGGCGCAAAGCCCATTATGATCACACCATACAAACATCCGAAATGTCTCAACGATGAGATTGAGAAAACAATCAGTGAGTTGTTGGCTATAGGACACATCAGACCTGGCAAAACACCTTTTGCTTCATCGGTTGTAGTGGTGAAGAAAAAGGATGGATCATTACGAATGTGTATTGATTACCGTCAACTCAATAAAAGAACTATTAAAAACAGGTATCCTATTCCCCGCATTGATGAGTTGATTGATGAGTTGCATGGTGCTATCTTCTTCACGAAGATTGATTTGAGATAGAGGTACCATCAGATTCGGATGAGGGAGCAAGACATTGAGAAAACTGCTTTCAGGTGCCATTGCGGTCACTTCGAGTTCTTGGTTATGCCTTTCGGTCTAACCAACGCCCCTGCCACTTTTCAGGCTACGATGAACAGATTTTTCAGCTCTCAGCTACGGAGATATGTGTTGGTCTTCTTCGATGACATTCTGGTGTACAACAGGTCATGGGAGGTGCATTTAGCTCACTTGGATACAATACTGAGTATTTTGGCTCAGGAGTCCTTGTATGCCAAGGAGTCCAAGTGTGAGCTAGGCATGGCTGAGTTGTTGTATCTTGGGCACATCATCAGTGCCAAGGGAGTCAGTATGGACCCTAAGAAGGTCCGAGCTACAGTTGAGTGGCCAATTCCTGAGAACCTTACCCAACTCAGAGGATTCATTGGGCTATGTGCTTTCTACAGAAGATTTGTTTGTGGGTTCTCACGTCACACCGCACCCCTCACTGATTTGACAAAGAAGGGGGCATTTACTTGGTCACCACAGGCTCAGGATTGCTTTGACAGATTCAAGGTGATTATGACTTCGTGTCCAGTATTAGCATTGCCAGATTTTACAAAGTCATTTGATTTGTATTGTGATGCTTCAGGAGAGGGCATCGGTGTCATGTTGATGCAGGAGAGACACCCTATTGCTTTTCAAAGCAAGAAGCTTAGGGGTCCTGAGAGATTCTATAGCATTTATGACAAGGAAATGTTAGCTATTATGCACGCTTTGGCTAAGTTCAGGCAATATCTGGTGGGCAGCAAATTCAATGTGCGTACAAACCATAATAACCTGAAACACTTCCTTGGACAGCGAGACTTAAATGAAAGACAACAAAAATGGGTCAACAAGTTGCAATCGTATGATTTTGATATTACTTTCATTAAGGGAAAGCAAAATGTTTTAGCTAACGCATTGTCTCGCAAACCTCAATTGAATGCTATGTCACAGATCTCCGAGGATTGGAGGCACAGGATTATCGCAGAATATGCTAAGAACCCATGGGCTTCTAGCATAGTTGATGGGTCAGAACAGGATAGTAAATACACCGTTGTGAATGACTTGATCATTTAAAAGGGGCGAATTTTTCAAGTTCTTGATTCAGATGTGAAGGATACAATTCTGAAAGCCTTTCATGATCTTCCTATGGCGAGCCATCCCAGTTATTTTAAAACATACAAGTTGTTACGGGAACGATTCACTTGGAAAGGGCTAAAAATTGATGTTCTTCAATATGTGCGAGAGTGCGTTGTTTGTCAGCAGAACAAACAGAGCACACATATCCTGCCGGTTTGCTTCAACCACTTTCGATACCTGACAGGAAGTGGGAATGTTTATCAATGGACTTTATCACGGGCTTGCCGAAGGCCCAAGGGAAGGATTGTATTTATGTGGTTGTTGATCGGCTGACAAAATATGCCCATTTCTTTTCGATCACCACTACATTCACAGCATCGCAAACTGCAGAGCTCTTCTTCATAGAGGTTTTCCGGTTACATGGTTTGCCTCAGACTATAGTCAACGATAGAGATAGTCTGTTCATGAGCAAATTTTGGCAGGAGTTGTTCAGAACTTCAAACTTTGTGGAACCGAACTAACACTTAGTACCAGCTACCATCCACAGACAGATGGACAAACGAAGATCGTCAATAAGTGGGTGGAAGGATATCTGCATAATTATATAACTGGACAGCACAGAGCTTGGGTGAGGTGGATATACCTCTATGAGTATTGTTATAACTCTACTCACCACATGACTATACAGATGACACCCTTTATGGCATTGTACGGGTATGAGGCGCTTAACCTTTTGGATTTGGTGCTGAGTGATAACAGAGTGCCCAATGCAGGTGATATGTTACAGGATCAGCAGGATATTTTGAGGTCTCTTAGAGACAATATTCAGCAAGCACAGAATCAGTAGAAGCAGTATGCTAATCAGGAAAGGGTTGAGCGTTCTTTTGCAGTGGGTGACATGGTGTACCTTATGTTATAGCCTTACCGTCAGTCCACTCTGCAGAAGAGTAGTGCAGAGAAGTTGAAACCTCGTTACTACAGTCCATTTCGTGTCATCAAACGAGTGGGCAAGGTTGCTTATGAGTTGTATTTACCGGTGGATAGCAAGGTTCACAACGTGTTTCACGTTTCTCGCCTGAAGAAGGCATTGGGTCAACATGCGATACCTTCTCCAATAATGCCACCCCTTGATGATGAGGGGAAACTAATATTAGTACCCAAGACCATCCTCGATGTTAGAGAGAAACATCTTCGGAGGCAGGTGATCAGGGAATATCTGATCAAGTGGAGAGACTTGCCGGTTGAGGATGCTACATGGGAGACTGAGGAGATTTTATAGCATCCGAAGCTGAGATTGCTTGAGGACAAGCAATTTCAAGGAGGGCAGACTGGAATGTCCCCATCCTAGGCAGTACAGTTGATTCAGGGGTTAGCCTATCATTCAGATCCTCATAGGCTGATAGATGTGTTTAGAGGGTCTTCTACTGCAGTTACCCAGTGGTTAGGGACATTACTCCATCAGTTGATCCAGGTTTGGACCTTTGAAGATGCTTACAAAGTGTTATTCAGGCACTTACTATTTATAGTAAATCAGGCATGCAGGAGTTACTATTAATAGCAAGGCACCTGGTTCAGTTTGTCAACTCAGTTTCGACCCAATTTGATGAATTGATGAGCAAACAGTGTTTACTTGTGCATTTAATGATTATTAAAAGATTATCAATTTGACTTTATAATATAAAGTCGCTTTAATAAAATATTAAAGTAATTATTAAATGGCAAATTATAAAGTATTTAGTACTTTATAATAAGGGAGATAAATAATAATTAAATGAGTATGTAATTATTCACCAAAAGGGATGCCATTTA
Source organism: Sequoiadendron giganteum (assembly GCA_007115665.2). NCBI lineage: Eukaryota > Viridiplantae > Streptophyta > Pinopsida > Cupressales > Cupressaceae > Sequoiadendron > Sequoiadendron giganteum. Next base: position 597,036,003 of record CM021109.1, read on the forward strand.
TTAATAATTTGCCTAAGTCTCTAAAGGGGCGAATTATTAAGTTATTAAATGCATTTAAGTTGATTTTTGGAGAAGGGTTAAACTTTGTGAGAGAGTATATATTTCTCTTGAAGGCAAATCGAATTCATTATGTTATTATTCAAATTTGTCTTTTCTCTCTGAGAGCATTGGGGTTTGTAAAACAAGGGTTTTAGCAGATCATCGGGTTTTGGAGAACGTTCCCTCTTCAAAATCAGGCATACTGAGACTGTGCAATACCAGTTAAAGATTGTCATCCAGAGGTCATTACAAAGCATAACAGGAAGATTATCAGCAAGTTATTGAATCGTTTTGTTTCCAATCATGATTCTTGTTCATTACCAGTAGTTACCTCGCATCTGGCACACATATCAAGGCTGTACGGATTTTCCATTTGCTGGTATAGGCCGTACATTGCAGCAGCAAGGTCGTACTTCTCTTCTTGTCAAAAATGCCTTGCCTTTTTGGGCGATTTGACTCCCAGAGGTGGCGCCTAGGGTTTGTGGAGTTATTACAGCAATTTCGAGGTGGGAGATTGCCTTCTGCCATTCAATCGTACATTTCATGCTCTGTCACAGGCAGCTGCAAGCTCATCCAAGTTTTTAATAAATAGTTTGTTTTTTATCTATGTTACACCGGCGTCGGGGACGGGGGGACGTCGGGACGGGGGGACAAGTTTCCGGGACGGGGGGACAAAGGGGCCTCGATTTGGGGACGGCGGGGGGACGGCGGCGGGGGGGGCGGCGGCTATATATACTATATACTATACATATGGTACTTAAAATGCTAGTTATGAAAAGATGTATAACAATATACTTGAACATTGAACATTGAACATTAAAATTTAACAATGAACTACTAGATGAACCATTGAACATTGAAGTTTTCAAATTTGAAAGTAGAATACGCAATACTACAATGTAACAATTGTCGAATCAGCAAATGGAAGATTTCTATTATAATTTATATCATAAAGATGATTACAATGAGTAGCATGATATGAATATCAAAACAAGTACAAACTACAAAGTCAAAATGCCAAAATGTAGTGAAGCAGGCGGAGGCCTCTAATCAATGTAATCATCCCTCGGGAGGTCGGCAAACTCCTCATCACTGGAACCACTGGACTCCCCAAGGTCAAGATCTGCCAAAGGAACACCAACCAGCCCTAAACCTGCAACATCCTCATCCTCATCAATCTGTGATGGCTCCTCTGGCTCTACATCCCATCGTGTTGCTGGGCTCTCCTTGTACACACGTGTCCTGCGGTCAGTGATACGCAAGGCACTATGTACAGCCACTAGCTTCTCTGCTCTCCTAGAGGTAAGTCTGTTCCTCTTAAGAGAGTGGATGAAGCTATAAGTAGACCAGTTCCTCTCAGAAGCTGAAGAACTAGAAACCTGAGACAACAAACGAATGGCTAGTGTTTTAGTCAGTGATTTCGGTCCATGACAAGTCCACCACAAAATCGGATCCTCCTGTGCCATAGTTCTTATATCCGCCTTTGCCGCAGCCTTGTAACCCCTAAGAGTAGCAAATTTTGTCCACTCAGTGCGAATGTTGCCAGCATCTTCAGCATCATACATTCTATCAATGCACTTGAAGAACCCTTCCTTCACCTCATCATCCTGAATCGGTGTAACTCTACCAGGCCTAGGCATGTACCACTTCGGATTCAATGAATAAGAAGCCATGTGCAAGGGAGTGTTTAGGCTATCCCATCTGCGCTGAATAATAGGCTGAATGTAAACATTGTAGAATGTTAGAGTGGGGTCCTTCTCTCGCACAACTGCCTTCATCTGGCCAAGCATCGAATCAATGCACTCATACACCTCTCCAAGGTTAGGTGCATCCCCATCCCCATATCTGATGACTTGGACAACTGGTTCAATGATGGCAACAATATATTTTGCATCATTCCAAAATCCATCACTCTTCACTATCTCCTTCACCCTCTTCCCCTGCTCTGTCCTGGCCCCATCCCACCGATTCCATTCTTGCGTCATAACCATGACTTGCAGTGGCTCTTGCAACTCAAGCATTCTCTCCATAAGAATGAAATAGGATGCATATCGGGTCTCAACTGGTTTCAAGAACTCCTTCTTCGCGAAGCTCCTGAAGATGGCATGTGAAGTGTGGTGGTTGCAGATATACATCTGCACATCTCTAGCATTGTTGACCACTCCTCTAATCCACTCAATCTTCCCCATGTCCTTGAGTGCATTGTTCATGGCATGCACACAACATGGAGTCCACCAAATATGTCTGTATGTTGTCTCGATAAGCCTCCCTGCAGCTCTGCACACATGTGCTGCATCTGTCACTACTTGGACCACATTTTGTGGCCCAATCTCCTCAATAGCTGCCCGAAGGATCTCAAACTGAAAATCAGCATCTTTTCGATGCCCTGAACAATCAACTGCCCTGAGAAAGAATGGGCCCTCTGAACATGTAACTATGACATTGATGAGTGGACGATGCCTAATATCCGTCCACCCATCCATAACAATGATGCATCCAGAATCCTCCCAACATGCCCTCATCGTCTCCATCAATGAACTGATCTTGGTATAGTTGTTATCCAAGATCGTTGTCCTCAATTTGTGCTCACCTGGTGGCACATATGATGGTCCTCCCTTCACCACCATCGACATCATCTCCTTATAATAAGGAGATCGAGCTACATGAAATGGGATTCCATTGGCAAAAAAGAACTTGCCAATGGAATCATCTATCTGATCCTTCTGGTGCACATTAAATAAATCAGCTATGGGGTTAGGCTGATTTTGCATCTTGCGTTTCCCCTTGCCCTGTTGCGATTCAGGCATAACACTATAGGTGGATGAAGGTCCTGAGGCTGCCCCTGACAATGTTCCTGCTCTAATATGTGGCTGCCTCTGCATATGCTGCTCCTGAATCTGCTGTATAGTCTGAATATTTTGCCTAGCAGACAAGGTAGTAGGCATAGGAATTGTCGCGTCATCTGGAACACCCCAAAGCTTGTTGAACTCAATTTTGTATTTCATATTTTTAGCTTCCTTCAAAAAAGCACATGCTCCCACACCTTTTCCTGGCCAAAAGAGGAAGTGAGCATTAACTCTGGTGATGCTCCCAAACCAATCATCACCACAAATGTTGCATTTCCATTTTCTCGTACCACCACATGATGTTGGGGCTGTTATTCTTGTTGCAAACTGTTTGAGAGGAGATTTGGGATCATAAGGACCCCTAGCCCACTCTGCCAAAAGCTGAGAGGGGCAATCTGTAGCAACTGCTGCACTAGCTATGGAACTAGTTTGTCTTTCTTGATTTGACCCATGTTCACCCCCCTCATTGTGCTCATCCTCATGCTCGGGTTCATATTCTGAATGGCTTGCATCATGAGAATGAGTTTCCAATTCCATCTCATCCTCACTCATTTCATGACTGTGGGAGCTCATTTTGACACTGCATTTCACAAAATGAAAAAAAAAAATCAATAAACACATAGTTTCAGCCTATGCCCTACTTTAAAATTAAAAAAATAAAACTCTATATTTTAAATTTTAAATTTCAAAACAAAATCTTAACTAATTTAGAAAATGTTTAAATGAAACAACAAGAATTAGAAATGAAACAACAAGAACTAAGAACTTATAATTTAGAAATGAAAATGAGAAAATTCAAAAAACTAAAACAATGAACATTGAAAATCAGAAAATAAAAGAAAAAATCAGTTCAAAACCTTACCTTTTGCTTGAAAAATCTCTTCAACAAGCTGAAGAATCTTCCTCCTCTTCTTCTTCTTGCTCCTTGACACTCCTATTCCACTTGCAATCACTCCTTTCACTCCTCCAATCACTGTTTCCTCAGCTCTTCAGTCTTCTTCTTCTTGCTGTAGCAGACAAGTAGAAATGCAAATGTGGATAAAAATGAAGTTAGAAGGGGCTTTTGATAGCATAGAAGAGTTTAGATGGGGCCCACATGCCCTTAGGGTTCGAATAGAACAAAAAAACTAATAAAAAAATGTTTTTTTTTCATTTAAAAAACGTCCCAATGGACTGTTCGCCGCGGGAGACGCCGGTGCGTTTCGGCGTCTCTAGCGGCGGGGGAGCAATCTGGTGGCGCCTCCGGAGACGGGGAGATGCCGTCCCCACGTCTCCGGGACGTCCCCGTCTCGGAGACGCTAGGGCCCGGGGGGGGGGATGCGTCCCCGGGGTTCACTGTTTTTTATCTATATGCTTGATCTCAGCAGTTGTAATCGCTCTGAAAGAAATATAAATCATCTGTCTCCAGTCTATCGATTGTATTCTTTCATTTTCAGCCTTCCAGTATTTATTTAGAATTTTCAAAGCATTTCTTTTAAAATCGCACCATTGCAAAAAACTACAAAAAAACTCAAAAACAAAGAAAACACGACAAAACACTGCATACATTGCCAAAGTTTAGGTTGAGAGACACCTTGTCTCTTACAGTTTTGCATTGGATAATAAAATGATTGGATGGCTGCGGTTTGTGGATGTAGCCCAAATTGGGTGAACCACGTTAAATTATTTTTGTTGTCTTGTTTCTGCTATAATTTTCTATGTGTTTTATTTCTCTGTTTTATTGATCAAATCTGCATTTAACTATTAGATATTTACCTTCTAACCCTAACAGCTTCTTTATCCTTGCCTTTAGTCGTTTTGATTTGAAGGCAAGTTTAGGATTCTTACTAGTAACACGAGCATCTTCTTTATTCTTTGTTCTCAATTCCCCCATTTTACCCAAATGCCCTTCAGTATCCTCTTCCTCTGATCCTGTTCTAAAAAACTTCAACTTTATTCTTTTATTTTCCAACCAAACATTAGTGTTAGCAAGAGTATGTTGGAACCTTTCCCTTACGGAAATATGGAAATCATCTTTGTTGATGGGTGTTTTCGCACTTCTCAACACAAGTAATGCGTAGGTGCATAACCTCTTTTGAAAGACAACTTTCTACAACAAGTTGCAAAAAATCATCCCAAGGTCTCTCGAGTGTCAGGTCATGACTTGCTTGGAATGTCTCAATTGGTTCATGTGATTTGTTGGTAATCACAGGGCAGCCTTACGTATGTTAAGTTGGAGGGAGATTGGTTCTCTAAATGGAGTTCTCAAGATGTTAGGATTGATGTGCAATTGCTGCAAGTCCAAAACAGCAATCTAAACTCCACTTTTATCATCAGATTTGGCTTTACAATGATGCCTGAACTTTGCTTAAATTACTATTTCAAAGAAAGGTCAAAAGGGAAAGGGGAGGAGGAAGTTCCTAGACCTACAACTACCAATGAACAGTGATAATGGAGAACGCTACAACGGACAGCCTTCCTAACAATATCATGAAACTAGTGCTATCTTCTAAGGTCTGCAGATTTTCAATTATTCATTCACAATGAAACATGAATGAAAGATGAAATTTAAGTGCAGCAATCAATTTATGTTTAGACTAGTTTTACACTGCTATTTGTCATCAACAAACAGCAAAAAGCATGAACAAGGAAGGGCATCAACACAACAATAGTCTTCGGCATCAATGAGCAACATCTATTAGTCTACTAAAGCATGTAAAACACATAGAACAGCAAAGTAAATCTACTCAAATCTATCAACTATGAGGAGAAGAAACATGAATGAAACTCAAGAATCTACCAAATCAATGAATTTCTATTAGAATTTCAACAGCATGTCTTTACAATAACTTAACTCTCTCTTGAAAATGAGAGGAGACCCCCTATTGATAGTTCTCAAAAAGAAAAATGAGTGGCCAAAATTCAATCTCATTGTGTGGCCAAGATTCACTTTACATTAGGGTTTCACCTACCCCCAAATATATAGGAATTTAAAACACAATGTTTGTCCTTATTTCTATTTTGTCATGTAGTGTTGCCTTGGTACTGTAGCTGTAGCAGATTTGTCTTCTAGTGGATTGCCCTTTTCAGCTACACTGTTAAGAACTCATCATCAATCACTAACTTTCCAGCCTCTTTCTACAGGGTGGCATACTCCACAAACTTTTCAATCAACATTTGGAGCTTATTCCACTCCATTATATATGATGCAACACTTGGAAAGTTAACTTCTTCAATTTGTTTGTAATCAGCTCCCAATTCTTTGTACATTTCGATGTATGCTTCACTTGTTCTGATTGGGTGAAGGCTCGAATGGCAAAATCCATAAAGTCCGGCGTTAGAGAGTCCACCGCCACATTTTCCATCTTCTTATGGAAATATGGCCTTATTTTCTTGGGGTCCAGCTTGATGGTAGGCATGTCATAATCCGTCATGAGCTTCAAATACTCCTCACAATCCGCCCGATGTTCCTTGACCCACTCCAAGTCGAGTTCCACTTCATGAAGCACCCGCTCCAGGACTTCTTTTTTGTGGTCTAGGCTCATTTTCCATGTCTCGACCAGCCAATGGTCATCTTTTGCCAAACCTACCTCCTTATCCCAAGTCCTCTCGGGCATTTTGAGGAGAGCCTCGAGCTTAGGATACGTAATCCTATATAATTTCGAGAAGTCGATACAAAATTTATGTGCCCTCGAGCTGCTTTTGCACTTCCTGAAACTTGTTTATCGTTCGAACGACATGACCAATGCCCATATCTCCATTGTAGATCACCCACCGAAACCAATCGTCAATAGCCTTGGCCCAATTCTTTCTTCTTTCTAGCTTGTTTATGTGGTCTTCAGACAACAACAGTGGTGGGGCCAACAATGTCGTGGGTTGCTCCTCAGCAGAAGACCATTGTTGTATGTAGGCAATGAGGTATGCCACTTGTGCCTTCAATTCCTCCTTGAAGGACTGATCCTTGTTCATTTGGTGCACAATCGTGGCAACAGACCCCTAGAGATGATCGATCTTTTGTTCCCTTGTGGTTGTACCCAGGTCAATGGTAGAGATATTATAATTCACCCCCTCTTCTTTATCTAGTACTGGGGTGGCAATTTGAACTCTTCAGAATCCCGATGCATCCATCGGGATATGGGATCTAACTTTTGGCTTATTTTCTTTCTTTGCTCCTATTTGAACCCGTCCTAAGATAGCCTCCAGTCTCTCCTTGGAATCCATGGGGGCAGGGGTCTTCTTCTGTAGTTGCTTTTCCAACCACTCAGGCATCTGAGATCCCTTCTTTGGTGATTCATGATCACCTTCTTCTTTCTGAGCATGTTGGATCTCTCTTTCTTCATGATATGAAGCTTCTTGCTTTGTTTTCTCTTCCTCTTCTTCATCTGAGTCTCGGATGAATACGGCCCTTTCTTCTTGTGACTCAATAGCAACTACATTTTCTTTGGGGCTATCTCCCCCTTCAAATGCTTCTTCCTGCTTGAGCTTTGTATGATGTTCTGCCTCAGGGCTTCTTTTCGTTTCAGCCTCTTCTTCTTGAGCCTCATCTTCCTTTTCTTCTTCCCTCTTGGGAGTTACTTCCTTTTGTTGATTGAGGCCTTCGTTTGGTTCCTTGGTCAGAGGCTCTATGGATACCTCTACATCTTTATCTGCTTCTTTCTTTTCTTCGGAAGACTGCCTCTCAAGCTCCTCTCCAACATCTTTGAGTTGTTCAGATAACTCCTCTTCAAGCTCCTGGTCAGAGGACTCTACTACGTACTTAGCGTCGGGTCTTTGACATCTTCCTTTGAGGATTGGGACCTTCCCTCTTCATATACCACCTCATCAATGACCAAGTTTTGAAGCTCCACATGCTCATGGTAGTCATCCTTGAAAGGATCCTCAAGTTCATCATCTCCCCTTTTGGTTGCCTCCCTCTCTTGTCTTTCCAACTCTTCTGAGATTTGCATTATCGCCTCCATTTTGGGTGGCTCTGTCAGAGGAGGGGCAGGGAGACAGGCAACAGCTTGAGCCAAAGCAGCCTGTACTCCAGGGTTCATTAATCCTCCAAAGAACTCCACAGGAATATACTGCATAGGTCGAACAAAAGCCTCTGGAAGAGTGAGGGTCGGCATCGTTGTTGTGGAGGGTAGAGGAACTGCAATTGATGGAGACATTGAGGAAGAAAGTGGGGAGGTTGTTGCAGAGGATGAATCTCTCACCATAATAGGTGTAATGGGCGAGGTGGAGGCAAGGTGAACCGAGATGTCCACCGCGGGCGGGGAATAGACGGGTAATGCCTGAGATGTTGAAGGAGGAGTAACAGCAATGGCAATAGTGGTGGCAACAAGAGTAGAGGCGACAGGTGGTGACTTAGGTTGCTTAGCCTCTTCTTCTTCTCCTTCGTGCAATGAATCCTCTTGGATCGTGGGCATCTCAGAGAATCTACCCAACGTCTTTGCTTTCTTTGAGGTCTCGGCCTCTGAAACCTTCCTTGAGTATACCTTATGCTTTGGTTGGCATTCCGACACTTCCTTTCTTTTTCTTGACCTGGTGCCCAGAGGAGATTTTGGAGCCTTTTCAGTTGGGGCAGCAATAGTCCCAATGTTGATTTCGCTCTCGAGCTCATCTTCAACCTCCCCATAGGTTAGAGTAGCCCCTTGAAGCTTCAACTGAGCGATTTGTGCATCAAACCATTGCCTTGTTCTATGCTCCACGGGCTTTGTCAGGATATCAAGGTCGTTGACCTCATCCTCATTCCAATCTATAAGAGGCAATGGCAGGTTGGCAACAACATCAAACCTCAGATCTATAACAATGATTTCGTCCTCAACGATCTGATCCCATACCGGGAATAGCTTGACTGTCTTGACAAAGTACGCAGTCATACGCATATAGTGTCTCATGCGTACCTCCTTGTCATCCCGACAGTTGGCCCAAAAATCTTTGATGTTATGGAAATGGGCATATTCCTTCCCCACGAACCTTTTCAATTTGTCATACGGATCCATCCTTGGTCAAGGAGTGTGGAGGCTCAGATTGTACTCAACGATCTTCTTTTTAGAATATTCAGCACTTTGGGCGATTGGGAGAGCATACATTCCCTACCTGAATGTGAGATGGTACAGCACTGTCGACCGGTGTTTGCCAACAAGGAGAGTATGTGCATTTTGTAGCTGCCTTGAGACTTCTAACAAGATTAATTGATCATTTGGATGTCCAAGCAACTTATATGGCCTTTCACTGAAGCCTTCAATTCGGATGTAGTTGAATTTGGGAAATTGAATGAATAAGAATCTGAACCTTTGAATGAATGCACGGGCACTATGCGTGAATCTTCTCTCGAAATTCCCTCAGAGAAGTTCGATAATGTGCCCAATAAAGGCATCATTCACCCTGTAGCAATCCTTCTTGAAATTTCAGTATTGGAGTTGTGGATGCCTGTCATACACTTTCAGCTCTCCCCCTGGAATTGTGCTTTGTGCCACAAATAGTCCTTTATAAGGAAGTGGATCAGCCAGAAGGTAGACCAAATAGGAGGTCATATAAAATTGGCGAGACCTTTGACCGATAGGAACTGCTCATGCAAGTTGTTGTTGATCATCCAAGCCCAATCAAATTTGGTCGTTCCTCTAATAATCTCTTCTATAAAATAAAACATCCAATCTTGGAAATAGGCCGCAGTTGGGATGCCCATGACTCTACTCAGCAAGGTTACCAAGTCATGGTAATCTTCATAAAAATCACTCCTAAACAACTCCTGAGGCACCTAGTTCGTGTTGCCCCTCTTTTCTTTTAACCAATATTGGTTAATAAATTTCTTACATTTTAAGGGATCCACCTTCCACATATTCTCTGCATATTCCTTTGTTGCTTGCTCCATAGGGTCGAAGGTAGGGATGCAGAATGTTTGCGCTATGGACTTGACAGATAGGTTGACCAATACTTTACCATATCGGTCTACAATATTTCTGCTCTTCTCCTGATAGGCCTCTCTACAAGCCATTACCAATTCAAGGGCCACAAGAGCTGGTGGGCCATCGGCTGCCTTAGCCAAACCACTATTTCTAATTTTCTTTGCCTTTGATGTAGTGGGGTTGGTGATGACCCTTTGTTTGAATTCATCTATATTGATATGTCCAAGGTTGGTGTTTGTAATAGTATCCCACTCCGTAGTGACCCTGGAGATGACCTCCACTCCCTGAAACTAATACTTCATTTGGTCCTTGTCTTCCGTTCCCCTCGGGACCTTGACAAATTTCTTCCCCTTTTCCTTCTTTGCGAACGCCCCTAATGGTCCTACAGCTAATTCCATAGATCCTGCAAGCAAAGGTACAATAAGCATATTCATGTATAAAATAAGAGGAGCGTTAGTGAAAACCTGCAAAATAGATGTTAGATCGAGTAATTCATCTTTCAAAGATCATAACATTCATTAAAAAACATTGTTTGCCTTTCATTTGGGGAAGATAGAGCAAGGTGGGCCCAAGGATGCGAGTTTCCCTAGGCTGACAGACGTTTTGGAGGAGGCAACGGGCAGATGGCAAAGAGGGCACGACGACCCGCACGCAGCCACCCGCATCAATATTTCCGCACTGCTAGAGGGGTCCACCAAGGTGCTAAGTTACTTGGAAATGCAGATTTGATCGCTCTTGAGGTCTTTGGAAGTGGTTGCTTAATTGTTTTGGCAGGGGGGTCCAAGGGTTGCAAGAGCAGAGGTCGTCAAGGCAGTTCAAGTTTCGCCGTTTGAAACGGCCTTGGTATGGCGGAAACCCGTGGACGGGGTTCCGCAAAGCGGGATCCGTAGGTAGGAAGGACACCGTCAAAACATCTTCAAAACTCAAGTCCTTCAAAGTTGCGGGCAAGAACCCACGGGATGCAGCTAGGTGGCAGTTGTTTGAAAACAACGGAGACGAAACGATGACCTGCAAGCAGCGGTCCACACCGTCGGGCCTGCAAGAGTCATCATCGTGAGTTATTCGTTTGCGGCTAGCTGGACAACGGCAGAGAGATCGGGCTCCACATAGAGGGAGGCAGCTTAGGCTCGGATGTTTGGAAACAAAGGACAAGGGTCGACAGCCTCCAGATGGCTGCCCGCAATAGAGGGCCCGCTCCCAATCTTAACTTAGCAATTTTCGTGTGAAGGAACCGGAGGGAGACAAACAGCACGGAGCCCGCCAAGCGGACGAACAAGAGCAATCGACCATTTAGAACGGCGAAGAGCATGGGGCAGCCCGCAGACGACGGCCCGCAAGGGGTCAATACTTAGCCAATTTTCGAGGGAGTGACCAGGACGACGAGGATGGTAGTGGGAGTCGAAGGGCGGGCAGACGGATAAGCTTCGTCGTTTTAAATTAGGCGTTGTAAACGGCGACAAATGGCAGATGACAGTCCACGAGAAACGTCCCACAAAGGCTTAGCAGTTTGTTCGTTAGTCTGGGCGGCAAGAGGCCCGACGAGAACCGCATAGCGAGAGGGCGGCATATAACGGTCGTTCAAAACGATGACGAAGAAAAGGGGAATCCGCATGGAGCGGCCCGCAAAAGTGAACCCGCGAGGGTCATCGACCGAGGCTTGATTTTTTGGCTAAGTGTTTGATTGTGTTTAGACGGTGACGAAGAAGGGCCCCGTGGAACTCGCTAGGCGAAAGGTAGGGATCAAACAACCGTTGAGAAACGGCTAAAGGAAAGGAGCAATCCACGGGCGAAAACCTGCACTCGCGGATCCCCAGAGGTCCTGAGGATCCCCGCAACTTAGGATTTTCATTGGCCTCAAAGGTGACGACGAGGAGGTGGCATCCACCCGCATAAACTGGTTCGCCAAGGTTGATGGCTGAGGTTTAAAGTTTATTGCTCGTAGTGCTAAGGTAACGGCGGCGAAAGGTTTGCAGGCCGCAAGGGCTCAACGACCCTAGTCAAGAACGGCAATCACGATAGTAAGTTCTACATGGCCCAAAATGGTCAATTTCCAAAGGATTATCAATTTTTAAGATATGGGTTTTATGCGGATTTTAATGCTCTAGCTGGTTTCGAGGTTTCATTTTTAAGATTTTAACAACTTTGTGGAATTTAATGAAAAACGCATAATTGGGCGGCGATAGAAAACCTACCTGGAAGACCCGCAAGAACCCGTGAAGAGACTGAAGGCAGCCACGCTCGAACGGCAATGGAGTCACGCAGGCGCGGTGGCGATGGAAGCAGGAGGAGGTCTGACAAGTTTCAGCAAGAATGTCAATGAAAATGACTTGTTATTCTCGTTATTTATAGGACTTGCTTCATTAAATGCCTGCAATAAATGCCAGTATGGTAGTAGGCACGGTTGGTGGGCACGGATTTCGAAACGGCCAACGGTAGAAACGATGGAGCCCGCGAGGTAGGCGACAACCAAGCATTTGCCGTCAGATCGAGCGGCGAAAGGGACGATCATGGATGACATGGGACCCGCAGAGCGGATGGACGGACCGACTCGGCCGCCGCATAAACAGCAAAGGAAGGACAGGATTCTGCCAAGGGCGGACCCGCAAGGAGCAACAGACGGCAGCCTTAAGGATTCAAGGAAAACTATCAAAGGAACTCCACAAAGGCCAAAGACTTGAATATTTCAAGGGTGGTGAAACTCGGTCAACTTAAGATGGTAACTTTAAGACTTATTTACCACTTAGGACTCAAAAATAGGGGCACACAAAATGAGACGGATGCAAAAGCAACCTGACGAAAACAAAAAAGAGAGGGTCCTTGTTCCAAACGAGGCATGTGTGCTATAGGCACAACAATCTCCTTTTGTGACCATTGAATCTATGGAAGAGGAGAGTCGATAATCTTATTTTCTTCATATGCAAGATCTACAATATCATCTTTCTCATGCATGTCCTCAAGAATATCAGCAAGTTCAAGCTTTCTGACCTATTCCAAGGTAAGCCGACTGAAGACTAACTTCCTTACATCTCCATCATTCCTACACTCAACCCATACATCCTCAATCCTGTGAACATGAGTATAGCTTCGTTTGAGCTTATCTTTGATTCCTCAATAATCAAAATTGTTCCTTCTTTTATACTTTTTCATGGTCACCCACTACATTTCAGTTTCCATGGCTTTGGCTCGTGGAGTTGTGGTTATGGAATACCTGCCAATGGTTAGTGGAAACTTGAAACCAGCTTTATGAGGTTCTACCTACTTGCTATGCACAACCATAATCTGCCTACATAACTCCATCAGTACAATTTTATCACTTGGATACCTCGATAGCATGTATGGATATCCATCAAAACAACCAACCCTGATGTAGGTGAAAGTGGGAAACTGCAGAAACATACAACCAAACTTTCTCACTAATTCCCAAGCTTCATCTAGAACCCTTTTCTTTTCAAGCTCTTTGTCAAACATGCATATGTAAACATAGAAGAAGGCATCATTTACTCTTCTCAAATGCTTGATGCTTTGTTTCAAAGTTATCTGAGAATAATACTCATATACCGCAATCTTTCTTCTATCACCATCTATAGACAGGCTAGGAAAATGCCTCATAGAGGCAAGAGCATATACCAGATATGAAGTCATATAAAATCTCAAAGAGGTTGACACTTTGGAAAGTTGTTCACAAATTGAGTCGTTAATTTGCTTTCCCCAGAAGATCTTCTTATTTCCTTTCCTTATGACATATATATATTGATACATCCATTCTTGAAAAGTATTGGATGTTGGAAGTCCTTTTACTCTGTTGAGAAGAGTTATCAAATCACCAACCTCCTCGATGAACTCACTTCAAAAGATGTTCTTTGGCCACCTTGAAATTGTAGGCCTAGAAGTTTTGAGACATCGGGTGTTGATGTCTTTCTTGCACTTATTTGAATTGTTGTCATAATAATTTTGTGTTGCCTCCATGGTGATATCAGCATAGTCATCAATGGCAGGGCACATGAAAATCTTGTCAAAGAATTCTTCATCTAACCTTATGACCACTTTCCCATTAGCATTTGTTATGCTCTTACTCTCCTTATTGAAATTGCCAGCTGCTACTAACACAAATTTCGGATTCTAAGCTGATTCAAGAAAGGAAGAAACCAAATGTATACCACTGTTAAGAAAACACTACATGCGTGAGGCAATAGGTTGTTTGTTTACTCTTTCCAAGAATTCTGACATGTCCACATGTCCAATCTTTGTGTCTCTAATGTTGTGCACATTAGACTCCATAAAAGTAATCGGGAACACTCCTTGAAACTTGTACTTCATATTTTTCTTTCTTAGGAGATGGACCAATCATTTGGCAAGAGACTACAAAAAAAACCAATTTCAAAATCCTCTAGTGTTAGAAAAATTTCAAGTGTTGTGTAGTTATGGAAAAAATTTGCACTTCTACATCTCTGAAGTGTTTTGGTGTGTACTTCGGAGAAAATTCTACAAACTACATGGGAATTTCTCTCTTGGTGTAAAGGTGGAAAAATTTCCACCTTTACATGAGGGTATGGCAAATGATGTAGTTCGGAGAAAATTCTCCGAACTACATTTTAAGGTAGGTCAACGAAACAAATGCAAGTTGGAGAATTTTCTCCGATTTGCATATGTTAGGGGTAAATCAACTTAATGTAGGTCGGGGAAAATTCTTCGATCTGCATATGTAATGTCCCCTTCACAGTAGCCACTCCGGGTGATCACTTAGCCTTTTTAATTCCCGAAGGCTAAAGGTGAATCTAGGGAATCCTTTACTTAATTATTTAATATTGCCCAAGTGTCAAGTTAATTTTAAAAGGTGATATTAAGTAATTAATAAAGCAAGGTTATAAAGTGACTTAAGTGAAATATTTAAAAATGAACTTTATAGAGTCACTTTATATTTGGGAGCGGGAAATTAAGTGGGGAAATATAAAAGGCAAAAAGGAGCTCATTTCTCACATTCTTGAACGTTATTTTCTCACTTCATTTCAGAGAGTTTTTCAAGGCTTTTCTGGTCTGTGGGTTTGAACACCCTAGAGCACCAATTTCGGTAGTGCGACTATCTACCCTAGCTGGAGTTTGTGAGGGAGTCACTCAAGTTCCCTATTTGAGCTTATTTGCAGATTGGTGAAATTTCTTCAATGACAAATCTGGAGGAAGCATTAGATTAAGAGTCAGATTGATGCAAGGGTTTGAGGGTTATTGGATATCAGTGTGGTAGGCGACTGGTAATACTTATCTGTTTCTATTATACATTTACTGTGCAATGTGCATTTGTGGTTCTCCAAGAAGTTGACTCCCACTCAGCAAAGAACAAGAACATTTCTCTGGAAACGTAAGCATCAGGACTTCTTATTTCTGGTCAACCACTATCAGCAGGGTCGTGTTCTGTATTGTGATCCTGTATTCTGCCTGGGAACAATCTTATAATCTCTAAACCTCCACGTGAGGACTCTACACAGGTCGTTTGGGGCTCAAACTGTAAAAACGTGAATATCTGAGTGTCTTGCTGACCCTACTCAAGACGTTTCTGAAGGTGATGATACTGTGAGCACAAAAGGATGAGTTGTGGATCTTCCAGGAGCATGGCGTGACAGTTAGGAGGAGAAATTATGATCTCATGAGAGTCGCCTGGTGTTCTTTATGGTAAGACGTAACAGGGAAAGGTAAAAACGTGATTGTTTGAAGCTGCTGGTTCCTTATCAAGCTGAGATGAGTTGCTCCCAGGTAGGGTCGATCATATACTTTGCCTTCTTCAGTCATTTGCTGTTTGTTGTAGCTTTCTGTAAGTCCCTCATATCCTATGCGATTGTATTCAGAGAAGAATCTATTTGTTAAGACTGGTAAATACTTAAAGATTGGTTGGATGTAATATTTGATTCAAGTATGTGAGTCACTGTTCTAGTGCACAGTCCTTATTGCATTCAGAAATTACCTTTCAGATTGCTGCTATAGACGTCCAGTTATTGCTGTGTAATACTTTGGTTGTTCATGGAAGTTCTTAGTGATAGGACATCATTTTAATGATATTTTAGTTATTGGATAGAGGTCATTAAACTCATATATATTGCTGTTACTGAAATGTATGAGAAAGAAATTAGTGTCCTGTTGCTGTACATGATTATAAAACATTCTCATTGAATGACAATACTTTCAAAGTTTCATGCATTATAACCTTATTGTTCAATAAACGAAGAATATCAAACTAAGTAAATCGCAGAAAAATTATACCCCTCTTGGAAAGTCACTTTACAGCATATGTGTGCGCAAAAGGCACGCACTTCGGAGAAAATTCTCTGAAGTGCATGGGATAGATCAACTTGATGCACTTTGGAGAATTTTCTCTGAAGTGCATGGGAATTCCATGTGTGTAAAGCGTTGTTCGGGGAAAATTCCCCGAACTATATGTTGGGTGGCGGTCCAAAGATGATGTCATTTAGAGAATTTTCTCCGCATGTGTAATGCCCCCTTTTGAGAAAAACCCTAATCCTTGCCCTAGAAACACAAACTAATGCGGTTAGGTTTACAACTTATCAATTAAAAACTTTAAGCCGAATAAATCTTGGTTTAGGTCCTACAATCATGTTAGATAATGTTGGAATATAATTCACATAATTAGACTTATATAACAGATATTTATCTATCCATATCACAAAAATATCTAAGTAATGTAAACCGCATAATTTTTATAATTCGCATTGGGAGTTGGATCATAAGGGAAAGTGGATGAGAAGCAGGATAGGTCCGCCCGAAGCTATCACACCAAGCCCAAGAGCGGATATACCATCCCTCTTGGCCCTCATGTAGCACACTTAGACAACCTACATGGGGTGTTCTACTTGGTGGACAACTTGTATCTGTTTTCCCTACCCTCGCTACCTTATCCATTCCCCTTATGACTGAAACTTCCTTAATTTCATCTCAACCACCAATCCATGTGGAGGTTGGGGAGAAGGGGTTACCATAGGCAGCCCATAGACATCCTCTCCTAGGCCCAAGAGCAGATATCACCCCCTTGGCTCCAAGTGGCGTACCTAGGAGGACGTCTAGTACCTACTCATCCTACTAGTATCTTCCCCCAACTCCTCCCATGGTTGTTTGATGAGGATAATAATTAATAAATATAAATGACAAAACATATACACTTGCATACAATAATTATAATATCATAGAATAATAAATAATAAATATAAATGACAATATATATACTTACATATAATAATTATAATACCATGAAAATAATAAATAATAATTATAAGTGACAAAATATATATGCTTGCATATAATAATAATTAATAAATAATAAATTCAAATGACAAAATATCTAATTGCATACAGCCATTATGACAGCATACCACAAGAATAACAACTATCAATAACAAGATAGATGCATTCAATAATTTATGATAAAGCATACCACCAATTGCTGACTCAAACTTGCCCCACTTGCTGGTTAAACACTGTGGATAATACTCAGAAAGTATTCCTTTCTCTTGCTGATTCGATGCCCTGTTCTTTCTTCTGATTTCTTTATGATTATATCTGCTGTTTACTCAGAAATATATATCTCAGATTTATTATCCTTCTCTATTTCCAATTCCTAATCAGTAGTCAACATGTTTGGAATTTTCTGCCTCTTATATCCTTCGATCTGCCCAAGAAACATAGCCTTTTGTCAGCGGATATGCCTTTTGGGCTTAAACGCACCTCTTGGAGTGATGTGCTTTTTAGCATATAGTGATCGCAGCTTGTTTCAAGGAAATTAATATGCCTTTTGAATCGGTGCCTTTAGGATTCTTTAATTTATTTAAATAAGGTGTAATCATATTCATTTTGTAAGTATTATTTTTATTATAATGTTAATTAATAATATTAATTGTTCTCTTTATTATGATAATTGTTTATAATTATAATATTATTTATGATAATTATAATAATGTTTAGATTGTCATTATTTATATTTATATTATTGATATTTATTTTTACTTATTTGTATTTCAATACTTCACAGCGTTAAATCGCTAATACGTATTTTGTTATTTTTTTCATTTATTTGCATTCCAATGTGTTACAATTTCAGGGGACATGACAGCACGACATATGCTAGGTGCACTGTATAGGGATGTTGTTCGAGGAATTTTCCCTGAACAACATGAAGACCAATGATATAAGGGTGTTGTCGTTCAGAGAAAATCTCCATAGAACATATATCAAATATGGTCAAAAGGTGCGTGTGTTTGCTCGGGGAAAAATCCCTGAACAACGCCTGTGAACAATGTAAAGGGTCATTCGGAGTATAAACTCCGAACAACACCTGTGCTACAGGGTCGTAGGCAAAAATAAACTAAAACCTAAGGTGAAAATGCAAACTCAAAACTAAATAAACCTAAACAACAGTGAACACAAACCAAAACCTGCAGAAAACTAAACAAATACCTAAATCTTAAAACCAGAACAATCTTTAACAAAAACGGCGGATAGAAACAATGGTAAACAAGAAAGAAACTTCACATACCCAAAAACCTAAGATGCAGGGTTCGTACCCGCAAGCCCCGAACTCGGTTCGAGTACGCACCCGGTTTGGGTTCGTCTGCGGGTAAGTGTTGGGTTCGTCTGCCTTTAAGATTTCCAATTTTCCATTGGAATCGTGAACATAGATGTATATGATATCATTGATATGGCTTATTTGAATATTTTTGAACAATCAATTGGCATTTAATATTTATCTTTGGCATTTGGCATTGATCAATGATCAAGTATCATACTATGAAATGATTTAGTTTTACAATTTTGTATATTTCTCTTACTTTTTTATATATATATTACATATATATATATATACAAACGTACCCAAACCCCTAAAAAAAAATTCACATACCCACGTATCGGGTTCTCGTACCCGCACCCGTCCCCGAACCCAAACCGGTAACTTAGCCGAAAACCCTAATGAGGCAAGAAAACTTGATTGAATCTTCACGAGGACAACCACAAGCACAACAACGGGCAAACGAGCAGCAAAAGGCACACAAATCAACCGAGAAAACAAAGTAAAATGAAAATAAAACAAGATCGAAACAATAAATAAACTAACTCGTAAACTGCATTAATGACCAATACGTGTGGATGCATGAGTGAAATTCTCCACAACTGCATCTTGGAATGCAATTGACCAAAATATGCAGTTGCGCTAGAATTCAGAAACACTACATGTGAAAGAAAAATGACTAAGTAAAAAATCTTACTTTTGCAAATATTTCAAAAGGTGAAAAGATGACCCAATCGAAATAACTTTTCGAGGGGCCGGACTACACACAAGATAATCAAAATATGTCTCGATATGCGTGCTTAGAGGACATGGGCTACGAAACGGACAAGTTCCGTAGGGGTTATCACACGAATTGAGCAAGCGAAATTCGAGGATAACAGTTTTCAAGAGATGAATGCATTTGGACGTTTGAATTTGAATGAAGTGGAAAACATTTTTATTTGTTAGGACTTCCTTTGAAATTTCCATTTTGGGAGCCTTACATTTGGCTGATGCTTCTAAATTCCCTTAAAACCTTGGGCATCCTTGGCCATCAAGTTGTTCAAGCTTTATATGTGGGGCTAAAAGTCTTATTTTGGGGATTAACTGATCCAAAAAAAAATCACTTCGCTTTGGGTATAGAATCAATGCACCTTGTGTTGTGTGAGCTATGCCAAAAATTCAGTGCAAATTATTTATATCCATACTACAGAAAAGAAAAATTACATTTATTAATTCAGAAAACAATTCTATATTTCCTCGCAGTTTGGTCCAGAATAACTACAGTTATTAATAGACTTCAAAAACTCTAATTAGAATAGAAAGCCTAAAATTTAATTAATTTTAATTATCTTAAAAACACTGTGTAGAATGCAATTGAAAGACATGGATGATGATCACAGGTTCAAATCCCTGATTTACCCATGACACATGAAGCAGCATAATTGTGTGTCATCCAGCAGGTAAGGTGGGCTTGCCCCGTGTAGAATGCCTTGGTACCAAAAATCAGGATAAAAGCCTCCAGAATATAACCCCTAAAAAAAAAAGAATTGTGTGGAGTTCTACACATCAATTGCCCACCAATTGTATACACTGGTCAAACTTATTCTTCAGACTCTACAGATTGAGGGCCAACATTTGATACACTTACACACTAGGCAAATATAATCTGCAGCACAAGCATCCTTCTAGCAGTGACTGCAAGAATGCCAAAACACAAGAAGATAATTTCAAAAGTTTCAAAATTACTAACCTGCATTCACTGTCCATGAATTATCCTGGGCATTCCCAAAGATATCTTGTAGTTCTGTTCCACTTTGAAGCTGCAAAAAATCAATGTTAGTTGCTATGCTGCATAAACAAACCTATAGCTTGTTTTCAATTATACGCAACTACTCAATATAAATCACAAATCCCTCTTTGAAACATAAGAAGAATTCCCCTTCGAATAAAATATAAATAGGTAAATGACATTGAAGGTTCTTGTTTTGGTTTACGTAGATCAAACTGACATGGTCAAGTGTATCTAATATTATTCATTTATGAACCCCTTGATAATGCAATATTATAAGAACCAGAATGTTTGTTATATGAACTAATCAATTTACAATAGAAAACTTTTGTACTACAAACTAACCACAACAAGATACAATGAATAAAGTTGTGAACTACAAGCATACCTTCTTTACACCCTTCAGTATAAAATTCTCAAGGCTTCTGCACCTCATTTGCTGTGTACCTTGAACAAGACGTAGAGCTAAATTCAAGCTTTTTTCAACATCCAACCTCAATTTGCCAGATACTGGTGTGGTAATCAAGCCTGAAACATGCTTCAGTAGATCTGTTTTCTTGTCACAGCGCCTACAATAATACTCAACATCTAAACCAATACTCCTAACAACTCCTCCTGTCTGACAAATAATAGCACATTCCAGGTGGGCTACATGCCCACATATGAACTCTTCAGTCAGCTTCTCTTGACACCGGATAAAGTAATACTCATCCAAATCATGATCAACACATTTGCCACAAAGAATACAAGAGCATTCACGGCAAAAGCCAGGCTCAACACAACATATGTCACAATCCATGGATTTCGAAAAATTTCCTTTTCCAGTTTCCAAGCAGCACTTTTCGTTACCAGCATTGCAAACCCTCTTGCCAGGTGTCCTCCCATGAACTATACTGTCTGATTTTCTCAGATGCTTTGCAGAAGAACCAATCATTTCTGTAGCAAACAAATAATTGTGTTAAAATTTCAAGTATCATATATTTGTCATTGCAAGGAATAAGCTTCTACAACTTGCACTTTGCTCTTTGTACCGCTAAACAAATGTTATTCATTTATCTACATCCTTACCCCTGTTATCTAAATGTAATTAAACTGAAACATACGGTATGTATTTAAAACTAAAACATGACTACTAGTATTTAAATGTTTTGGGTGGGATTTTTCAATATGTGAGTATTTTTATACTCAATCATCACCATGATGACTATTTCCCATGAGTTAATATGGGGAAGTTACAGTGATTTTTGGAAATCCACCACTTCGGGCTTTTCATCCTCTAGTCTATTTCTGAGTTCATAAAATCAATATAATACTCACATCTGCAAAAATAAAATTTCAGAAAATATATTTAATATGCCAAAGATTTTTGTCCAGTTAGTAGGATCTGAAAGAAAAAATTTGATCAGCAGCTACTAACAACAGTAGAAGTTAAAGATTGACAAGACTTGCATGTGGAATGAACTTTCTCCACTAGCAACAGCAACAGGAATACACAACACATCCCTTCTCTCACCAGGGCTTTACCTTGATATGGCAAGACTTGTAAACTGTTGGACAGATTTGAATTAAGATGGAAGTACATAAATAGATTTAACAGAAATGCAAACTCCACACAGACCAAGATAATGCTAATCATATTTACAATCTCAAAAAAGATGCCTCTATTCTTTTATCATAAAGCCAATTTTAAGGTGCAAAAACCTGATGTGTTAATTTTTTTCCCCATGCTACATGTCATTCTTTGCATTCCAGCACCCCCAGTATCAAATGCTATAGGGATGTTTCACATAACATGCAACAATAATCATATCAAAAGTCACTTGTACAGTCCTGTTTGTGGGGAATATAACAATATAACAACAGTAATGGACCACCTACTTGGCATCTTGCATTGATGTGGTGGTGTTAGTGCATGCAAAAGTGTCAATTCAAAAATTAGAGCTACTTTTGAAAAAGCAAAGCCTCTTTGGTCACAGAAAAGCGAGAATCAGCACAGATACAAGATTCGAGAGGAAATGTCCACATTCACCGCACTTCTTCTGTCTCCTCTTCAAATATCTCCATGACCATGATAGGTGGATCAGGAAGAGGAACATTGTACAACCTTTGGGAATCAATACAAAAACATGTAAATGTTGCATTGGATGGTTTGTTTTATTCGAGTTCCATTCTTTTATGTAGCCAAGATTCCACATTTTAAGGTTGCCAAGTTTGGCAAAAGCTACATACCTCCCACTTCAAATGCTTATAGAACAACTCTTTTAATATGTCAAGACAGAATGACCTAGAACCATATTGAGTAATTGATGGTCTGAAGTGTTTGAGAGGCCATTGGTTAATGTTTTGTCAGCTTGCCCTCAAGGTGTAGAGTTCTCAAAGCTAATTGACACCATGAACCAAAAGAAGACAACTGAATATATTTTTCAATATCTTAGAGGAACTCAGGAAGCCATTCTTGAAATGGCTAAAGTGGGTGTGATTCTAGTTGTTATTGATAGTACCACAAATTTTGGGAAGCTACCATGCTACAAAGCTAATTATAGAGAAGCAACCAGAAATAAATTGGAGCCCATGTGCAGACCATTGTCTTGATTTGTTGCATCAAGACTTGTCTAGATTTCCAAGGGTGTATGATGCGATTCACATAGGGGAGTACAACTGCAAATTTCATAAGAAAGACACCACATCAGTCATCAAAGCACTTGTTAAGGTCTTGTGAAACAAGATGTGCCTCATTTTATACTGATTTGAAACAGTGGCTGAAGAGAAAACAATTGTAAGATAATAACTCTTTCTAAAGGTCCCAGAAGAAAGAACACAAAGTAGATCATTCTGAACAATGATTAATATGAGAGTGCAACAGAGATTTTATAACAGCGTAAACCAATTCTTATAATGGCTCACATTGTTGGTGTTGGAACCCCTTGTCTCTGCATTCTTTATGAGAGCATAGAACATTGTTAAATAGCAACTCAAAAAAGGGTTCAATAATGTGAAAGCCAACTACATTGAGATATGAGAAAAATATATTCGAGATGGAAAATGATGCACGCCCCTTTGCATGCAGCTTTCTATTTTAGCCTAAACTATCACATATGCACAGGCAAGCTGATATTGATGGCATTGGGAGGTGTGAACTAGATATGACACTAATAATCAATTTCAGAATCAATGTTGCAATTACAAGTCAAAAGAAGGGATGGTTGGGATACTAGCAATCGTGAACCTCGCTGCTTTGCCGACATAATATTGAGTGCTTTCCAATTCAACTGAGAATTCTCCCAAGGTTTGTCAGATTACTAAAATCAAAATGCAACAAGGTGATCGAAAGTTGCAGTTAACAAACTAAAATAAAAAATTTGATAGGAAACTATGAAGCCAAAATAAAGCAAAATGATAAAACTTTCAATAGCTACCAAAGTGTTCATTTATATGAAAGCAACCATATTCAAATCTCAATGCAATATGGCAGCCCATTGTCATTTGACCAAACTAAAACGAGAGTGCAATCAGGCAACCAACAGCCTCAGCAACTACACCATAATCACGATTTAATAATCAAAATGAATTAAGGAAACCATACTAAAATCCATTGCAATAAGGCCCTCCAAAGAAAAATATATGAGAATTCTATAAATAACCACTAAAGTGTGCACATATATGACAGCAATCAGATTCAAATCCCAATATGATAAGACGGCACTTCAAAACCAAAAATACCAGAAAAGTAAGAAACTCCCAATAACTACTAGGAAAGTGCAATTCTATGAGGGTCGCCAATTCTAATTTTGGAATCCCTCCGAAATCAAATAAAGCATAAAAATGAGAAACTCCCAATAACTGCTTCTCAATCGCACAATTGTATAAGAGCGACCAATTCACATTTCAAATTACCACGGCACCAAACAGTCTTTGCAACCAGACTAAATTAATAATGTCATATAGGCCGTCCAAAGCCGAATAAAATGAATCAAAATGAGAGACGTCCAAAAAACAACTAACCTTGCCCGCCTTTTTCCTTGGGCTGACCAGAGCCCCGCACTGGCCAGACGAACGAAGCAAAAAATCTCTGCAGATCGACCTCCGGAAACTTTTCCCTCATATACTTTTCTACGGCGCTCTTACTGGCAAATACGGTCTGCCTGGTGCCTTCTTGCAAAGATTTAGGCAAAATCAGAAACCTGTCAATAAAGTAGCCTTTCGAATTTTTCCTCTTCCCGACCTTCCAAATCCACTTGTCCTCCGGTCCAGGGAAGCCATCTGGAGCATACGGAGGGCCTTCGCCTTTCGCTCCAGGGCGGACGCTCACGGCGGTTAAATTTCCCGGCGATTGTATTTCGCGGCAGGGCTTCAGAGCCTCAAGAGGACTTTCACTCCCAGTTTTGAGAGGTGGCAACTCGGAAGCTTCGATTTCAACGGCAGACGCTTTAGAAGGCGTTCCGTTGGGCTCTACTAAAGTTACGGCCATCGTATTTTCAGAAACGCCAGAAGCATTTGTCATGTTCGGCATGGTCGTAAACTAGGTCTTATTTCTTTCTCAATATTTTCCCCAAGGTCGCTAATTCGAATTTCCTTGGTTTTAAACGGATTTGTTTGACCGCAGGTCATGAGATTCAATCAGGAAAGGAGAAGTGCTTGCAGAGAAATAGAATTTGTTTTAGCGAGAATTTTCGAAAACACAAACCTGATAAAAGATTGGTTGAATTCAAATTCATAAGTTTCCAATTTCCAGTATATGCATACAATTTCGCTTCCGTAAGTTGTGAATTTAAATAATATATAATATTTTCTGGAAAGCCTACAGTAAAAATGCAAATTACCTATACGTAAATTTGCCTTTTCCCACGATGCCTTCTCGATCGTATGGCAGAAAACCAGTAACTTTTAACGATGTTGAGGAGATTTGAATACACGATCTTCTATTTGGGTACCCTCGGTTTTAAGCAATTGGTTCGTGCCACCTCGACTTCTACGTGTATGTGTTTAGGGTTAATGAAGATTAAAATATAAAACACTTTCTTTCGCGCCATTTTATTTTGTGGCTTTGGCTTTTACTTTTAATATAAAACTCTAAACTCACAGATATTTTTGAGGTTTTTTTCAAAATATTGTAAATTAAAATATTTTTTCTCTAGTTTTCACTTAATTAAATCAAATGTTAAACAAGTGTCACGTAGTGGTTAGTATTTGTCTTTATAGTATTTTGGATTTAATAAAAATAAATGTAAGTTTTGTTAATGTGAATAAAACTAGCATACATATATTAATTAATAATATATATAAAAAACGCTGAAAGTTATCAATACTAACATTGTTCTTCATAAATGTTAAATATAATTTTTATTTTATTTTTATCTTTATCTTATACACTCTTTTCAAACATATAAAATTATAAAATGTATGAACTCTATTTTTACTTTAGTTTTCAATGTATTATATTATTTTACTTGAGATTTAAAATTATTTTATTAAAGAGTAGGAAAACACTTCATATTATATACTTATGTATAATTGATTATTTTTACGTCGAAGGGTGTGTTCTCTATGAGCTTTACAAGCTCATTTTGCCTGTGAACGGCCCAAAACGAAAAATAAGGCCTAGTTAACATCAAAACGAATCTTATCGCTTTCACTTTATAACGCTTTCCAGTAATTAAATGTTCATTTTGTTAATTATAGTAGTAACATAATATTTAAAAATGTTACATAAATGTCAATTTTTATTAAAATTATGTAAATAATATATTAATCATTATAATGTAAATTGTAGGATAATAAATGCCTATATTCTAACTTATGGAATAAAAATAGTTACATGCATTTATTTTAATATTAATAATTATTAATTTTATCTTAATTATATTATATAAAAATGAATTATCTTATATACAAATAATTATATATTAAAATTTTAAATAATAAAAATATTATAAATATCAAAAAAAATAAAAATCAAATCAAATGATAGTATAATATAATTACAATAAAAAAATGATAATTATATAAATATTAAATTTATGTAATTTTTTTTTTTGAAGTGGTAAGTTGTTACCTTATGGGGCAACTCCCAATATAATAAAATATGAGAAATTTAAATAATTGGATTTACATATTGCACCTTTTCACTCGATCTGTTGTGTGATTCCATGATTTTGCTATGTCTTGTTCATTATTTTCCATGACTTGATTATTTTTCTAGTTGGCTCTGATCTTTTCATAGTACTTGTTCCTTGTGTCATTTCCATTTGCTCGCAACTTCTTTGAGGATAGGTAACAAAGGGGAGACAGATGGGTAGTCCACATAGATTGGTAGCTAGCTCACAATTCACACATTAAAAGTCTTAGCCACCACCTTACATGATGAAGTGATGTTTTAAAGGAAAGTGCTAGGTGAGGGGATAGTCTGATTATTTTCATAACTATCTTCATCATGATACTTTGTTCCAACGTGTGATCATTAAGATGACAAGACCTCCACCTTACACGATGAAGTGATGTTTTAGTGGAGAGAGCCAGGTGATGGGCTAGTCTTTGATTATTTTCCTAACTCTTATCCTCATGCTACTTCATTTCAATGTGCAATCATTAAGATGACAAGACCTCCTCTGTGTGTGGGAGCCCATTAAACATGAGAAGTGGCAATCTCTTAGAGTCCATTCTTGGTGCTTATTTTCTAGACGGGATGGCTCGATCTTTTAGGGGTGCTCTCAGGCTTTTGTCGAAGGAAAGGGGAAAATTACAGTCTGGATACTCATGTGCTTTTGGCTTGCATGAGGAGATAGATTGCTTGCCAGGGTCTTATCCCCACTCGTTGCTTTAGGAATGTGCTCAATGCAAGTGGGTATTTAATGGTGAAGACAGTGAGAAAGATTATGGGCAAGGCTTTTCTTCAACCAAGTGATAGGTATCGTTTGAATATAGATATTTCTGCAAGGTTCATAATGTGTTTGTTGGGTCTTCAAGTATCTAAGGAGATGGCGTTTAATTTACCAAATGATATCGTATGCCCGACCTTCCTTGTTGGGCTTGAGGAGGTTTTAGAGGCAGCTTGATTGCGGGTCAGTTTCCCACGTCCACCGGATATTGGTCAACAATGGAATCTTGTAGCAGAATTTTGTCGCTTATACCAGATCCTTAAACCAACTTTGGCCAACACGATGACGACTAGGGTTTGTCATTACAAGATACCGAGATTCAACAAACAACTATGTAGGAAAGATAAGCGTGTTTTGTTATAGTTTATAGCTATTTGTAGGGTTAGATGTGTAAATATATACACAAAAAGGGTCAGCTGTTAAGATCTCTCATGTAATAGTGTTCAAATATTTGAAAATATATTGAAACCCTATTTGCTAAAAACACTATCTTTCATATGTTTGCATAATTCCTTGTTATTGTTTGCAACAAGAGGAAACAAACCATATATTGGAATCTAGCAATAATGTTACTAAGGGTTAAGCGATCATGAAGCTTCTTAATGCACAATTCATTGAATTACCATTTATTTAATTATGCATTAATCAGGCATATTTCATCAATATATGGTTGTGGATGGAATTTATGTTAGTTTCCATTTTTTTTCCTAGTAGTTGTGCATTTAACATAATTGTTTTAATGGTAGGTTCAAAATATCAAGTTAAAAACCATTCCATTATGTACTTTTTTCAGCGGGCCGCTTATTCAAATCTAGCAGGCATGTTTCAATGTTTGACTCTGGTTGTAATAGTCTAGTCGAGAATATAAAATAAAATAAACACGGTTATGTGCACATTAAGGCCAACATTCTAATGAGCACATTTAGGTTTTAAAATAAAATGGAAATTAAGGCAAAGATTTTAATAATGAGCAACGGTTAGAAAAAAAGCCACACATGACTTCCACCTGCGTGTCATATTCAATGAAGCTTCAAAAACTTTACACAGAATATTCCTTCGTTGCTTTCACTATATAATGCTTTCCCCATAATTAAATGTTCATTTTGTTAATTATAGTAGTAACATAATATTTAAAAATGTTACATAAATGTTAATTTTTATTAAAATTATGTAAATAATATATTAATCATTATAATGTAAATTGTAGGATAATAAATGCCTATATTCTAACTTAATGGAATAAAAGGTAGTTACGTGCATTTATTTTAATATTAATAATTATTAATTTTATCTTAATTATATTATATAAAAATGAATTATCTTATATACAAATAATTATATATTAAAATTTTAAATAATAAAGATATTATAAATATCAAACAAAATAAAAATGAAATCAAATGATAGTATAATATAATTACAATAAAAAAATGATAATTATATAAATATTAAATTTATGTAAATTTTTTTTTTGAAGTGGTAGGTTGTTACCTTGTGGGGCAACTCCCAATATAATAAAATATCAGAAATTTAAATAATTGGATTGTCCAAGTACATATTGCACCTTATCACTCGATTTCTTGTGTGATTCCATGATTTTGCTATGTCTTGTTCATTATTTCCCATGGCTTGATTATTTTTATAGCTGGCTCTGATCTTTTCATAGTACTTGTTCCTTGTGTCATTTCCATTTGCTCGCTACTTCTTTGAGGATAGGTAACAAAGTGGAGACAGATGGGTAGTCCACATAGATTGGTAGCTAGCTCACAACTGACACGTTAAAGGTCTTAGTCGCCACCTTACACGATGAAGTGATGTTTTAAAGGAAGGTGCTAGGTGAGGGGATAGTCTAATTATTTTCATAACTATCTTCATCATGATACTTTGTTCCAACGTGTGATCATTAAGATGACAAGACCTCCACCTTACATGATGAAGTGATGTTTTAGTGGAGAGAGCCAGGTGATTGCCTAGTCTTTGATTATTTTCCCAACTCTTATCCTCATGCTACTTCATTTCAATGTGCAATCATTAAGATGACAAGACCTCCTCTGTGTGTGGGAGCCCATTAGCCATGAGAAGTGGTAATCTCCTAGATTCCATTCTTGGTGCTTATTTTCCAAACAGGATGGCTCGATCTTTTAGGGGTCCTCTCAGGCTTTTGTCGAAGGAAAGGGGAAAATTAGAGAGTCTGGATACTCCTGTGCTTTTGGCTTGCATGAGGAGATAGATTGCTTCCCAGGGTCTTATCCCCACCCATTGCTTGAGAAATGTGCTCAATGCAAGTGGGTATTTAATGGTCATGACAGTGAGAAAGATTCTGGGCAAGGCTTTTCTTCAACCCAGTGATAGGTATTGTTTGAATACAGATATTTCCGCAAGGTTCATAATGTGTTTGTTGGGTCTTCAAGTATCTAAGGAGATGGTGTTTAATTTACCAAAGGATATGTTTTGCCCATCCTTCCTTGTTGGGCTTGAAGGGGTTTTAGAGGCAGCTTGATTGGGGGTCAGTTTGCCACGTCCACCGGATATTGGTCAACAGTGGAATCTTGTAGCAGAATTTTGCCCCTTATACTAGATCCTTAAACCAACTTTGGCCAACACGATGATGACTAGGGTTTGTCATTATAGGATACCGAGATTCAACGGACAACTACGGAGGAAAGATAAGTGTGTTTTGTTATAGTCTATAGCTATTTGTAGGGTTAGATGTGTAAATATACACAAAAACGGTCAGTTGTTAAGATCTCTCATGTAATAGTGTTCAAATATTTGAAAATATATTGAAACCCTATTTGCTATAAACACCATCTTTCATATGTTTGCATACTTCTTTGTTATTGCTTGCAACAAGAGGAAACAAACCATATATTGGAATCTAGCAGTAATGTCACTAAGGGTTAAGCGATCACGAAGCTTCTTAATGCACAATTCATTAAATTACCATTTATTTATTTATGCATTAATCAAGCATGTTTCATCAATATATGGTTGTGCATTTAGCATACTTCTCTTAATGGTAGGTTCAAAATATCAAGTTTAAAACCATTCCATTATGTTCTTTTTCCAGCGGGCCGCTTATTCAAATCTAGCAAGCATGTTTCAATGTTTGACTCTGGTTGTAATAGTCTAGTCGAGAATATAAAATAAAATAAACACGGTTATGTGCACATTAAGGCCAACATTCTAATGAGCACATTTAGGTTTTAAAATAAAATGGAAATTAATGCAAAGATTTTAATAATGAGCAACGGTCAGAAAAAAAAGCCGCACATGACTTCCACCTGCGTGTCATTTTCAATGAAGCTTCAAAAAATTTACACAGAATATTCCTTCATTGCTTTCACTATATAACACTTTCCCCGTAATTAAATGTTCATTTTGTTAATTATAGTAGTAACATAATATTTAAAAATGTTACATAAATGTTAATTTTTATTAAAATTTTGTAAATAATATATTAATCATTATAATGTAAATTGTAGGATAATAAATGCCTATATTCTAACTTAATGGAATAAAAGGTAGTTACGTGCATTTATTTTAATATTAATAATTATTAAGATTATCTTAATTACATTATATAAAAATGAATTATCTTATATACAAATAATTATATATTAAAATTTAAATAATAAAAATATTATAAATATCAAAAAAAATAAAAATCAAATCAAATGATAGTATAATATAATTACAATAAAAAAATGATAATTATATAAATATTAAATTTATGTAATTTTATTTTTTTTAAAGTGGTAAGTTGTTACCTTGTGGGGCAACTTCCAATAATATAAAATATGAGAAGTTTAAATAATTGGCTTGTCCAAGTACATATTGCACCTTTTCACTCGATTTGTTGTGTCATTCCATGATTTTGCTATGTCTTGTTCATTATTTTACATGGCTTGATTATTTTTCTAGTTGGCTCTGATCTTTTCATAGTACTTGTTCATTGTGTCATTTCCTTTTGCTCGCCACTTCTTTGAGGATAGGTAACAAAGTGGAGACAGATGGGTAGTCCACATACATTGGTAGCTAGCTCACAACTGACACGTTAAAGGTCTTAGCCACCACCTTACACGATGAAGTGATGTTTTCAAGGAAAGTACTAGGTGAGGGGATAGTCTGATTATTTTCATAACTATCTTCATCATGATACTTTGTTCCAACGTGTGATCATTAAGATGACAAGACCTCCACCTTACACAATGAAGAGATGTTTTAGTGGAGAGAGCGAGGTGATTGGCTAGTCTTTGATTATTTTCCCAACTCTTATCCTCATGCTACTTCATTTCAATGTGCAATCATTAAGATGACAAGACCTCCTCTGTGTGTGGGAGCCCATCAGCCATGAGAAGTGGTAATCTCTTAGAGTCCATTCTTGGTGCTTATTTTCCAAACGGGATGGCTCGGTCTTTTAGGGGTGCTCTCAGGCTTTTGTCGAAGGAAAGGGGAAAATTAGAGAGTCTGGATACTCCTGCGCTTTTGGCTTGCATGAGGAGATAGATTGCTTCCCAGGGTCTTATCCCCACCCGTTGCTTGAGGAATGTGCTCAATGCAAGTGGGTATTTAATGGTGAAGACAGTGAGAAAGATTTTGGGCAAGGCTTTTCTTCAACCTAGTGATAGGTATCATTTGAATACAAATATTTCCGCAAGGTTCATAATGTGTTTGTTGGGTATTCAAATATCTAAGGAGATGGTGTTTAATTTACCAAAGGATATCTTCTACCCGTCCTTCCTTGTTGGGCTTGAAGGGGTTTTAGAGGTAGCTTGATTGGGGGTCAGTTTCCCACGTCCACCGGATATTGGTCAACAGTGGAATCTTGTAGCAGAATTTTTCCGCTTATACCAAATCCTTAAACCAACTTTGGCCAGCACGATGACGACTAGGGTTTGTCATTACAGGATACAGATATTCAACAGACAACTACAGAGGACAGATAAGCGTGTTTTGTTATAGTCTATAGCTATTTGTAGGGTTAGATGTGTAAATATACACAAAAACGGTCAGCTGTTAAGATCTCTCATGTAATAGTGTTCAAATATTTGAAAATATATTGCAACCTTGTTTGCTATAAACACCATCTTTCATATGTTTGCATACTTCCTTGTTATTGTTTGCAACAAGAGGAAACAAACAATATATTGGAATCTAGCAGCAATGTTACTAAGGGTTAAGCGATCACAAAGCTTCTTAATGCAAAATTCATTAAATTACCATTTATTTATTTATGCATTAATGAGGCATGTTTCATCAATATATGGTTGTGGATGGAGTTTATGTTAGTTTCCATCTTTTTTTTGGTACTTGTGCATTTAGCATACTTGTCTTAATGGTAGGTTCAAAATATCAAGTTAAAAACCATTCCATTATGTTCTTTTTCCAACGGGCCGCTTATTCAAATCTAGCAGGCATGTTTCAATGTTTGACTATGGTTGTAATAGTCTAGTCGAGAATATAAAATAAAATAAACACGGTTATGTGCACATTAAGGCCAACATTCTAATGAGCACATTTAGGTTTTAAAATAAAATGGAAATTACGACAAAGATTTTTAAAATGAGCAATGTTTAGAAAAAAATCATTACATGACTTCCACCTGCATGTCATTTTCAATGAAGCTTCAAAAAATTTACACAGAAT
Organism: Sequoiadendron giganteum; assembly: GCA_007115665.2. Lineage (NCBI taxonomy): Eukaryota > Viridiplantae > Streptophyta > Pinopsida > Cupressales > Cupressaceae > Sequoiadendron > Sequoiadendron giganteum. The sequence continues at coordinate 597,068,618 of CM021109.1, forward strand.
ATTCATTCGTTGCTTTCACTATATAACGCTTTCCTCGTAATTAAATGTTCATTTTTTTAATTATAGTAGTAACATAATATTTAAAAATGTTACATAAATGTTAATTTTTATTAAAATTATTTATAATAATATATTAATCTTTATAATGTAAATTGTAGGATAATAAATGCCTATATTCTAACTTAATCAAATAAAAGGTAGTTACGTGCATTTATTTAAATATTATTAATTATTAATTTTATCTTAATTATATTATATAAAAATGAATTATCTTATATACAAATAATTATATATTAAAATTTTAAATAATAAAGATATTATAAATATCAAACAAAATAAAACTCAAATCAAATGATAGTATAATATAATTACAATAAAAAAATGATAATTATATAAATATTAAATTTATGTAATTTTTTTTTTGAAGTGGTAAGTTGTTACCTTGTGGGGCAACTCCCAATATAATAAAATATGAGAATTTTAAATAATTGGCTTGTCCAAGTACATATTGCACCTTATCACTCGATTTGTTGTGTGATTCCATGATTTTGCTATGTTTTGTTCATTATTTTCCATGGCTTGATTATTTTTCTAGCTGGCTCTGATCTTTTCATAGTACTTGTTCCTTATGTAATTTCCATTTTCTCGCCACTTCTTTGAGGATAGGTAACAAAGGGGAGACAGATGGGTAGTCCACATAGATTGGTAGCTAGCTCACAACTGACACGTTAAAGGTCTTAGCCACCACCTTACACGATGAAGTGATAGGTGAGGGGATAGTCTGATTATTTTCATAATTATCTTCATCATGATACTTTGTTCCAACGTGTGATCATTAAGATGACAAGACCTCCACCTTACACGATGAAGTGATGTTTTAGTGGAGAGAGCCAAGTGATGGGCTAGTCTTTGATTATTTTCCTAACTCTTATCCTCATGCCACTTCATTTCAATGTGCAATCATTAAGATGACAAGACCCCCTCTATGTGTGGGAGCCCATTAGCCATGAGAAGTGGTAATCTCTTAGAGTCCATTCTTGGTGCTTATTTTCCAAACGGGATGGCTCGGTGTTTTAGGGGTGCTCTCAGGCTTTTGTCGAAGGAAAGGGGAAAATTAGAGAGTCTGGATACTCCTGTGCTTTTGGCCTGCATGAGGAGATAGATTGCTTGTCAGGGTCTTATCCCCACTCGTTCCTTGAGGAATGTGCTCAATGCAAGTGGGTATTTAATGGTGAAGACAGTGAGAAAGATTATGGGCAAGGATTTTCTTCAACCCAGTGATAGGTATCGTTTGAATACATATATTTCTGTAATGTTCATAATGTGTTTGTTGGCTCTTGGAGTATCTAAGGAGATGGTGTTTAATTTACCAAAGGATATCTTATTCCCGGCCTTCCTTGTTGGGCTTGAGGGGGTTTTAGAGGTAGTTTGATTGGGGGTTAGTTTCCCACGTCCACCGGATATTGGTCAACAGTGGAATCTTGTAGCAGAATTTTGCCGCTTATACCAGATCCTTAAACCAACTTTGTCCAACATGGCGACGACTAGGGTTTGTCATTACAGGATACTGAGATTCAACAGACAACTATGGAGGAAAGATAAGCGTGTTTTGTTATATTCTATAGCTATTTGTAGGGTTAGATGTGTAAATATACACAAAAAGGGTCAGCCTTTAATATCTCTCATGTAATAGTGTTCAAATATTTGAAATTATATTGAAACCCTATTTACTATAAACACCATCTTTCATTTGTTTGCATACTTCGTTGTTATTGTTTGCAACAAGAGGAAACAAACCATATATTGGAATCTAGCAACAATGTTACTAAGGGTTAAGCGATCACGAAGCTTCTTAATGCACAATTCATTAAATTACCACTTATTTATTTATGCATTAATCAGGCATGTTTCATCAATATATGGTTGTGGATGGAGTTTATGTTAGTTTCCATATTTTTTCTGGTAGTTGTGCATTTAGCATACTTGTCTTAATGGTAGGTTCAAAATATCAACTTAAAAAGAAAATCCATTATGTTCTTTTGCCAACGGGCCGCTTATTCAAATCTAGCAGGCATGTTTCAATGTTTGACTCTAGTTGTAACAGTCTAGTCAAGAATATAAATTGTATCATGCAATGAGTGACTCCCTTGATTCTTGGTGCATATTTATTAAATTTTTGTTTATTCATATATCCATTCTCCAAGAATTTTCTAGTTTATGGGTGTGGATGGGTTCAATATTGTCATTTGTAAGTTGCACAGTTTCAGTTGAAACATTGAATTCCCTAGTGCAAGTTTGGATCGAAAGATAGATTTCAATTTAAAGGGTAGGACACCAATCCAACTTCCATGATAAGGGTGTTAGCGGTTTAACTAATTGCTCACTAATTAGGCTTAACGGGTCTAGACTTACGCCCCTAGGCTTAGAATAGTTGGTTGTATCATTTGGCGACTATTTTCAATTGTGTCAATACTAAATAGTAACGGACGAGAGAAGATGTAAGTTAGATTGTGCTCCCCAAAAGGGCAATGCAATTTTCTAACATACCTCTCAATCTGGTGGATCTATTTGGTTCAATCCAGTAGATTGACATTTTTAAAGGTCTAGGTGTAGGTTATCTGATCTCAGGCGGGGTTAAGGTGTAATTTGATTTATGCAAGAGATTTAGCAGTTTAATCAAGTGCACACTCAGTAGGCTTAGTAGTCTAAGCTTACGCACCTAGTCTTAAGATAGATGATTGCATCAATCAACCACTATTTTCATATGTGTTAGGACTAAAGGGTAACAGATAAGAGAAAGTGCAGGTTAGAGTGAGCCCCCCAGAAGGGCAAAGCAATTTTCTAACATATCCCTCAAACCGGTAGAGCTAATTGGTTCAGTCCAGTAGTTTAAATAGAAAGTTTAACAAGCCCAAGTGTAGGTTATCTAGGCTCAAGCAAGGTTTAGGTGAATCTAATATTTGCAAGATAGAACCTATGGGCCAAGTGTCCCCCTTTGTATCTTTCAACACTGAGGACCTTTTTGCATCCTTTGTTTTCTGTCACTGGTCCTTTTGTAGTAATTTTGTGAGTCCTTTTCATTTGCTTGTGATCTCATCAATACAAATATCCTCTTCTTGTTTGACTCCAATATTGGCCAACAAATCAGCCACTACATTTGCTTCAGTATAGACATGCAGGATTTTGAAGTCCTCTATTTTCTCTAGTGCTTCCCATATTTTTGTAACCCAAGCTTTCAATTTCCAATTTGGTGTGTCCTTCTTTGTGACTGCTTGCAAACATAGCAAGGAATCACCTTCTATATCCACATCCATGATGCCTTTGTCTATACATAGATGTAAGCCTAGAGCCAAGGCCTCCATTTCTACTTCATTATTAGTAGCACTTCCAATTTTCCTTGATAAGGCCCAAATGCATTTTCCTTGGTTATTTCTTATGATACAGCCTGCCCCTGCTAACCCAAGGTTGCCTTTGGCGGCACCATCAAAGTTGAGCTTATATCTCCTCTATCTCAAGCCTTTCCATTTAGCCTTCTTTCTGGACTTAGATCTGTCATTGAATTGTCCCTTTGGCCGTCTTAGTTTGCCCCATTTTTTTTAAGGTCCTCAAGTGGTACCTGATTTTACCTTGTTCCTTGAATTTAGTAGCTCGTATATTCCTTCCTCAATTTTTAGTATTAAGCTACTTACTTCCATACTCTTTTCTTGAAAGATTCTTCGATTCCTTTCCTTCCATAGGTGTCGGGCGATCATAGATGGTGCAGTCAACCATACCTCTGACCATAGTGTATCTTTTCTTCCATTAGGCCAACAACTTATCCAATCCTCAAAAATTTCAAGTCTTGTTCCAATCCAACCTAGGATATATTGAATCTAATCCCAACAATTTTGAAGCATAGTCACATTCTAGCAATAGGTGATCAATTATTTCACTGTTTCTATAGCACATTATGCATTTGTTTGGACCTGAGATTCTCATTCTTTCCAATTTGTCTGAAGTGAGGATCCCTTTCTACAGCGTTGTCCAAAGGAAGGCACCTACCTTAGGTAAAACTGTCGAATGCCAGCATAGCCTAGTGGGCCAGTTGGGGTTGTCCTTTATTGCATTCTAAATTTGGTAACCCAAGCATACTAAGTATTCCCCTTATCGTTCTCCACACCAAATTATCTCATCATCCTCTTCATTGAGTGTAATTTTTCTTCATTGTAGTTCTTGATTAAGTCTACCACAAACCTCATTTGGTAAAGGTAATCTCCTAGTATCCATCCAGTTGTGTTGTATGCCAAGCTTTGGGTGATTCGCATCTATATAGTCCCTTACTTTACTTCCCATTTTGTCACTAATCGTCTCAATGTATTCCTTGATTCCTTCCATTTCTTCCAATGGTTTATTTCCATTCCAAGAATCAAACCAAAAGTTTACTTGTTTCCCATTATTGATTTTCCATGTCAAATGTTCAGTTATGATTCTTCTACTACTCCATAAGAAATTCCAAATTTCCAAGCCCCCATTATAGGCTCCTATTGTTAGTGTTCTTTTGGGGTCAGAGTAGTCTAGGTATTTACATTGGAAGATTTTAAACAACAAAGCTTAGGCTCTCTATACATTCTCCATACGAGTTTAGCTCCTAGGGCCATGTTTTTATCTTTCATTTTTCTTAGTCCATCTACACTCATCTCTTTACAAAGGCATGCTTTGTCCCAATGTCCCAATGGTATCTTATTTATTTCTTTAGCCCCCTCCCACAAGAACTTCTTTGGGAAGTTTTCCATGTTATTTTCTATTTTTCTTATTGTAGACACGTAAAATATACATGCACCTGATTTTGATCATATTAACATTGTTTCATCTTGAATCATACTCTTTTATTAACACCTTTCATCCCTTAATTAAATAAATCATTATTTATTTAATTAGTTTTTTCTCCTTTGGTGATTAAATTAATCAATTTAATTTAACTAATCATCTTTCTCTATTCATTTAAATAATTCATTTTATTTAAATTAAATCTCTAAAGTCCTCCTATAAATTAAATAAATTAAACCTTATTTGATTTAATCTAACATATTCTCTTTGGTTAAATAAATCAAATCATTTATTTGATAAATCATTTCCTCTCAATTCTTGACTTAAATCAATTCATAAATCTAAGTCTAAAATTGTCACATCACCTAATTCTTCATTAATTTAATCAAAACCATCATTAAGTTAACCCATTTCACTAAAATTTTGTAGAGAATGCAAGTTGCACAATAAATAAAATACTTTGATTTATTAATTCTTTATTTTCCCTCACAAAGCATCAAAATGGAATATTCTCTCATTTGAATTCAAAAAGGCCAAGTGGACTTGGTCCTTCCAACAAGGCATTCAATGCCTCTTACATGTCCTTGTGCATTGAGTCAAATGACATTAATTGCATTTCTCTTTCCCTCTCACATGTCACATTCAAAATTCAAATTTGAATCTCATAGCATTTATTATGCACATTGACCAAAATGTGCTCATTCCTCCTCCAATCACATGTTGTCAAGTGGTCTCTTCTCATTGATTGGTCTTTTATCCCACATTCATCCAAATCTTTCATTCTTCCAACTTGGGAATCTATAAATGAAAGACTCTTCCTCTCATTCAAAGATCCACAACTCGAGTAAACTTACTCTACTCAACTTTATCTTCAATGCAAGATCTTAGCTAGGTTATTGCAGGTTTTCTCAAGAAATCACATTGTTCTTCATCATCAAGTGGATCAATCATCAACAATCACACAAAGGAGTTGGGAAAGGGCTAATTGCAACACTTCATTGGCACCAACTCCCCCATGGGATCAAGAGTTTGCTTAGTTTAGATAGATTTAATTTGGTTTAATGCATTGTTCTTCGTTTTTCATTTCTATCTTAATTTTGTAAATGGATTTCATGGGGAATCTTGATTCTCACTTGCATTTGATCTAACATTATGCTTGTTTGCTATGTTTGTGCATTTGCAAGATTAGAGTTCACACTTACTAATTGAAAGAAAGACATATAACATATATGGGTATTGCAGCCAAAACTGCCTTGATCATGAGGATTCTCCTAGTTAGAGTCAACCACTTATTTTTCCAGGCTGTTGTTTTATTTTTGCACTTTTTCAATGTTTTTGTCTAGTGTTGTGATTGGCAAGCCCCAACAATTAGCGGAGCCCCAAGATACTTTGTTGGAATAGTTGCTATCGAGAACCCCAAATGTTTGGCTATTCTATTCTGGGTGCTTTTGCTTGTGTTAAAGAAGAGTATATTAGACTTCTCTTTGTTTACCACCTGTCATGAGCATTTGGATTAATCTCTCAGTGTCCTTTTGATTATTATCACTTCCTTCATAGTAGTTTCCCCAAGTAATAATGTATCATCTATAAATTGAGTGTGTGTGATCGGACTAGAGTCTTGTGCCACTTTGATGCCTCTCCAATTGTTATTTTCTCTTTTCTATTTGAAGTATCTACCCATTGCTTCTAGCATAATTATGAAGAGGAAGGGTGATAGTGGGTCACCTTGTTGTAAGCCATTTGTAGCCAGAAATAAACCACATATAGACCCATTTACACACAATGAATAGCTTACTAAAGTTATGCATTTTTGTATTAGAGCTATCCAGTTTTCGTCAAAGCCAAACCTTTGTAGTACCTTGATTAGAAATCCCCACTTTACTTTATCGTAGGTTTTGCTAATGTCCAGCTTAATCATCATTCCTTGAATTTTTCCTGTGGACATTGTGTGCGCAGCCTCATTGGCTACAATTATGCTATCTAGAAGCTCTTTGCCTAGGAAAAAGTCACTTTGTTCTTCTAAGATGATTTGGTTTAGAATCTTCTTCAATCTATTTGCCAACACCTTTGTGATGATCTTGTAGATTGTGTTGCAAAGGGATATTGGCCTGTAATCATTCAAATAATACACACTTGCTTTTGGGGGACCAAGGTGATTATTGTATTATTGATGTCTTCAACAAATTTCTTCTTTTTTCTAAAATTCTTCTACTACTTCCCAGACCTCTTTTCTAACTAGATACCGACATTTTTGATAGAAGGATGTCATGTAGCCATATGGACCCGGTGCTTTGTCTGAATGTAGTTGGAAGGTGGTTGCCTTGACATCTTCCATTGAGATAGGTTCATTCAACATCTTATTGTTTGGTTATGTTATACATTATGGAATGCACTGCAACAAGTAGTCACTATAGACATCTAAATTTTATCACTTCCACATGATCAAAATCGTCTACTCTATTCATTTATGTCATTAATAGTGATTAAATAATTTATTTAATCATTATTTATTTTTTGCTTAAGGTTCATAAAGTATGTAATTGAATAATTAAATACTTTACCTTACATTTTTTCTTCTCTAAATTAAATAAATAAAACAATTTGTTTAATTTTGTCATTTGATCTATTTGGATTAAAACCAATTTTTAATTCCTTTTTTTCTCTCTCCTTGTCACATTCTCCATAATCCACTTTTAATCCAGATTTAATTAATTAATCTGTGATTACGATGTGCACCATTTAATCAAAATTAGTGTCACATCCTCCATAATCTCCCACTTACCTCTAATCTCTCATTAATTATCCTAATCTTGTGTTTGCACAACCTTAATCAAAGTCATTAGCCACATTTAGCATACCTTTTCTGGTCAACCTTTCCACTTGCCTTTCGTGGCCTTAACACTCTTTCCCATGTGAATTTTTAATTCACATTTATTCACCCAAGGCTCCTCTCTTTCCCGTGTGAATTTTTAATTCACATTTATTCACCCAAGGCTTCTCTCTTCCCCATGTGAATTTTCAATTCACTTTTCTCTTTCCAAGGTCTACCCTATCACCATGCAAGTTCTAAAATGTTTGACTTGTCACTTTACATGTGCCAAGGACTTCTAGAACCTTTGACTTGTCACATCGCTCACATGTGACAAATTTCCAGCTTTTTGGAGACCCTCTCTTATCCAATAGACTCTCCTAAGCATGTGAATTTTCAATTCACATTTATTTCTCCAACCACTTTCTTTTTTCTCATGAAAATTTTTGAGGAATTCTAAAATTCCTCAAATGTCTCTTTCATTTTCATTTGGAACAAGAAGTTCTTTTTTGAGGAAATTTTCTCATCCCTCAAGGTACCTACAAGGTACTTGTTCTTCATCCACATCATATACCTTTTTTCCACCTCATTTTCACATCACCCCACCCTAGGTCATCGCACATTCCACTTGTCAAGATGTGAGGGCTTGTGAGTCATCAACTCACTATAGCCCTTCATCTTGACCTTGTTGGATTAATCTCAACCGTTCAATTCTCTAGAGAATTCAAATTGTTCTATAAATACCCTTTTCATTTCTCTCATTTGAAAATTAATCTTTTGCTATCAAAACTCTTGCAAAATTGTCATTTGAGCTCTCATCCACCATAGCATTTAGCATCTCACCATTACCATGTCTGCACCCATCTTGCATATCACTTTGCATGTTTAATTTAGCTTGTCATCCAAAGAACATACAAATCTTCAAAGATCAAAGGACCAATCAAGGAAGCAACAACATGAAGGTATAATCTATCCTAATTTATTTTATCTTGTTTTCATGTTTATCTTTCCTTAGGCTAATCATTGAGGTGTCTTATTTGTGTTATTTTTTTTATTTGCATCATTAGTTGTTTAACATCTCATAATATGACTTAACATTTTAAGGATCCTATTTCAACGTTTTTTTAACAGTTTTCTGCAGAGGGGCGGATTTGCCCTCTTGTTTAAGTGTTTTTAACAGTTTTTCTACAGAGGGGCAGATTTTCCCTCCTGTTCCAACGTTTTTGACATTTTTTTACTGTAGAGGGGCGGATTTGCCCTCTTGTTCCAACGTTTCCAACAATTTTTCTACAGAGGGGCGGATTTGCTCTCCTGTTCCAACTTTTCTGACATTTTTCACTGTAGAGGGGCGGACCCGCCCTGCTGTTCTAACATTTTTCATTGCAGAGGGGTGCATTCGCCCTACTGTTCCAACATTTTTCATTGCAGAGGGGCAAATTTTCCCTTAACAACACGTTTTGGAAGGTAAAACAGGCATTTTAGCTTCGTTTTTGGCTAATTTTTTGTTGTTTTGAAGTTCTAACCCCCTAACCTTGCTTGTTTGTGGGTGTAGTTGGATTTCTTACTAATACTTTGTAGTATTTTGTGGTTATTCACAAAAGACGAAGGATAAAACAGCTAACATATGTTTGTAGGGCCATCCATTTATTCAGATTTTAAAGTTTTTCCTTGTTGTTTCATCTAGGCACTTAGTTTAACTAGGGGAAAGTAATATTTGTTGTGTGGTGTGTCTGTTTTGTGTTACCCTAAGGGGGCATTAATTTGTTTTCACCTTCCCCTTGCACTTTGTGTGGACAGGGGGGGAGGGAGGAAAGGCAGGGGGGACGGGAGGGGAGGGCGGTAGTTGGAAACGATTAGTGTTTTCTTTTTAAAGGGACCTGCTTGGAGATTTCATCACCCCAAGGGACGATCCCAACCACACGTACCGGTGGGATATAAAAAAGGGGGAGAGCCAAAGTTGTACCCAATCCAGTCACGTCATGTTTGGCAGAACGTTGAAGCTAGGGTGATACTTAGATAGACGTGAAGAGTTGGTCTGAGCCTTTCAATATCTCGCTAGGGTTCCCGACTCACGCTTGTGACAGGCTGGTGTTCACGGTTGTGCCTCACGTACCGAAAGTATATCGAGGATTCCTTAGAAACCTTGTGCATCCTAGATTAAGAGCTTTGTTTGCCATATCCCTTGACACTAATCATAGGATTGTGCTTGTTTAAAGTGTCTTTCTGTGAGAAACCAGTAAATTTTGATAAGTCAGCCTCATTGAGTCATTTCAAGTCCTTGCCATAAACTAAGTCATTGTTTTTCTTCAGAGGGGCGGATTTACCCCCTTGATCCACTAATTTTCTGCAGAAGGGCGGATACTCCACCCTGATCCACTGTTTTCCTGTAGAAGGGTGGATACGCCCTCTTGATCCACTGTTTTCCTACAGAGGGGCAGATTTGCCCCCCCTGATCCACTGTTTTGACTACAGAAGGGCAGATACGCCTCTTGAACAAACAATTTCATCTATTTGACCATTCCAAACCTCTGTGTAACCACCCTGAGTCTTCGTTTGACCATTTGATCATCTCAAACATTCATCTAACCAATCCATTTGACCATTCCAAACTTCCATTTAACCTTTCCAAAACATCCATTTATCACGTTCCCATTGATCATTTCACAATTTGGGATACCCATCTTACCGTGTGACTTAAAAAGTTGTTTCTCTTCCAAAAGGAACACTTCAACAACACCCCCATCATATAAAAACCATCAAGACATCTTTCATTTGCGTTCATCATCATCTCTCAACACAAAATCCTTTAAACCTTGTTTTAGGAGTTATCTCTCGAATTGACCAAGGCGTTAAGTTTTATCGTTATCCTACATATCAATCATTGTTTTCAACCTAATCAATCCGCTTGTATATTGAGGCAAATTTGTGTTGTAAGTCAACATCATTGGCCCAAATCAATCCCATTTTATCTCAAAGCGGATTTGGTGCCGTGATCATTGATCTAATCAACCAACATTATAAGTCACTTAAGGTGATTTCCGAATTGGGTTCTAGGATTCCCTCCATCAACCAATCCTTATCCAAATCATCAAATTGATACATAATCAATTAATCCATCAACCAATCCTTATCCAAATCATCAAATTGACACATCATCAATTGATCCATCAACCAATCCTTATCCAAATCATCAAATTGATACATCAATTTATCCAATTGATCAAATCCAATCTATCCCAAACCCAATCAAAATCCCATCATCTAATCAAAATCATCAAAACAAAACCAATCCTTATCCAAATAATCAAATTTATACATCATGAATTGATCCATCAATTGATCCAAACAATCCAATCCAATCTATCCAAATCCGATATCATCCAATCAAAATCCCATCATCCTATCAAAATCATCAAATTGATACATCATCAATTGATCCATCATCTTATCAATCGATCCAACATCCAACCAATCCTACAATCCTAATCCAATCTGAATTAATCAATTCAAATCATCACCTAGATCATCCTTTAGAAGTTGCATCTTGAAATCACTTAGTTGTTTTGCACGTTCATGCCCGTTCAGACCCGTTCACAAACAAAAAAGCAAATGGCAGACCAACAAACCCAAGGTTCCCAACCAAATGTCCCTCAAGATCCCAATAACATTCCAAACAATCCACACGATCCCCATAACGGCGTCTCATCCCAATCAAACACCGACATCCATAATATCACACCACCTAGTGACGGAAACATGGTCAATCAACCCGAAGTCATCGTTGACGAATATCTCAATAATCCTGCCAATGTCCAAATGACAGATCATCTCCTAAATGAACGTGGAGATAAGATCCTTGCCACCTTACTCATGAAGGGAGTCAAACCACCGTCAAACTTTGATACCTTACCATATGTCCTTCCAACATCTGTTGATCCGCAAGCTTTGCAAAATGCTCTAGGAAATGTCTATGCCCCCGAGAGTGCACCTATGGACAACTGGTACCACCCCGAATTTGGAAATGCTTTCATCCATCAAGTCCAAGAGTGTCCCCATCTTTTTACCACAACCTCTACTATTCCACTACCAGATCCTAACAATCCCCATACCTATGGCATGCCATCATACATCCCATCTGCTCTATCGCTTCCTCCCCCATATCCTAATAATGGGGCCACACCTATAATTACCAATTGACTACCTCCTGCATTTCAACAACCTCTAAGTAATCCACACCAACCCACCACACTACTAGCACCACCACAACATTCTGCTACCGCTCTAGCTTCATCTCAATCCTTGCATCCACAACATCCAAAACACACTACCATTCTTACACAACCATCACATCAAGTAGTGTAGCATGCCTCACAACCACAACCACCACCGCATAACCCTTTCGTGGTCGCCCCCAGCAACAACATATCTCATCTCACCCATCTCATCAACAACAACCACAACAACAACCCCCACAACAACATGTGCATATCCCTACACAAACACACTATAATCCACTTACTAAGTACCTTTATCATCCCTCTAGCACATACACTGTTCCATCCCATCTCAATATGAATCCTTATCAGAATGCTCAAAACCAAACACATACCCAACCGCCACCTTACACCAATCTTTCACAACCTCAACATCATCCCCACCAACAAACATCAAATCCATACCCATATGCCATGCAACAACCCACCATTGCGTAAGAATACCAATCCTATCCGCCCTACTTTCAACAAAAACTAACTTACCAGAAGGGGGCACCTTACACTTCCTATTACCAACAAACATCATCACATCAACAAACAGGCCCTACCTCCACGCATTACCAAAATGCTACGCAACAACATGACCCCTCTCTCGCTTCCTACTATCAACAACAATCGCCTTACCAACAAGTGGCTCCCACTCATCACAATCAACCATCCAACTATCAATCCACTTATAATCATCAAACACACTCATATCAGTCTCAACCCGTCTATGATCCAACAGCGGTAGGGCCATCCTCATCATATACACAATACTATCCATACAATCAATCCAATTTGACTCCTGTCAATAAGGACTTGGAAGAAGTAAAAGCAATATAAAAGGACCTACAAGCTGGAGCAAGTAAACAAACATTCAAGTTTGAGGACATATGTCCTTATCCTTTTGATCCCCCCATCTCCTTGATTCCTTATCACAAACATTTTGAGATACCAAAATTCGATAAATACAAAGGAACCATGGATCCTAGAGCCCACCTTCAAGAAGTTTATGCCCATTGCCAAGAGGTCATGCATAACGATAATTATCTTATCCGAATTTTCCCTAAAAGTCTACAAGGGGTTGCCCTTAACTAGTTTATGGGCCTTGAAAAAGGATCTATCAAAACCTTTGCACAACTATATGAACAGTTTGTCTCCCACTTCTCTTTTAATCTAGAGAAGGATATTGACACACTTGATCTCCTGAAAGAAAAACAACGTGATGGAGAGACCTTTGCAAGCTACTTGCAAAGATGGTGTGCCTTGGCCAACAGGATGAAATTCCCACCATCAGAAAAAGACATAGTCACATTATTTATCGAAAATTCTCAATCAGATATGGCTCATAATTTCCAACTCCATTGTATCACCACCTTTGCGGCACTTGTGGAGAGGGGCCCCATCTTGGAACGAGCCCTTGTTGCAAAAGGGCAAGTCAAACATTTTAATTTTGATAGAGAGAAATCCTTTGAGGATAAACCTTGTTATTGGAATAGAAATAAAAATGTTGTTAATGATGGTGTCACGAACACCAAACATGTTTAGGTGGCCACCACCACGCAAAATTACCCTCTTCAACAACAACCATCAGTCTAGAACACCATATACGTCCCCCAAGGGGCACACGACAACAATCCAACCAAAATAACCAAGGGGGAAACAAACGACATTTCACTCAGTTGGGAGAACCCCTTAGCATGGTGTTTAACAAGCTTCTTCAAGCTAATTATCCCATCACGTATCCTGTCACCAAACCTCTTGATACGTCTAAACCCAAGCTTGTTTGGTTTAAAGACAATGAATATTGTGAATTTCACAATATTAAGGGACATACCTTAGATAAATGTCAAGGCCTAAAAACCTACATTCAAGGCCTCATCGATCGAGGTGAAATCCATGTAGATGCTAACACAATATCTTTGTTCAATGCTCAACTCCAGATATATCAAAACGTTTTTCCTAACCACAATCAGGGTCCTAGTACTTCCAACTCTAATCTTGGATCTAACAACAATAACAAGCAAGGTAACAACACCAATAACATTAACTATAAAAATGTGCCATACAATTATCAAGGTGTGGTCTCATATGTAGAACAAGTAGAGTCATGTGTATCCATGATACATGTCAAAGGAAAACATCCACACTGTGTTGTTATCACTTGGAAAACCCGCATCACAGTCCCTGCAGCTCCTCCATCTACCCAACGACTATCCGTCAATCCACAATATAACATCCTAGACCACCTAGGCAAGACTGTAGCTCAAATATCCATCTTAGATCTGCTTAAGTCATCTCTCGTGCATCAAGACATCTTGACTAAGGCTTTGCAAAGCACACAAGTGCCCGATGATATTGACCCTACCCAATTCCAAGCATTGGTAGGCAATCTCTCATCAACCTATCAGTTAGCCTTTAGCCAAAAAGATATGCCACATCTTGATTCAAGCCACAACCGCCCCCTCCATCTCGAGGTTGGTGTAAATTGTCAAAAAGTAAAAAGGGTACTGGTAGATAATGGTTCGGCCCTAAATCTGTGCACATTAAAATTCATACAACAGGTTAGATACACCCAGGCTGATTTAAGAAGTCAAGTTATCACCATCAAGGCATATGATAACGCAGAGCGAGATTCTGAAGGAATTATTTGCCTCCCTATTCAAATGGGCCCCATTGTACAGTACATTATGTGTCATGTTCTAGACCTTGAACTTCCATACAACATCCTTCTTGGCCGTCCATGAATTCATTCTATGCAAGTCGTCCCATCCACCTATCATCAATGTTAAAATTTCTCATTTCAAATAATGGAGGTTACCATATAAGCTGATCCCCAACCTTTTGAATATTGTCGTGCCTTGGAAGCTTCCTTTTCGCATTCACATTACTCCCCAAGACTCGAAATGGGGGCATCCCCAATATTCGATTCTGACCCATCCACCAATACACTAAACACCTCATCTCCACCATCATCCACACTTGCTTCTACCGTGACCAAGGTCCAGATCATAGACAAGGGATGTGGTGAATACGAAATGCATACCACACTAAATGTGGCAACCATGCCACTCTTGCCCCGCACATATGGACAACCAGTTCTGCCAGTACCACAAGTGGAAGAAAATACACTTACACTCACCTCCAAGAACATGGATTCGACAAAATTCAATGATTTGGGATGCCTTCAGGATCAAATGGAAGAAGATATCAATCAATGGGTTTATCGGGAGGAACCTGAGCCACCACGTCCTCTTATAGAATACTTTCAAGAAGTTTATCCACGTGCCTCCAAGTTCATCGAGAAGTGTCATTACCAAGGCAGAGGCCTTGGTGTGGAAGAACAAGAAAAACGCCGGCCCATTGAAGCAGCTACCATCCGACCAAGAAATTTGGGCTTGGGTTATGATACTAAACAAAAGGGTCCTAGGACATCCTCTAGCACTTCTAACAATGTTAGTGTTGATGACCGTTCCCTCGAAGACATACCAGAGGAAGAGTCCATCATACACGCGTACGATGATTTGAATCACGTTGACCTCCCTGCCATGTTTGAATGCTTGTCTGTTTGTACCATAGCCTTATCCCTCAAACATTTTGAACTTATTGATCATGACCTACAAGGTAGCGCACTTGTCAACACATTTCCCTCAGAGGATACCTACGTCCATCTCATGGGATTAGGGGAAGATGAACGCCCTAACCGCAAAAGCAAAAAGAAACAAAAATAAAATAGGTCATCAAGTGAAAACCTCACTGAGGCGCTTTTTGACTGGGAAAAAGTAAAAACAAAGGGTGTATCTGACAGTGAAAACCTCAATACGACACTGGAAGATGAGGACGTTCATCTTCCCCTTGTGGGAACACAAATATCTGAGCAGTCTTCTATTCTCATTGAAGAGACGCAAGAGGTAAATTTGGGGACAACAGAAACTCCAAGGATCACCTATGTAGCCAAATCTTTATCAGAAGAAAAATATCTCA
This sequence comes from Sequoiadendron giganteum, assembly GCA_007115665.2. Taxonomy (NCBI): domain Eukaryota; kingdom Viridiplantae; phylum Streptophyta; class Pinopsida; order Cupressales; family Cupressaceae; genus Sequoiadendron; species Sequoiadendron giganteum. Next base: position 597,084,473 of record CM021109.1, read on the forward strand.
CCATTGTCCAAATTCTTTGAGACGGGGTTATCAATTTCGCATGGGCTTACTCAGATATGCCTGACCTAGATCCTAATCTTGTTGTACACCATTTGGATGTCCGTCCAGATGCCAAACCTGTCAAGCAGAAGCTCTGAAAGATGCACCCGTAGGTAGCACTATTAGTTAAAAAAGAATTGGAAAAATTACTAGATGTTGGCTTTATCAGACCCATTGATTATTCCGATTGGATTTCCAATATAGTACCTGTTTCTAAACCTAACGAAGCCATCAGAATTTGCATAGATTTTCGGGATGTTAACAAAGCCTGTCCAAAAGATGACTTCCCATTGCCTAACATCGACATGTTGGTCGACATTACTGCGGGACACGAGATGTTATCCCTCATGGATGACTTCTCTGGCTACAATCAGATCTGAATTGCCCCTGAAGATCAACACAAAACCGCTTTTACAACACCTTGGGGTACCTTTTGTTACAATGTCATGCCCTTTGGCCTCAAAAATGTGGGGGCAACATATCAATGAGCAATGACTGTTATATTCCATGACCTCATCCACATTATCTTGGAAGATTATGTTGATGACTTGCCAGGAAAATTTGGAACCAAAGAAGAACACCTTGCCATCCTAAAAAAGATCTTTGAGCTCTTGGAGTTGTACAAGCTAAGACTAAATCCGAAAAAGTGTGTATTTGGTGTCACATCAGGGAAATTGTTGGGCTTCATAGTCTCTTGGAGAGGCATCGAGGTTGACCCTGCTAAAGTAAAAGCTATCATGGATATGCCTCCACCTAGAAACCTGAAACAGTTAAGGAGCCTTCAAGGAAAACTACAATCCATCCATCGGTTTATAGCCCAACTTGCGGATAAATGTCAGTCATTCACTCACCTTCTAAAGAAAGACACCACCTTCAAATGGAATCAACAATGTCAGTTGGGTTTCAATATGATCAAAGAATACTTGGCCCACCCACCAATCTTGATGCCACCTATCCCTGGAAAACCCCTCTTGCTATACATCTCTGCCACTTCAGTTGCATTGGGGGCATTGTTGGCACAACATGACGAATCCTCAAAAGAACGAGCAATCTATTACATTAACCGAACACTGGTCGGTTATGAAATTAATTACTCATCAATGGAGAAAGCATGTCTCGCTGTGGTCTTCAGTACACAAAAATTACGTCATTATATGCTTAGCCATCCGATCAAGTTGATATTAAAAGTGGACCCCCTCAAGTACCTATTATCTAAGACAACCCTAACTGGCCGAATGGCTAAATGGATCATGCTTCTTAGTGAATTTGATATAGAATATGTGGATAGAAAAACAATCAAAGGATAGGTAATAGCAGATCAGTTGGCAGATGCTCCATTAGTAGATGCCTAGAAGTCGAATTTCCAAATGAAGGAGTCTTTGCAGTATTGGAAGCTACCACATGGACACTGTACTTTGATGGATCACACACTCATAATGGATCGGGGGCAGGAGTCTTGCTTATCACCCCCCAAGGCGATTACATGCCAAAATCATTCAGACTGGCTTTTCCCTGCACCAATAACATCGTCGAATATGAAGCACTTCTCACAAGCCTTAGAATCGCAGTCCAATGGCACATCACTCATTTGTAAGTTTTTGGTGACTCCCAGTTGGTTATAAAACAAGTCAATGATGAGTTTCTAACAAAAGATGAAAAGTTGTTGCCTTACAAACGTATGGTGGATGACTTCAAAACATATTTCACCTCCATCCAATTTGAGTCGAGACTCCAGAATAAGGCAGCAAACGCTATGGCTACCATCGGTTCTCTCCTCGACATGCCAAAAGATCGCATAGATTGTCAGTTCCTAGTCGAGCAACTCCTAATCCCAACGTACGATATCCCTGAGAGTGACATGGTGCTTGATATTGTAGGTCTGGAATCCCCTTGGTACCACGAAATTTACACCTATGTTCATGACCAAACCCTCCTGTTTGATCTCACGAGAAACCAACGTAAATCATTCATCCAACGCATTGCCCGCTACACCATCATCGGTGATACACTTTATCGACGTGGGTATGACAGAACTCTCCTCCGTTGTTTAGACGAAATCGAAGCCCGCACGACATTAGCAGAAGTGCATAGCGGTATTTGTGGGGCCCATTCTAATGGTATGGCCTTGGCCAAACAAATTCTCAGAGCAGGGTATTACTGGCCTACAATGGAATATGATGCTTGTGAATATGTCAAAAAGTGTCTTCCATGTCAACAACATGCATATTTGATTCACGCTCTGACACAAGAGCTACAACCTATCATGACACCTCGGTCGTTTTCACAATGGGTTTTCGACTTGATTGGCAAGATCTACCCTCCATCCTTCGACGGTCACACTTTATCATCACGACCATTGAATACTTCACCAAGTGGGTGGAAGCTATACCACTCACTCAAATCACCGGTGTTCAGATCTCTAAGTTCATCCTCTACCATATCCTCTACAGGTATGGTATCCCCTCCACCATCATCACCGACAATAGAAAGCCATTCAACAATAAGTGTATGAAGCTCCCTTGTGACACATATCATATCCAACATCGTTGGTCCACCCCCTATTACCCCCAAGGTAATGGAAAAGCAGAATCAACAAACAAAACATTGATCAAAATCATTAAAAATATGGTCAATAGCACTGGTCGAGATTGGCACCTCCATATCCATCTTGCTCTTTTGGCCTACCGTACGTTCATCCACACCCCCACCGACACTACTCCATACTCTCTTGTCTATGCACTGAAGCCATCTTGCAATTCGAAGTTGAAATCCCTTCACTCTGAATCTCACTCAAAATTCTCATCACTGACGAAGACACCTGAGTTGCACACATGGCACAATTGGAATTGCTGGATGAAAAACAGGTCAAAGCTTATAACCATCTACAAGCCTATCAACACCGACTCAAAAGGAGCTACAATAAGAAAGTTTGCCCTCGTCAATTCAATGTTGGTGATTTGGTCCTTAAAGAGAATCAACGAAATCAACAAGATCGAGAGAAAAAGGGTAAGTTTCAAGCAAATTGGTTGGGCCCTTATGTCATCACCACAAAGTATGGTTTTGGCGCCTACAGGCTATCCACCCCTGAAGGGGAGCCCTTGGAAGAACCTATCAACATCATGCACTTGAAAAAATTCTATACTTAGGTCAGTTGGGGTATGCTTCCTGGTAAATCTCAAAAAATACAAAAAAATCAAAAGTCAGAAAAATACAAAAAAAATCAAAAAAATCCAAAAATAGTAAAAAGAAATAATTTGTCCTATGGTGAAAACCACCCCTGCGTGGTGCCTTGGATACGTACGATTGGTGAAAACCTGGCAAAAGGCATCTCTCGTATAGGGCTTAATCATTATCTACCTTGCGTCTTGGTTACTTTATGGCTTATCCGCTGATTCCTCAATCCCCATATCCTCCCATCCGCTTGCATCACCTCGTCGCTTGGTATATTTCTGGTTGAGCATTGAACGACCGCTATCTGACATCCTGAGCTTGTGTCATCTCATTGTTGTGGTTGTCTCCATTTAAGTTCACTCCTCATGTCTGTCCCAATCTAGGTCCCATCATGTCTTTTCTTGAACTACGACGCCTTTACGCTTGCACGTAGGCAAGGCTAATCTTTTGATCGACTCCCAAGGCATTTTGTCTTTCATCATCTGTCCTCATGGTCCACTTTTCGATCTTGTCCATCCCTGGTCTTTTGTCATGTCCGAACTATGTTGTCCTGCGCTTTCATGTAGGCAAGGTTGATCTTTTGATCTACCCCCGGGGCTTATGTTTGTCTTGGTCATCCACTAGTCTCCATCAGTCCACTTTTCACTCTTTTACTGTGGTCTTCTCTTGAACTACAAGGGCTCTGCGCTTTCACATAGGCAAGGCTGATCTTTCATCAACCCCCGAGCCCTTAGGTCTTTAGGTGGTGTCTTGTCCTCTCGTTGTCTTGTTGTCAAGTATGTCCCTATCATCGTTGATTCTTCACAAACAAAATCTTTTCGTATCAAGAAATTTGCCCAATGACAATTATCCTACGTCATCTAGGTCACTTTAGCTTAATATCCATCATCGGTCTTAACAAGATGCATCCTTCCTAACATACCACATCAACCCCATCCATCTTTGGGATCTTATGGCAAATGACGCTTGCAATTGATTGTGATCTTTTGGTACTTTTGGATTTTGTTTATTATTTGAGCTCCCTCTCTTAACTAGTCAAGATCGCCATGATCCATCATATTATGGTGTATTTTACCTAGTCAAGATAGGGGTATCTTTTCACTGTTTTATTGTTGTTGTCTGCTGGGATGCTCTACGTCGTACCCACCAAGATTCCTCTCAGATCTTATGTTATGTGGGGGCATTCCTTTGTGCTTGTAATTATTCCAATACCTGGCCCGAGCAAAGTCATCGCGACTTTGGGGTATTGGGATAACCTTTTTGTTTGTTGTGTTTGTTTTATGCATTGGACATTAATTCGTCTTGGTTCACATACCCTGACGCCCGATGTCTTATGCTATAACAAAAATCAATGCTCTAAAGGATGGCAATTGCATTCATGTTGCATTTCATCTCATTGCATATTCCCCCTTCATCCAATCTTGCTCCTACATCTATGACTCCTGATTTTGGTTGTGCAAACTCTCATTCCTTCTTACTGACTTCTCTTCTCAGGATCCTTACGATTCTTGACAGGTATCGTGCCCCACACACCCTACGCCTATCACCTACCCATTGATACTTATGTCTACATTACATTTAGTGTGTCAGTTCATCATTTATCCATATTGCATCAATTCATTTAGGTTCATTCATCCATTTGCATCAATTCATTTAAGTTCATTCATCCATTTTGCATCAATTCACTTAGGTTCATTTATCCATATTGCATCAATTCATTTAAATTCATTTATCCATTAAATTCATCATTTATCCATATTGCATCAATTCATTTAGGTTCATTAATCCATATTGCATCAATTCATTTAGGTTCATTCATCCATTTGCATCCATTCACTTAAGTTCATTTATCCATTTTGCATCAATTCACTTTAGTTCATTTATCCATTAAGTTCATCATTTTTCCATATTGCATCGATTCATTATGTTCATTCATCCATACATTTCCATATACTTTCATACCCACCTATGCATCATTGTTAAGCCCATATTAATTACATCATATATACAATTGCATTACCATTCATAAATCATTAACATCATGCATAATCACATCATCCAAACACACATAAATAAATCATTAACATCATACATTGTCACAACATCCATATCAACACAACTCATCATGTGCATAACATACATCATCTACCATAAAAACATCAATATAACACCATATGCATAACATACATCATCCATCCCGAAAATGTTCGGCATAATATCAATGGGGACCATCATATATCATCATCAAAATAATACAATGATCATATCCAAAAATATAGTCACATCATAACCACCTACATATCATCCTCAAATAAGAAGCATAATCTCAAAATATGTGTTACACCTCCATCCAGTACCTGTCAAAGCACATGTATCATGTCACCTGTCCTCTGCCTGCCCTGAGTTGCCCACACTTGACCTCTGAAGAGACTCAGGCACCGATCCCTTGTGTGTCGAAGTCCCCTGCGACTCATGAGCTGGAGTCCCAAATCGAGGAGTCGACTGAAAATCACTGTACCCTCTGGTTCGTGTCCCTAAAGACTGGGACGGCATCGACATCTGTGGTACCTGCCTAACATACTGCACTGTACGCTGCATCAGATCTGGCACTGCCTGCTCGTACGCACATCTCCAGTAGCCCGCCTCACGCACATACTCATCTCTCTGTCCAACTTGGAACCTGGCAGCATTCCGCTCATACTTGTATCTATCCCACTCTCTGTTGATGGCTTGCCGCTCCTACTCCCAAGTCCCCTGTGCCGCTGTCAGCAATCGTACCCGCTCTGCGGTCCTCTCCCTCTTTGCCTGTACAACCTGTAGCTCTGCCTGCAAGCCCTGTACAACTAACTCTGTCCCATCACCCTGCACTCTTTGTGGCTGCCTTTGAGCTATATCCATCTCGGCATTCTCTGCCCGCGCCATTGCTGCGTTTCTCTAAAACTGCAGGATCTGGACTTGTCTTAGCACACTATCCCTCTCCCCCTGTAGCACCTGCACCTGTCCCTATGCACTCTCTCTCTCTCTCTCTCTCTCTCTCTCTCTCTCTGCATTGTCTCTAACCCAGCCTCTGCAGCCTTAGCCCTCGCTCTCATCTCCTCTAAAGATACCTCTACAGTAGATACCCTCTCCTGCAGAGCAATCCTCTCCCCCAGAAGTCCTGCCATTGACCAAAATATGCAGTCGCGCTAAAATTCAACAACACTGCATGTGAAAGAAAAATGACTAAGTCAAAAATCTGACTTTTGCAAATATTTCAAAAGGTGAAAAGTTGACCCAATCAAAATAACTTTTCGAGGGGCCGAACTATGCACAAGATGATCAAAATATGTCTCGATATGCGTGCTTAAAGGACGTGGGCTACGAAACGGACAAATTACGTAAGGGTTATCCCACGAATTGATCAAGCAAAATTCAAGGATAACAGTTTTCAAGAGATGAATGCATTTGGACGTTTGAATTTGAATGAAGTGGAAAACATTTTTATTTGTTAGGACTTCCTTTGAATTTTCCATTTTGGGAGCCTTACATTTGGCTGATGCTTCTAAATTCCCATAAAACCTCGGGCATCCTTGGGCATCAAGTTGTTCAAGCTTTATATGTGGGGCTAAAAGTCTAATTTTGGGGATTAACTGATCCAAAACAAAACAAAAAAACACATCGCTTTAGGTATAGAATCAATGCACCTTGTGTTGTGTGAGCTATGCCAAAAAATTCAGTGCAAATTATTTATATCCATACTACAAAAAAGAAAAATTACATTTATTAATTCAGAAAACAATTCTATATTTCCTCGCAGTTTGGTCCAGAATAATTACAGTTATTAATAGACTTCAAAAAAACTAATTAGAACAGAAAGCCTAAAATTTAATTAATTTTAATTATCTTAAAAGCACTGTGTAGAATGCAATTGAAAGACATGGATGATGATCACAGGTTCAAAACCCTGATTTACCCATGACACATGGAGCGGCATAATTGTGTGTCATCCAGCAGGTAAGGTGGACTTGCCCCGAGTAGAATGCCTTGGTACCAAAAATCAGGATAAAAGCCTCCGGAATAAAACCCCCCCAAAAAAAAAGAATTGTGTGGAGTTCTACACATCAATTGCCCACCAATTGTATACACTGGTCAAACTTATTCTTCAGACTTCTACAAATTGAGGGCCAACATTTGATACACTTACACACTAGGCAAATATAATCTGCAGCACAAGCATCCTTCTAGCAGTGACTACAAGAATGCCAAAACACAAGAAGATAATTTCAAAAGTTTCAAAATTACTAACCTGCATTCACTGTCCATGAATTATCCTGGGCATTCCCAAAGATATCTTGTAGTTCTGTTCCACTTTGAAGCTGCAAAAAATCAATGTTAGTTGCTATGCTGCTTAAACAAACCTATAGCTTGTTTTCAATGATACGCAACTACTCAATATAAATCACAAATCCATCTTTGAAACATAAGAAGAATTCCCCTTCGAATAAACTATCAATAGGTAAATGACATTGAAGGTTCTTGTTTTGGTTTTACGTAGGTCAGACTGACATGGTCAAGTGTATCTAATATTATTCATTTATGAACCCCTTGATAATGCAATATTTTAAGAACCAGAATGTATTGTTATATGAACTAATCAATTTACAATATAAAAGATTTGTACTACAAACTAACCACAACAAGATACAATGAATAAAGTTGTGAACTACAAGCATACCTTCTTTACACCCTTCAGTATAAAATTCTCAAGGCTTCTGCACCTCATTTGCTGTGTACCTTGAACAAGATGTAGAGCTAAATTCAAGCTTTTTTCAACATCCGACCTCAATTTGCCAGATACTGGTGTGGTAAAACATGCTTCAGTAAATCTGTTTTCTTGTCACAGCGCCTACAATAATACTCAACATCTAAACCAATACTCCTCACAACTCCTCCTGTCTGACAAATAATAGCACATTCCAGGTGGGCTACATGCCCACATATGAACTCTTCAGTCAGCTTCTCTTGACACCGGATAAAGTAATACTCATCCAAATCATGACCAACACATTTGCCACAAAGAATACAAGAACATTCACGGCAAAAGCCAGGCTCAACACAACATATGTCACAATCTATGGATTTCGAAAATTTTCCATTTCCAGTTTCCAAGCAGCACTTTTCGTTACCAGCATTGTTGCCAGGTGTCCTCCCATGAACTATACTGTCTGATTTTCTCAGATGCTTTGCAGAAGAACCAATCATTTCTGTAGCAAACAAATAATTGTGTTAAAATTTCAAGTATCATATATTTGTCATTGCAAGGAATAAGCTTCTACAACTTGCACTTTGCTCTTTGTACCGCTAAACAAATGTTATTCATTTATCTACATCCTTACCCCTGTTATCTAAATGTAATTAAACTGAAACATACGGTATGTATTTAAAACTAAAACATGACTACTAGTATTTAAATGTTTTGGGTGGGATTTTTCAATATGTGAGTATTTTTATACTCAATCATCACCATGATGACTATTTCCCATGAGTTAATATGGGGAAGTTACAGTGATTTTTGGAAATCCACCACTTCGGGCTTTTCATCCTCTAGTCTATTTCTGAGTTCATAAAATCAATATAATACTCACATCTGCAAAAATAAAATTTCAGAAAATATATTTAATATGCCAAAGATTTTTGTCCAGTTAGTAGGATCTGAAAGAAAAAATTTGATCAGCAGCTACTAACAACAGTAGAAGTTAAAGATTGACAAGACTTGCATGTGGAATGAACTTTCTCCACTAGCAACAGCAACAGGAATACACAACACATCCCTTCTCTCACCAGGGCTTTACCTTGATATGGCAAGACTTGTAAACTGTTGGACAGATTTGAATTAAGATGGAAGTACATAAATAGATTTAACAGAAATGCAAACTCCACACAGACCAAGTTAATGCTAATCATATTTACAATCTCAAAAAAGATGCCTCTATTCTTTTATCATAAAGCCAATTTTAAGGTGCAAAAACCTGATGTGTTAATTTTTTTCCCCATGCTACATGTCATTCTTTGCATTCCAGCACCCCCAGTATCAAATGCTATAGGGATGTTTCACATAACATGCAACAATAATCATATCAAAAGTCACTTGTACAGTCCTGTTTGTGGGGAATATAACAATATAACAACAGTAATGGACCACCTACTTGGCATCTTGCATTGATGTGGTGGTGTTAGTGCATGCAAAAGTGTCAATTCAAAAATTAGAGCTACTTTTGAAAAAGCAAAGCCTCTTTGGTCACAGAAAAGCGAGAATCAGCACAGATACAAGATTCGAGAGGAAATGTCCACATTCACCGCACTTCTTCTGTCTCCTCTTCAAATATCTCCATGACCATGATAGGTGGATCAGGAAGAGGAACATTGTACAACCTTTGGGAATCAATACAAAAACATGTAAATGTTGCATTGGATGGTTTGTTTTATTCGAGTTCCATTCTTTTATGTAGCCAAGATTCCACATTTTAAGGTTGCCAAGTTTGGCAAAAGCTACATACCTCCCACTTCAAATGCTTATAGAACAACTCTTTTAATATGTCAAGACAGAATGACCTAGAACCATATTGAGTAATTGATGGTCTGAAGTGTTTGAGAGGCCATTGGTTAATGTTTTGTCAGCTTGCCCTCAAGGTGTAGAGTTCTCAAAGCTAATTGACACCATGAACCAAAAGAAGACAACTGAATATATTTTTCAATATCTTAGAGGAACTCAGGAAGCCATTCTTGAAATGGCTAAAGTGGGTGTGATTCTAGTTGTTATTGATAGTACCACAAATTTTGGGAAGCTACCATGCTACAAAGCTAATTATAGAGAAGCAACCAGAAATAAATTGGAGCCCATGTGCAGACCATTGTCTTGATTTGTTGCATCAAGACTTGTCTAGATTTCCAAGGGTGTATGATGCGATTCACATAGGGGAGTACAACTGCAAATTTCATAAGAAAGACACCACATCAGTCATCAAAGCACTTGTTAAGGTCTTGTGAAACAAGATGTGCCTCATTTTATACTGATTTGAAACAGTGGCTGAAGAGAAAACAATTGTAAGATAATAACTCTTTCTAAAGGTCCCAGAGAAAGAACACAAAGTAGATCATTCTGAACAATGATTAACATGAGAGTGCAACAGAGATTTTAAAACAGCGTAAACCAGTTCTTATAATGGCTCACATTGTTGGTGTTGGAACCCCTTGTCTCTGCATTCTTTATGAGAGCATAGAACATTGTTAAATAGCAACTCAAAAAAGGGTTCAATAATGTGAAAGCCAACTACATTGAGATATGAGAAAAATATATTCGAGATGGAAAATGATGCACACCCCTTTGCATGCAGCTGCTTGCTATTTTAGCCTAAACTATTACATATGCACAGGCAAGCTGATATTGATGGCATTGGGAGGTGTGAACTAGATATGACACTAATAATCAATTTCAGAATCAATGTTGCAATTACAAGTCAAAAGAAGGGATGGTTGGGATACTAGCAATCGTGAACCTCGCTGCTTTGCCGACATAATATTGTGTGCTTTCCAATTCAATTGAGAATTCTCCCAAGGTTTATCAGATTACTAAAATCAAAATGCAACAAGGTGATCGAAAGTTGCAGTTAACAAACTAAAATAAAAAATTTGATAGGAAACTATGAAGCCAAAACAAAGCAAAATGATAAAACTTTCAATAGCTACCAAAGTGTTCATTTATATGAAAGCAACCGTATTCAAATCTCAATGCAATATGGCAGCCCATAGTCATTTGACTAAACTAAAACGAGAATGCAATCAGGCAACCAACAGCCTCAGCAACTACACCATAATCACGATTTCATAGACAAAATGAATTTAGGAAACCATACTAAAATGCATTGCAAGAAGGCCCTCCAAAGAAAAACATATGAGAATTCTACAAATAACCACTAAAGTGTGCACATATATGACAGCAACCAGATTCAAATCCCAATATGATAAGACGGCACTTCAAAGCCAAAAAAACCAGAAAAGTAAGAAACTCCCAATAACTACTAGGAAAGTGCAATTCTATGAGGGTCGCCAATTCTAATTTTGGAATCCCTCCGAAATCAAATAAAGCATAAAAATGAGAAACTCCCAATAACTGCTTCTCAATTGCACAATTGTATAAGAGCGACCAATCACATTTCAAATTACCAGGGCACCAAACAGTCTTTGCAACCAGACTAAATTAATAATGTCATATAGGCCGTCCAAAGCCAAATAAAATGCATCAAAATGAGAGAAGTCCAAAAAACAACTAACCTTGCCCGCCTTTTTCCTTGGGCTGACCAGAGCCCCGCACTGGCCAGACGAACGAAGCAAAAAATCTCTCCAGATCGACCTCCGGAAGCTTTTCCCTCATATACTTTTCTACGGCGCTCTTACTGGCAAATACGGTCTGCCTGGTGCCTTCTTGCAAAGATTTAGGCAAAATCAGAAACCTGTCAATAAAGTAGCCTTTCGAATTTTTCCTCTTCCCGACCTTCCAAATCCACTTGTCCTCCGGTCCAGGGAAGCCATCTGGAGCATACGGAGGGCCTTCGCCTTTCGCTCCAGGGCGGACACTCACGGCGGTTAAATTTCCCGGCGCTTGTATTTCGCGGCAGGGCTTCAGAGCCTCAAGAGGAGTTTCACTCCCAGTTTTGATAGGTGGCAACTCGGAAGCTTCGATTTCAACGGGAGACGCTTTAGAAGGCGTTCCGTTGGGCTCTACTAAAGTTACGGCCATCGTATTTTCAGAAACGCCGGAAGCATTTGTCATGTTCGGCATGGTCGTAAACTAGGTCTTATTTCTTTCTCAATATTTTCCCCAAGGTCGCTAATTCGAATTTCCTTGGTTTTAAACGGATTTGTTTGACCGCAGGTCATGAGATTTAATCAGGAAAGGAGAAGTGGTTGCAGAGAAATAGAATTTGTTTTTTGCGAGAATTTTCGAAAACACAAACCTGATAAAAGATTGGTTGAATTCAAATTCATAGGTTTCCAATTTCCAGTATATGCATACAATTTCGCTTCCGTAAGTTGTGAATTTAAATAATATTTAATATTTTCTGGAAAGCCTACAGTAAAAATGCAAATTACCTATACGTAAATTTGCCTTTTCCCACGATGCCTTCTCGATCGTATGGCAAAATCCACGATCTTCTATTTGGGGACCCTCGGTTTTAAGCAATTGGTTCGTGCCACCTCGACTTCTACGTGTATATTTTTAGGGTTAATGAAGATTAAAATATAAAACACTTTCTTTCGCGCCATTTTTATTTTGTGGCTTTGGCTTTTACTTTTAATATAAAACTCTAAACTCAGAGATTTTTTTATGAAGGTTTTTTTCAAAATATTGTAAATTAAAATATTTTTTTCTAGTTATGACTTAATTAAATCAAATGTATACAAATCAATTATAATTAATTTATATTAGACAAGTGTAAATTTTGTTAATGTGAATAAAATTAAATGTTCATTTTGTTAATTATAGTAGTAACATAATATTTAAAAATGTTACATAAACGTTAATTTTTATTAAAATTATGTAAATAATATATTAATCATTATAATGTAAATTGTAGGATAATAAATGCCTATATTCTAACTTAATGGAATAAAAGGTAGTTACGTGCATTTATTTTAATATTAATAATTATTAATTTTATCTTAATTATATTATATAATAATCAATTATCTTCTATACAATTAATTATATATTAAAATTTTAAATAATAAAGATATTATAAATATCAAACAAAATAAAAATCAAATCAAATGATAGTATAATATAATTACAATAAAAAAATGATAATTATATAAATAAGTTTTAAAATTAATTGATTTAAAACTAGCTTATCTATCCTTAAAACAATAATTTAATTAGGGTTAAGGGTCAATTAAGATTAGGGTTGAATTAGGGATAGGTTTAGGATTGGGGATCAATTAGAATTAAGCTTCAATTAGGATTCAATTAGACTTCAATTAGGATTAAGGTTAGGTCAGAGTTATTTTTTTATTCGGGTTTAATTAGGGTTAGGATTACAGTAGTGTTCAATTACTTTAGGGTTATAGGATAAAGCTTGGGTAAAAGGTTAGGGTTCAATTATGGTTAAGGTTCAAGGTTAAGGTTCAATTTGGGTTAAGGTTCAATTGATAAAAATAAGTGTCTCAAGAAAGATATCTCTTGGCTTACTTTAGATATATTTTTAAAATATAGGTATGCTAATTATAGTAGTAACGTAATATTTAAAAATGTTACATAAATGTTAATTTTTATTAAAATTATTTAAATAATATATTCTAACTTAATGGAATAAAAGATAGTTACGTGCATTTATTCTAATATTAATAATTATTAATTTTATCTTAATTATATTATATAAAAATCAATTATCTTATATACAAATAATTATATATTAAAATTTTAAATAATAAAGATATTATAAATATCAAACAAAATAAAAATCAAATCAAATGATAGTATAATATAATTACAATAAAAAAATGATAATTATATAAATATTAAATTTATGTAATTTTTTTTTTTGAAGTGTAAATTTATGTAATATTGTGGGGTAACTCCCAATATAATAAAATATGAGAAATTTAAATAATTGGCTTGTCCAAGTACATATTGTATCTTTTCACTTGATTTGTTGTGTGATTCCATGATTTTGCTATGTCTTGTTCATTACTTTCCATGACTTGATTCTTTTTCTAGCTAGCGCTGATCTTTTCATAGTACTTGTTCCTTGTGTCATTTCCATTTGCTCGCCACTTCTTTGAGGATAGGTAACAGAGGGGAGATAGATGGGTAGTCCACATAGATTGGTAGCTAGCTCACAACTAACATGTTAAAGGTCTTAGCCACCACCTTACACAATGAAGTGATGTTTTAAAGGAAAGTGTTAGGCGAGGGGATAGTCTTTGATTATTTTCATAACTCTCTTCATCATGATACTTTGTTCCAACGTGCAATCATTAAGATAACAAGACCTCCACCTTACACAATGAAGTGATGTTTTAGTGGAGAGAGTCAGATGATGGGCTAGTCTTTGATTATTTTCCTAACTCTTATCCTCATGCTACTTCATTTCAATGTGCGATCATTAAGATGACAAGACCTCCTCTAGGTGTGGGAGCCCATTAGCCATGAGAAGTGGTAATCTCTTAGAGTCCATTCTTGGTGCTTATTTTCCAAACGGGATGGCTCAGTCTTTTAGGGGTGCTCTCAGGCTTTTGTCGAAGGAAAGGGGAAAATTACAAAGTCTGGATACTCCTGTGCTTTTGGCTTGCATGAGAAGATAGATTGCTTGCTAGGGTCCTATCCCCACTCGTTGCTTGAGGAATATGCTCAATGCAAGTGGGTATTTAATGGTGAAAGTGAGAAAGATTTTGGGCAAGGCTTTTCTTCAACCCAGTGATAGGTATCGTTTGAATACAGATATTTCCGCAAGCTTCATAGTGTGTTTGTTGGGTCTTCAAGTATCTAAGGAGATGGTGTTTAATTTACCAAAGGATATCTTCTGCCCATCCTTCCTTGTTAGGCTTTAGGGGGTTTTAGAGGTGACTTGATTGGGGGTTAGTATCCCACGTCCACCGGATATTGGTCAATAGTAAAATCATGTAGCATAATTTTGTCGCTTATACCAGATCCTTAAACCAACTTTGGCCAACACGATGACGACTGGGGTTTGTCATTACAAGATACCGAGATTCAACAGACAACTATGGAGAAAAGATAAGTGTGTTTTGTTATAGTCTATAGCTATTTGTAGGGTCAGATGTGTAAATATACACAAAAGGGTCAGTTGTTAAGATCTCTAATGTAATAGTGTTCAAATATTTGAAAATATATTGAAACCCTATTTGCTATAAACATCATATTTTATTTGTTTGCATACTTCCTTGTTATTGTTTGCAACAAGAGGAAATAAACCACATATTGGAATCTAGCAGCAATGTTACTAAGGGTTAAGCGATCACAAAGCTTCTGTTAGAACCCAGAATTCTCATTTGGAACCCTAGGGTTTTTTCCTGTTTGAACCTAAACTTTCCATTAATACCCTAAGGGATTTTGTTCATTTATATTTATTTGACTATCTTTTCATGAAAAATATTCATTTCATTTCCTGTCCAAAGCCCTAATATACTTTATACATTTCACTGCTCCTTTAATATTCACCTTTTACATCATACCGTTTTACCGCCGCCTCCCACAAAGGGCCTGCGGTGTGGCAGTAGTAGTTAACAGGCAAGCATAAAGCGCTTACCGCGATATCGCGGTGGGCGGTAAGTCACCAATCAAGCAACAGTCAAAAGACCCCAGTGTGGTACCGCAGGGGGTTCAAGCAAAGATCGCGGTGACTGCGGTGACAGCGAGACAGCAGTTGGGAGCGGCTACCGCAATACCGTGGTTGGTTGGGTTGCGGAACGCGGTGACCGGTTAGTAACCGGAGGAACAGTCAACAATGAAGCGGCTACTGCTACACCGCAACCAATCAGAACTGTACCCGCGATGGCACGGTGAACAGGGTTAGCAAGCGGCGGAGACAACAATCAGAGTATGCTACCGTGATACCGCGGACAGGTAAAATGTAGATTGCGGTAAGGCGATAAACATTAAAAGGTGATAAAAAATTCCAACCACCGTGATACCGCGGGATGAAGAATGTGAGGTCGCGGTAAACAATGAAGTTAACGGTGGAGGAAGTGAAAAAGTTAAAGCACCGCGGCAGCGTGGAGAAAGAAAATGTTGACCGCAGATGAGTGGTAAAGATAATAAAAGCTTCGGGAAATAAAGTATAAGGGCGGGAAATGTATTAAAGAAAAATCAAAAGGCAGAGCTATAGTTAAAAATATTTAATTTGTCGAAAGGCAACTCAATTAAATATTGTATTTTTTGTCAAAGAATATGAAGCGGTTGTAACAAGAAAGTGAATGGTTGCAGCGGATGGTATTTACTATATAAATATTTTAAAAAATCAGTTTTGTGGGGGTGAGAGTAGGAAGGATATTTTTTCAGAATCGGGATGGAAATAATGTACAAATCTTTCTTGAAACAGAGGAATGGAGATTAATGTTCTAAATTGGTTAATATTATTTTCAGTGTTCAGTTGTTGTCATGAAAGAATTCATAATTCTTTTATCTGGTTGTCTCCAACTTGAGATCCTTTAATTATTTAAATCAGCATATCAAGTATAATCTATGATTTATCAGAATGTATTCCCATTTTGTGTGATTTAGTTGATTGGTATCTGTAAGTCAAATTAAGATCCTTGTAAATAAGTCACTGTAATTTTAGGATTTCTTTTGGGTAATTAAAGAGGGACCTGATAGAGAAGCATTCCAGCACAATTTATGCTAGTCATAAATAAATGAAGTTGTATGCCAGTCATTAGAATTTCATTTTCAAAGTGCCTAACAACTTGAATTAAACCAAAGAAGGAAGCACATAATTCTTGAATTTTGACTCCATTGCCCAAGTGGATAGAAGGCACTGATCTGCCTCAACCCAGAGATAAAATTCATAAACAAACAATTTATTCAAAATCCTTTCTTTTGTGCAGTAGGAGTAGGATTAGTTGTAGTGGTTTTCATCTATTCACTTCCATTTGCCATTGTGGATAGATTGCTCAACTAGGAAATACATTTCAATCTGCATCATTCATTAGGTACACCCGCCTTGATCTAGCAGAACCTAAAGAGAAGAAGGTTCAATTGCATCAATTGGCCTTGTATGTTGGCCAAAGGCGTTGTGAGAGCTTGGCAACCTCTCATGGTTGAAACCTGCATTTTTGAGACCCAACAGTTTGGCGACTCTACTGGGGATAAATTCAATAAAAAATTCCAATCTTTCCATTTATTGAGTCAACAAAGTTTCACATTTTTGTCTAGGGATTTCGCTGGGGCAAACCAAAACAATATAAAAAAAAAATCATTTTCCTACTTTTGGAAAAAGTAGGTGGTGACTCTATTTCATTTGATAAATAATGCATGGGTGTTGTGAAGCAGTAATATTTTGTCATGATGGTAGAAGAAGAAAGGAGAGAACATTCAATGAGAGAGTTGAAGGAATTGAGACAACAAAGGCTACAATTTGAACAACAGATGCTACAAGTGAACCAACAATTGTGGCAATTGGGAGTCAAACGTGCTCCAAGTACATCACCAAATAGGTCATCATGCAGTGAGAATGAAGATACAAATGCCAGGAGATCTTGGACACCACAAATACCACATGATGCAACTGAGAACTTTGGTAATAAAGGTAATGTACTCCATTCACAGCAAAATACTTTTGATAAGTATATTCAAATTCAAGAGAGAGGCAAAAGTCTTGTGGATTCCTTTTTTGACATAAGGAGATATAAGGGAGAAGATGTAAACTCTCTGTACAATAGGATGACAGGCATCTGTATGCAATTACCTCCTCATTTTAGGCCAACAAGACCCACATTTGTTGCACAACTTTTAAGAGCATCAGAGCCTGAATCAATTTATTGGCTAGAATCATCAAAACAACAAGCCTTTGATGTGGTGAATAAATTTATTGTTTCCATTCTTGGGACAAGGTATGTGGATACTACCAATAACGTTTTAGAAGTTGAAATAGAAGAAGATATCATGCCTTCCAATAGTGAAGATATGGAAATTTTCTCCTGCATAACTGATTATGATTTAAATTGTGAAGAAGAACTTGTGGATGTTGATCTACAACAAGGTGATTGTTGCAGTTCTTATGAAGATCAGGAAGTTGGAGACGTGGTAGAAGATCTGGATGAAACATGTTTCACTCAGCAGTGAGCAAGTTTCAGATTTACTGACTCTTGAATACCAAAAGTATGCACATAAAGATGATTCCAGAATTTTGCCTCCAACCTATATCTGCTTTGACAATGAAGATACTATGTGTTACAATTCATATAACCCCATGTGCATCTCTCACAGTGATGAGGAGTTCTTTGGAGCTGATCAAGAATCCATTTGTGTCCAAGAAGAGGTATGTGATTTGAATAATTTTTTTCCTGCAAGAGAAGGATACTGGTTTGCATATCATTGATGATAAGTGTTAAGCATTTATTGATTCAAGTATGTATAAGGATGACTGTATGGATCAAGAATCTGTGTCAATGCCAACTGGTAATATAAAAGAAATGGAAAGTAGTTCTGATTTGATGGTTCCAGAAGATGCTAATGAGATAGAATTTGTAGATTTCCAAGAAAAGCATTCAGATTTTCAGGTCTGAGTGCAGTTGCAGGAACATTCAGTAATATATGATAATGAGCAAACCTATGAATGTTTTGTTGAATGTGGGTACACTTTGTATGTTGAGGGTGATAAATATTTTTCATATGATAATAAGAATGATGAAATGTAGAGTGGTGAAATGAATATGAATCAAGTTGAATACAACGTTTTCCCGAAGGTTTTCAATGGCAGTGCATGTTGCAGGGCAGGTGGATGGATAGTTTCGAAAGAAACCTGACGAGCTTTAATCAGAATAAGGTCTATGACAGAGGAAAATGGAGGTTTTTCTTTTTGGGGTAGCCTGGGGCCATCCCTTATGGTTTGATTTTTTGAACCATGGCAGGTACAGAGGATTAAGGATTGTGAGTGCATGGACAATTCTTAGCAAAACCTCTTTAAAAAAAATTATTTTTCATGCACAGTAGTTTTAGGAATCTTTGAAGGGTTTGGGTTTTCCAGTACATTGACATTCTTAGGAGTTCCCTTTCTGAAAGCATTGCTTTCCTTTCCATGTATAGTAGTGTAGGGTTTTCCATTCTTCATTTTCTCCATATTTCATATCCTTCATTTTTTCATTCCCTTCATCTTCCATGGCCTTTATTTTTCATGTCTTTGCTTGGTCTACTCTCCCAAAGATATTTTGGATTCTTGCAGTGATTTTGAAAATCACTCATCCCCAGCAGGAGCCACTGTTAGAACCCAAAATTCTCATTTGGAACCCTAGGGTTTTTTGTCCGTTTTAACCTAAACTTTCCATTAATACCCTAAGGGATTTTGTTCACTTATATTTTTTTGACTATCTTTTCATTAAAAATATTCATTTCATTTCCCGTCCAAAGCCCTAATATACTTTATACATTTGAACGCTTCTTTAATATTCACCTTTTACATCATACCACTTTACCACCGCCTCCCACAAAGGGCCTGCGGTGTGGCGGTAGCAGTTAACGGGCAAGCATAAAGCGCTTACCGCGCCATTGCGTGCAGTCTAAATGAAGACCGTGGTACCGCGATGGACGATAAGTCACCGGTCAGGCAACAGTCAAAAGACCCCACCGCAGTACCGCAAGGGGTTCAAGCGAAGACCACGATGACTACGGTGACGGCAAGGCAGCGGTTAGGAGTGGCTACCATAGTACCGTGGCTGGTTGGGTTGCGGACTGTGGTGACCGTGGTGGGTGGTTAGTAACCAGCGCAACAATCAGCAATGAAGCGGCTATCGCTACATCGCAGCCAGTCAGAACAGTACACACGATGGCACGGTGAACAGGGTTAGCAAGCGGCAGAGGCAACAGTCAGAGTATGCTACCGTGATACCACAGACAGGTAAAATGCAAACCACGGTAAGGCGGTAAACGTTAAAAGGTGACAGAAAATGCTAGCCACCGTGATACCACGGGATGAAGAATGTGAGGCCACTGTAAGGCAGTAAACAATGAAGTTAACGGTGGAGGAAGCGACAAAGTCAAAGCACCGTGACACCATGGAGAAAGAAAATGTTGACCGTGGTTGAGCGGTAAAGTTAATAAAAGCTTCGGGAAATAAAGTATAAGGGCGAGAAATGTATTAAAGAAAATTCAAAAGGCAGAGCTATAGTTTAAAATATTTAATTTTCCGAAAGGAAATTCAATTAAATATTTTATTTTCTATCAAATAATATGAAGCGGTTGTAACAGGAAAGTAAATGGTTGCAACGCTTGGCATTTATTGTATAAATATTTTTTAAAATCAATTTTGTGGGGGTGAAAGTAGGAAGGAGATTTTTTCAGACTCGGGATGGAAATAATGTACAGATCTTTCTTGAAACAGAGGAATGGAGATTAATGTTCTAAACTGGTTAATATTATTTTCGGTGTTCAATTCTTGTGATGAAAGAATTCATAATTCTTTTATCTAGTTGTCTCCAACTTGAGATCTTTTAATTATTTAAATCAGCATATCAAGTATAATCTCTGATTTATCAGAATGTATTCCCATTTTGTGTGATTTAGTTGATTGGTATATGTAAGTCAGATTTAAATCCTTTTAAATAAGTCACTCTAAATTTAGGATTTCTTTTGGTAATTAAAGAGGGACCTGATAGAGAAGCATTCTAGCACAGTTTATGCTAGTCATAAATAAATGAAGTTGTATGCCAGTCATTAGAATTTCATTTTCAAAGTGCCTAACAACTTGAATTAAACAAGAGAAGGAAGCACATAATTCTTGATTTTTGACTCCATTTCCCATGTGGATAGAAGACATTGATCTGCCTCAACCTAGAGATAAAATTCATAAACAAACAACTTATTCAAAATCCTTTCTTTTGTGCAGTAGGAGTAGGATTAGTTGTAGTGGTTTTCCTCTATTCACTTCCATTTGCAATTATAGATAGATTGCTCAACCAGGAAATAGATTTCAATCTGCATCATTCATTAGGTACACCCGCCTTGGTCTAGAAGAACCTACAGAGAAGAAGGTTCAATTGCATCAATTGGCCTTGTACGTTGGCCAAAGGCGTTGTGAGAGCTTTACAACCTCTCGTGGTTCAAACTTGTGTTTTTAAGACCCAACAATTTGGCGACTCCGCTAGGGACAAATTCTATAAAAAAAATCCAACTTTTCCATTTATTGAGTCAGCAAAGTTTCACATTTTTATTTGGGGATTCCGCTAGGGCAAACCAAAACAATATCAAAAAAAAATCATTTTCCTACTTTTGGGAAAAGTAGGTGGCGACTCTATTTCATTTGATAAATAATGCATGGGTGTTGTGAAGTAGTAATATTTTTTCATGATGGCAGAAGAAGAAAGGAGACAATAGTCAATGAGAGAGTTGAAGGAATTGAGACAACAAAGGCTACAATTTGAACAACAGATGCTACAAGTGAACCAACAATTGTGGCAATTGGGAGTCAAACGTGCTCCAAGTACATCACCAAATAGGTCATCATGCAGTGAGAATGAAGACACAAATGCCAGGAGATCTTGGACACCACAAATACCACATGATGCAATTGAGAACTTTGGTAATAAACGTAATGTACTCTATTCACAATAAAATACTTTTGATAAGTATATTCAAATTCAAAAGAGAGGCAAAAGTCTTGTGGATGCCTTTTTTGACATAAGGAGATATAAGGGAGAAGATGTAAAATCTCAATACAATAGGATGATAGACATCTGTATGCAATTACCTCCTCATTTTAGGCCAACAAGACCCACATTTGTTGCACAACTTCTAAGAGAATCAGAGCCTGAATCAGTTTATTGGCCAGAATCATCAAAACAGAAAGCCTTTGATGTGGTGAATAAATTTATTATTTCCATTCTTGGGACAAGGTATGTGGATACTACCAAAAATGTTTTAGAAGTTGAAATAGAAGAAGATATCATGCCTTCTAATAATGAAGATATGAAGATTTTTTCCTACATAAATGATTGTGATTTAAATTGTGAAGAACTTGTGGATGTTGATCTACAACAGGGTGATTTTTGTAGTTCTTATGCAGATCAGGAAGTTGGAGACATGGTAGAAGATCTGGATAAAACATGTTCACTCAGCAGTGAGCAAGTTTTAGATTTACTGACTCTTGAATACCAAAAGTATGCACATAAAGATGATTCCAAAATTTTGCCTCCAACTTATATTTGCTTTGACAGTGAAGATACTATGTGTAACAATTCATATAACCCCATGTGCATCTCTCACAGTGATGAGGAGTTCTTTGGAGCTGATCGAGAATCCATTTGTGTCCAAGAAGAGGTATGTGATTTGAATGTTTTTTGCCTGCAAGAGAAGGATACTGGTTTGCATATCATTGATGATAAGTGTTAAGCATTTATTGATTCAAGTATGTATAAGGATGACTGTAAGGATCAAGAATATGTGTCAATGCTAACTCGTAATATAAAAGAAATGGAAAGTAGTTATGATTTGATGGTTCCAGAAGATGCTGATGAGATAGAATTTTTAGATTTCCAAGAAAAGCATTCAGATTTTTAGCTCGGAGTGCAGTTGCAGGAACATTCAGTAATATATGATAATGAGAAAACCTATGAATGTTTTGTTGAATGTGGGTACGCTTTGTATGTTGAGGGTGATAAATATTTTTCATATGATAATGAGAATGATGAAATGAAGAGTGGTGAAATGAATATGAATCAAGTTGAATACAATGTTTTCCTGAAGGTTTTCAATGGCAGTGCATGCTACAGGGCAAGTGGAATGGATAGTTTCAAAAGAAACCTGATGAGCTTTAATCAAAATAAGGTCTATGACAAAGGAAAATGGAGGTTTTTCTTTTTGGGGTGGTTTGGGCCCATCCCTTATGGTTTGATTTTTTGAACCATGGCAGGTACAGAGGATTAAGGATTGCCGGTGCATGGACAATTCTTAGCAAAACCTCTTTAAAACAATTTATTTTCCATGCACAGTAGTTTTAGGAATCTTTGAAGGGTTTGGGTTTGCCAGTACATGGACATTCTCAAGACTTCCCTTTCTGAAAGCATTGCTTTACTGTCCATGTATAGTAGTGTGAGGTTTTCCATTCTCCATCTGCTCCATCTTTCATATCCTTCATTTTTTCATTCCCTTCATCTTTGCTTGGTCTGCTCTCCCAAAGATATTCTGGATTCTTGTAGTGATTTTTAAAATCACTCATCCCCAACAGGAGCCACTGTTAGAACCCAAAATTCTCATTTGGAACCCTAGGGTTTTTTGTCCGTTTGAACCTAAACTTTCCATTAATACCCTAAGGGATTTTGATTATTTATATTTATTTGACTATCTTTTCATGAAAAATATTCATTTCATTTCCCATCCAAAGCCCTAATATACTTTATACATTTCACCGCTCCTTTAATATTCACCTTTTACATCATACCGCTTTACCATCGCCTCCCACAAAGGGCTTGCGGTGTGGCGATAGCAGTTAATGGGCAAGCATAAAGCGCTTACCACGCCACCATGCACGGTCTAAACAAAGACCGCGGTATTGCGATGGGCGATAAGTCATCGACCGGGCAACAGTCAAAAGACCCCATCACAGTACCGCAGGGGGTTCAAGTGGAGACCGCGGTGACTACGGTGATGGCGAGGCAGTGGTTGGGAGCGGCTATTGTAGTACCGTGGCTGGTTGGGTTTTGGTATGCAGTGACCACGGTGGGCGGTTAGTGTCCAGCACAACAGTCAACAATGAAGCGGCTACCACTACACCACAGCTAGTCAGAATAGTACCCGTGGTCGCGCGGTGAACAAGGTTAGCAACCGCTAGAAGCAACAGTCAGAGTATGCTATCGTGATACCACAAACAAGTTAAATGTAGACTGCGGTAAGGCAGTAAACATAAAAAGGTGATAGAAAATGCCAGCCACCGTGATACCGCGAGATGAAGAATGTGAGGCCAAGGTAAGGCGGTAAACAATGAAGTTAACGGTGGAGGAAGCGACAAAGTCAAAGCACCACGACACCGTGGAGAAAGAAAATGTTGACCACGACTGAGCGATAAAGATAATAAAAGCTTCGGGAAATAAAGTATAAGGGCAGGAAATGTATTAAGGCAAAATCAAAAGGCAGATCTATAGTTAAAAATATTTAATTTTCCAAAAGGCAACTCAATTAAATATTTTATTTTATGTCAAAGAATATGAAGCGGTTGTAACAGGGAAGTGAATGGTTGCAACGCTTGGCATTTACTATATAAATATTTCAAAAAATCAGTTTTGTGGGGGTGAGAGTAGGAAGGAGAATTTTTCAAACTCAGGATGGAAATAATGTACAAATCTTTCTTGAAACAGAGGAATGAAGATTAATGTTCTAAATTGGTTAATATTCTTTTCGGTGTTCAGTTGTTGTGATGAAACAATTCATAATTATTTTATCTGGTTGTCTCCAACTTGAGATCCTTTAATTATTTAAATCAGCATATCAAGTATAATCTCTGATTTATTAGAATGTATTCCCATTTTGTGTGATTTAGTTGATTGGTATCTGTAAGTCAGATTTAAATCCTTTTAAATAAGTCACTGTAATTTTCGGATTTATTTTGGGTAATTAAAGAGGGCCCTGATAGAGAAGCATTCCAGCACAATTTATGTTAGTTATAAATAAATGAATTTGTATTCCAGTCATTAGAATTTCATTTTCAAAGTGCCTAACAACTTGAATTAAACCAGAGAAGGAAGCACATAATTCTTGATTTTTTACTCCATTGCCCATGTGGATAGAAGGCACTAATCTGCCTCAACCCAGAGATAAAATTCATAAACAAACAACTTATTCAAAATTCTTTCTTTTGTGTAGTAGGAGTAGGATTAGTTGTAGTGGTTTTCATCTATTCACTTCCATTTGCCATTGTGGATAGATTGCTCAATTAGGAAATACATTTCAATCTGCATCATTCATTACGTACACCCGCCTTGGTCTAGCAGAACCTAAAGAGAAGAAGGTTCAATTGCATCAATTGGCCTTGTACGTTGGCCAAAGGCATTGTGAGAGCTTGGCAACCTCTCGTGGTTCAAACCTGCGTTTTTGAGACCCAACAACTTCTTAATGCATAATTCATTAAATTACCATTTATTTATTTATACATTAATCAGGCATGTTTCATCAATATATGGTTGTGGATGGAGTTTATGTTAGTTTCCATCTTTTTTCTGGTAGTTGTGCATTTAGTGTACTTTTCTTAATGGTATGTTCAAAATATCAAGTTAAAAACCATTCCATTATGTTCTTTTGCCAGCAGGCCGCTTATTCGAATCTAGCAGGCATGTTTCAATGTTTGACTCTGGTTGTAATAGTCTAGTTGAGAATATAAATGTTATATGGAATGAGTGACTCCCTTGATTCTTGATGCATTATTTATTAAATTTTTGTTTATTCATTTATGCATTCTCTAAGAATTTTCCAGTTTATGGGTGTGGATGGGTTCAATGTTGTCATTTGTAAGTTGTATAGTTTCAGTTGGAACACCGAATTCCCCAGTGCAAGTTTGGATCCAAAGATAGATTTCACTTTAAAGGGTAGGACAACACTCCAACTTCCATGATAAGGGTGTTAGTGGTTTAAATAAGTGCTCACTATTTAGGCTTCGCGGTCTAGACTTACGCCCCTAGGCTTAGGATAGACGGTCGCATCATTTGGCCACTATTTTCAACTGTGTAAATACTAAATAGTAATAGATGAGAGAAGATGTAAGTTAGAGTGCGCCCCCCAAAAGGGCAATGCAATTTTCTAACATACCTCTCAATTCGGTGGATCTATTTGGTTCAGTCCAGTAGATCAACATTTTTAAAGGTCCAAGTGTAGGTTATCTGATCTCAGGTGGGGTTAAGGTGTAATTTGATTTATGCAAGAGATTTAGCAGTTTAATCAAGTGCACACTCAGTAGGCTTAGTAGTTTAAGCTTACTCCCCTAGTCTTAAGATGGATGATTGCATCAATCGACCACTACTTTCATCTGTGTTAGGACTAAAGGGTAACAGATAAGAGAAAGTGCAGGTTAGAGTGAGCCCCCCAGAAGGGCAAAGCAATTTTCTAACATATCCCTCAAACCGGTAGAGCTAATTGGTTCAGTCCAGTAGTTTAAATAGAAAGTTTAACAAGCCCAAGTGTAGGTTATCTAGGCTCAAGCAGGGTTTAGGTGAATCTAATATATGCAAGATAGAACCTATGGGCCAAGTGTCCCCCTCTGTATCTTTCAACACTGAGGACCATTTTGCATCCTCTATTTTTTGTTACAGGTCCTTTTGTAGTAATTTTGTGAGTCCTTCCCATTTTCTTGTGATCTCATCAATACAGAGATCCTCTTCTTGTTTGACTCCAATATTGGCCAACAGATCAACCACTGCATTTGCTTCTCTATAGACATGCATGATTTTGAAGTCCTCTATTTTCTCTAGTGCTTCCCATATTTTTTTAACCCAACCTTTCAGTTTCCAATTTGGTGTGTCCTTCTTTGTGACTGCTTGCAAACATAGCAGGGAATCACCTTCTATATCCACATCCCTGATGCCTTTTACTATACATAGATGTAAGCCCAGAGCCAAGGCCTTCATTTCTACTTCATTATTAGTAGCAATTCAAATTTTCCTTGATAAGGCCCAAATGCATTTTCCTTGGTTATTTCTTATGATACAGCCTGCCCCTGCTACCCCAGGGTTGCCTTTGGTGGCACCATCAAATTTGAGCTTATATCTCCTTTGTCTCAGGCCTTTCCATTTAGCCTCCTTTCTGGACTTAGATCTGTCATTGAATTGTCCCTTTGGCCGTCTTAGTTTGCCCCATTTTTTTTAAGGTCCTCATCCCAATTGGTGTAAGTGGTACCTGATTTTATCTTGTTCCTTGAATTTAGTAGCTCATATATTCCTTCCTCAATTTTTAGTATTAAGCTACTTACTTCCATACTATTTTCTTGAAAGATTCTTCGATTCCTTTCCTTCCATAGGTGTCGGGTGATCATAGATGGTGCAATCAACCATAGCTCTAACCATAGTGTATCTTTTCTTCCATTAGGCCAACAACTTATCCAATCCTCAAAATTTTCAAGTCTTGCTCCAATCCAACCTAGGATATATTGAATCTAATCCCAATAATTTTGAAGCATAGTTACATCCTAGCAATAGGTGATCAATTGTTTCACTATTTATATAGCACATTATGCATCTATTTGGACCTGAGATTCCCATTATTTCCAATCTATCTAAAGTGAGGATCCCTTTCTGCAGTGTTGTCCAAAGGAAGGCACCTACCTTAGCTAAAACTGTTGAATGCTAGCATAACCTAGTGGGCCAGTTGGGTTTGTAATTTATTGCATTCTAAATTTGGTAACCCAAGCGTACTGAGTATTCCCCTAATCGTGCTCCACACCAAATTATCTCATCATCCTCTTTAGTGAGTGTGATTTTTCTTCATTGTAGTTCTTGATTAAGTCTACCACATACCTCATCTGGTAAAGGTAATCTCCTAGTATCCATCCAGTCGTACCGTATGCCAAGGTTTGGGTGATTCACATTTATATAGTCCCTTACTTTGCTTCCCATTTTGTCACTGATTGCCTCAATGTATTCCTTGATGCCTTTCATTTCTTCCAATGGTTTATTTCCATTCCAAGAATCAGACCAAAAGTTTGCTTGTTTCCCATTATTGATTTTCCTTGTCAAATGTTCAATTATGATTCTTCTACTACTCCATAAGAAATTCTAAATTGCCAAGCCCCCATCATAGGATCCTATTGTTAGTGTTCTTTTGGGGTCATAGCAGTCTAGGTATTTACTTTGGAAGATTTTACACCACAAAGATTAGGCTCTCTATACATTCTCCATATGAGTTTAGCTCCTGGGACCATGTTTTTCTCTTTCATTTTTCTTAGTCCAACTCCACCCATCTCTTTAAGAAGGCATGCTTTGTCCCAATGTACCAATGGTATCTCATTTCCTTCTTTAGCCCCCTCCCACATGAACTTCTTTAGGAAGCTTTCCATGTTATTTTCTATTTTTCTTATTAATTGAAAGCAAGACATAACATATATGGGTATTGCAGCCAAAACTGCCTTGATCATGAGGATTCTCCCAGTTAGAGTCAACCACTTATTTTCCAAGTTGTTGTTTTATTTTTGCACTTTTCCAATGTTTATGTCTAGTGTTGTGATTGACAAGCCCCAACAATTAGCGGAGCCCCAAGATACTTTGTTGGAATAGTTGCTATCGAGAACCCGAAATGTTTGGCTATTCTATTCTAGGTACTTTTGCTTGTGTTAAAGAAGAGTATATTATACTTCTCTTTGTTTACCACCTGTCATGAGCATTTGGATTAATCTTCCAGTGCCCTTTTGATTATTGTCACTTCCTTCATAGTGGCTTCCCCAAGTAATAATGTATCATTCGCAAATTGAGTGTGTGCGATCAGGCTAACCTCTTGTGCCACTTTGATGCCTCTCCATTGTTATTTTCTCTTTTCTATTTGGAGTATCTACCCGTTGCTTCTGGAATAATTATGAAGAGGAAGGGTGATAGTGGGTCACCTTGTTGTAAGCCATTTGTAGCTAGAAAGAAACCACATATAGACCCATTTACACACAATGAATACCTTACTGAAGTTATGCATTGATGTATTAGAGCTATCCAATTTCCGTCAAAGCCAAACCTTTGTAGCATCTTGCTTAGAAATCCCCACTTTAGTTTATTATAGGCTTTGTTGATGTCCAGTTTAATCATCATTCCTTGAATTTTTCCCATGGACATTGTGTGTGTAGCCTCATTGGCTATAATTATGCTATGTAGAAGCTCTCTGCCTGGGAAAAAGCCGCTTTGTTCTTCTGAGATGATCTGGTTTAGAATCTTCTTCAATCTATTTGCCAACATCTTTGTGACAATCTTGTAGATTGTGTTGCAAAGGGATATTGGCATGTAATCATTCAAAGAATAGCACACCTACTTTTTGGGGACCAAGGTGATTACTGTATTATTGATGTCTTCAACGAATTTCTTCTTTTTGCAAAATTCTTCTACTACTTCCTAGACCTCTTTTCTAACTAGATGCCAACATTTCTGATAAAAGGATGTCATGTAGCCATCTGGACCTAGTGCTTTGTCTAGATGCAGTTGGAAGGTGGTTTCCTTGACTTCTTCCATTGAGATAGGTTCATTCAACATCTTATTGCCCAATTCTATTATACATTCTGGAATGCACTGCAACAAGTAGTCACTATTAACTACCTCTTAACCAGCTTCTTTGCCTAGAATTTTCTCAAAGAAGCTAATGGCTACCTTCTCTATGTCCCTTTTATCTTTGATTGCATCCCCTTTTTCTGTCTTGATTTCACATATTCTGTTCTTGATTTTTCGTGATTTGGAGGAGTGGAAAAACTTGGTGTTCCTATCTCCTTTTTCCAGCTAAGTCTCTCTACTTCTATATCTCCAATAAAGCTCTTCCCTTTCTAATATCTCCTTATGTTGGTTTTTTAATTTCTGTTCCAATAGGAAATTTGCTTGAAACATGCCAAACCTGATTATTCTATTATTTAGTTCCTCCAATTCTTTTTTTATCTTTTCCTTTTCTTGAAAATTTATTTTGAACACTTCTTTGTTCCACTTTTTTAATTTTTGTTTTAATACCTGGAGCTTCTTTGTAATAATATAGCTAGGTGTGCTTGTAAACTTAAATTCTTTCCACTAGATTTCTATTGAAGGTATAAAGGTTTCATCTCTCCACCACATGCTTTCAAACTTAAAGTAGTTCTTTGATTCATTTACCCCTGTGTGTATGTTTAGCATCACCGGGTAGTGATCTGATACCGAGACTGGGATTATCTTTGCTTCCATCATGGAGGTACCATTCATCCAATTAGTAGAAAGAATAAAGCGGTCTAGTCTTTCTGTAATATTAGTGAAACCACTTTTGTGGTTTGTCCATGTAAAGGTACCATTAATTGTTTGACAATCTATGCCATTTATTTCCTCCAAAAAATCTTTGAAGTCCTATATATTTCTATTGATTTTCAACAACCCACCATTTTTCTCCGAGAGATTTGCAATCACATTGAAGTCACCACCAATGATATAGGGGTGATCCTTCATTTGTTGCATTTTGTTGCTAGTAGTATTCTAGATTACTTTCTTGTCCTTTGTCTTGACAGGGCCATAAACATTGTACAAGTTAAACTACTGACAACCTTTTGTTACCTTGCATTCCATCCAATGGTTGGATGTATGGGTGAGGCTTACTGAGACTCTATTGTTGTTCCATAGAATAGCTAGGTCTCCATCTATTCTCGTGGTTTCTTGAAATGACCCAGCCCATATTTTGCTATATTTTATGAATTTTTTTGCTTTCGTATTGTTCAGTTTGGTCTCCTATAATATTACAATGTCTATTGTCATTCGCTCTAGATGACGCTTGATCAAGCGTCTTTTGTTAGGGGTATTTAGACCCCTGACATTCCACGTGAGGAGCTTCATTTCTCTCTAAGGGAGGGGTCACCTCCCTTGGAAATCAGATAATTAGCAATACTTATGAACCCCTTCTCTACTGCTTCCTCCTCTCATTTTTGTTTGCGAGTTTTCCTTCCTCTTCCTTTTTTGCCTTTGTTCATTGCTTTTATAGATATTTGACTTATGCTTCTTGGATCAATTATATCTAATTCATTCCAATTTATTTTCTCTTCTGCTTCAAACATTTATTCCTCATCTAGTGCTTCATCTTTAGGATTTAAAGGACATTCCATATTGCCTACCAAGATCTCTCCTAAATTTTCCAATGGTACAATGTTTCTAGGGCAGTGTTCTTCCATCTTTGATGAGGATCTATTACTTGTAGGGCTTAATTTTTCCTTTTTATTTTCTTTTGCAACTGCTTTGGTGTTGGATGGAAAGGCTTCTTTGATTGCAACTGCTTTGGTGTTGGATGGAAAGGCTTCTTTGATTGCAACAACTTGGGTATCATCGATTTGGCTTGTTTTTCTTCTCCAGACCATCTTTTATGATTGATCTTTCCTAGAATCATTTTCTTTTCGACTCTTGGCTACATATTTTTTGTTTGGCTTGATCTTATTTTCTTTCTAACCTCCCTTTTGTGGTCTTGACTGCTTAGATTTTGTGCCTACTTTGCAATCCTTTTCATTGTGATTCCTACTATGGCAATTTAGGCAAAAGTGTTTGGCTTCTTCTATCTCAATGCCCTGTATGGACATTGTCTACCTCTAACATATAACAGGATCTTTCTTGGGATTTTCCTAATCGCTGCTATTTACAATTTGGTGAAAATACTGAAGTCATCATCAAATAGTTCTACATCAATGTCTGTGAGGGTTCCCAAAGATCTCCCTATTTTTTCCATGCAACCCTCAAACCAGTATTCCAACAATAAATTATAAAGTCCAATCCAAATCGGCTTTTCATAGGGCTCTGTCTCTAAGGGATTAAAATTTGGATGCCATTTTTTGCATATACAGAGGGTGCCCCTCCATTTCCCATAGACTGCCCTGCATGACTTTGTTTTTTTCTTCTTCAAAGGTGAATACTGCAATGAAGAAGCTTTTTGGGAGAAATCTTAAGAGTACTTGTGTTTTCCAATTTTCCTCAACCCATCTCCTGATCTTCTTCCTTTTGCACCTCGAGCCTATAAATGTGCATATGTTCGCTGCATCTTCTAATATACTAGTGTCCTCTTTCGCTTCGGTTGTCAGATCGATCATGAATAGTTTTGTGTGCTTGGGTGAATCTGTTGAGACCTTATCTTTATTTGGTATTGATTCTTCCATTTTCATTTACCCTATGGGTCAGATTTTCCTGAATTCCACCTAAAAAACAAGTTAATATTCTTACTTGCTGCTTCAAAAGATAATTTTTTAATGTAAGAATAAAGAAAAAGAAAAGCTTTGATTAGCAAGTTCTTAATATTATCAAATTGTGTTGATTTCGACGAAGGCTGGCAGTGATCTTTGTTTTAAAATTCGTATGCAATCTCACATAAAAATATTCGTTCAATCTCAGAATTTGCTGCTTCGTAGAACTTTTTCATAATTAAATTTATGTAATAATTTATTTTTATTTTATTTTTTGGGTAAGCACTACCGTTATGGGGGTAGCTCCCAATATTGAAAAAAATGAAAAGGTTACAAGACCAACTGGTAAAAACAATTGGAAAGCAAAAGCCAAGGCAACGCCTCTTGCACACTTTGCTAGCAATTCAGGCATGGCCTCCTCAGAAGTTTAACACTGAAGTATTAGTATACTCTACTTGTATTGCACCAAATCCAATCCTTCTCGATTAATTTATGTAATAATTATGTTACATAATAATATGTATAATATAATATAAATTTATTATATTATATTAAATAATATTTATTGATTATATAATATAAATTTAAATAATTTTTTAATTTTTCTTTTATATTAAATAAAATGAAATGATTATATAATGTAATTATAAGAAATAATTAAATATAAATTATTTAAATATAAATTTTATATAATAGTTTTGTTAAATAACAATATGTATCATATAATTTATGTGAAATAAAACAATCTATTAATTGTCATTTGAACATTAATAATAATAATAGAAGCTTACATAAGCATTATATGACAGATTAATATTAATAATTATTATATTTAGTTCAATAAAATAAAAGAGTTACATGCATATATTTTGGGTTAATGGAATAAATTGGTTTTATTTTTAATAAAAAAAGAGGGTAAAAACTTGCCCCTCCAAGCAGGCGGAGGAAGGTGGCATGTATTCCATGGTGGCGTTGGTCAGGCGGTAATCATGTTTGAGGTGGCAGATTGGTGACTAGGGTGGCAAAAGTTGGTGATGCCTTAAAGGCAGAAGTACGGGCCCTGTCAGTTTGTAGCTGGTTATGATGGTTTCTAATGGTTTTTGAGCTTGCTCCTTATGGAATGACATATCGCTTCAAGTGAAGTGGTATGATTTGAAAGGGTGGCAGTGTCATCGAAACTTGGGTTTTAATGGTTTTCTTGGTTCTTTTCCGCATTATTTTTGTTTCCTGATGTGAGAAGCCTGTGACTACTTGCCTTCCCTTATATCAAGTTCTTTTGATAGAAGGTGGAGGATGGCGAAGAGCACAAAATTTGTAGTGGAGGTTTATGTTGTGGGCCTTGCTCGTTTTGGTGCAGACACGCCAATATCCCTGAGAGACTTCTTTCAGGAAAATTATAGACCAGCGTTTGAAAAGGATCTTGGTGAAGCATGATTTGTTGGTGCTTACGGAGGTGAAGATGGTGTTGGGAATGGGACATGTGGAGGCTAAGGAGTATGGGAGAGATAATCTCCATATTTCATCCTGGTTCCTTGCCTCTCTGCTCAATAATTTGGAGCCGAAGGCTAAGGCCAAGTTGCTATTGTTGAATCTTTTTAAGAAGGACTTGGTCGAAGGAGTTGATGAGGTGTTGTGTGTGGTGATTGAAGGAAGAATTTTCCCTCATCCTTGCGACATGGAGCGGGTCAGGTTGGAGGACACGGTGAAAATCTACCCGTTCCTTTTGGATTTGTAGGGTTTGTGATTGATGCGGCACATGGCTATTGCGGCAGTGGCCATTATCTTTTTGAAGAAGGTTTTTAGGCTGATGGTGGTGGATAAAGAAGACTGGGAGGAGGAGTTCACAGATTTTGCAGTTCTAAACAAATTCCTGTAAGCAAGGGGTTAGTCCTTTCAGAATAGGGGTAGTTTTTGGTTGGTCTGATTATGGTTGTTCTAGCATATTTTTGCCATTTTAGTGGCTAGAATTGTAAACTTTATAGTGGTTTTGGTCATCAGTTTTTTAGTTGTTTACTATGCCTATTAAACTCTTGACTCGGTTGATTTTGGTGGCCTTGGATGGCTAGTTTTTTGGGTTTTTTTGCTAACTCTCTCTCTTGAGTAACAGACGATTGTTAAACTGAAGCTTTTTATTATACATAAATATACTCTTATGCATCAAAAAAAGAGAGGGTTAAACTTTATTAAATCAAGAAAGTAGTACAAAGCCAAAAGAACCCAACCACCCAAAAGGGGCCTTAAGTAGAAACATCAAGCAACACCTAGATCACATCTCATATCCTCTGCAACCAAGTCCTCAAGATCCCTGGAAAGACCATCCGAAAGAACATTCCAATCGTGTAATTTCTAGGTTCCCCTCTTCTTTGAAGCCCATTTAGCCAGACCATTTGCCACCTTATTCCACTCCCTAGGAATATAACAAAAGGTGATGGAGTCCAGAGACTCCCCTAGGGAAATGATTTGTCTAACCACCCCCGCCAGCTACCAGTTAACATCCTCTAGATATCACTTCTCCAGTAAGTCAATTACAATATGAGAATAAAACTCAAAAATTATCCCTCTCCAACCAAGAGCACAAGCCCTCTTTAAAGTCGAGAGAATAACCAAGACCTCCATGAAGTTATTAGAGTGTAAGTCGCAGTACTCTGAAAAGGAGAACACAACAACTCCAGAACAGTCCCTGCCAATGCACCCGATTCCAGCTTGGCCAGGATTACCTCTAGAGGACCCATCTGAATTTATCTTCAACACCCCCACAGGTGGAGGCATCCAATGGCCATCTCTTTGTACCTTCTCTCTAACACTTCGACCAAGTACAAGCCTCCTCCCTTCCTTGGTGCAACAAGAGAGCCCCAAAATTTGAACAATCTTCATATCCCCAAGGTCCACAAGGGTGGAGAGGTCACACCTAGTCACCAAAGTCTCTTGCAAAGCTCATAGAATCCTCGTCCATACTTGTAACACTTGAATTTTCTTATCCAATAAAATCCTACGATTACGCTCCAACCAAATCTTCCAGATGATGAAGCTAGGACCAATTAACCAACCAGTATGAAGAAATGAAGTCTTAGCTGTAGAACTCCCCAGCCTACTACAGAAATCCTCAAGAGAGGAAGCATGCTAACACTACTGACTCTAAAGACCCCACCAAAAGTGCCAAAGTTCCCTAACAAAAGGGCATTGGAAGAAGAGGTGGGAAGTACTCTCCTCACTGTTAGCACATAAAACACACACCGAGGGGCCCTGAAAGCCCCGCTTCCAAAGATTCTCCCAGGTTAGGAATCTGTTATGAGTCACCAACTAGGAGAAAAAATTAAACTTAGGCCAAGAGAACTTGTTCCAGATCTACTTCCACCAGGTAACCCTTGTGTGTCCAAACAACTGTTCATCAAGAACCTTATACCCAGAGGCCACAATGAATTTGCCTTTTTGATCTCCACCCCACACCAGAACATCCCTCTCCAAGAGAGAGCTATAAACCCTACCAGCCAAGATGCACACAATCTCCTTATGATCCTCCTCTATACCTCCAAGCGGTCACTCATTCGGGTTCTTCCATTTGCATACCAAAGCTCAATAAAACACCTAAGGAGACTTGAAATCAACCACATGAGACCATCTAGCATCCAAAAAGCACCTACTTAGGTCTTGCAAATGAGGATGAGTAGACATAATAGGGGGATGTCCATCCCAAGAGTCAAACCAGAAGAGAACCTCAGAACGCCTGTTACAAATCTAGAACAAGCCCTGCTTAATCAACTTGGCTCCCCTCTTGAGGGTGCTCCAAACCATAGATCCTCTCCCTGTAAGAGCGTATCTGGGAACATCCACTCCATCCGCATCCCCAAAGTATTTTGAGGTGAGGATCTTAGCCCAAGTTTACAGATGCTAGGAGCACCACCTCCAATAAAGCTTAGCGGCCAAAGATTGTTCAATCAAATCAACCTGATGAAGCTCGTGACCACCCTCCTGCTTCGAATGACAAACCACATCCCACTTGATCAGAATCCACTTTTGTGAAAGAGGATTTCTAGACCAAAGAAACTAATGATAGAGGGCCTCAAATTCCTTCACAAAACTAGCAGGAGCGGATATAACGAAGCACCTATACATAGGGAGAGCCTGCACCACCGAATTCAAAAGAGTCACTCTCCCTGTAGTAGAGAGTCATCTGAACGTCCAATGACTAACATTTTTTTGAAACTTCTCAATAACATCCTATTAGAGTACTCGAGGTAAGGAGCAGATAGTGAGATGAACACAAAGGTAGGTAAACAGGAGCGATCTAACCTAAAACTTGAGAATACCTACAATCCTCCGCTGAATGAGGTTAGGAGTATTAAAAAATAAATGAAAGACTTGCCTTCATTAATGATTTGGCATGAAGCCACAGGTAAATATTGACTACTTCCTCTACTCTAGCCATGCCCATAAGCGTTGTGCCATCCACAAACTGAAGATGGGACTGGGGGGATATTATCATCCCACCACCAGCCCTATATCAAACCAAGCCCCACTCAAGATTTCAAGAGTCTCCCAAGTCCTTCCACCATCAAAATGAACAGGTATGGAGATAGAGGATCCCCTTTCTAAACGCCCCTCAAAGCTCAACAAATTTAAAAATGCTCACCATTGATGAGCACAGAGAAGGACGAAGTCGTGACACAACTCAAAACCCAATCAATCCAATCATTTTCGAAGGTGAAAGCTCTCAAAATCTTGGTAAGAAAATCCCATTTGACTCGATCATATGCCTTGGCCATATCAAGCTTAATGAACATAGCCTTTTCCTTGGATGAGGCCATAGAGTGCACGGTCTCTCCAACAATGACCACACCATCCAAAATTTTCCTCCCAGCCACAAACCCACCTTGTTCCTCAGAAATCAACTTGTCCATCCATGGCTTTAGGCGCTCAACAATAAATTTGGTGATGATTTTGTACACGACATTGCAAAGGAAAATAGGCCTAAAGAGATCCAAAGAATCGACACCCTCACGCTTAGGGATGAGAGCCAAAAATGTGGCATTAAAAGCTCTGAGCATTTCCCTATTCTTATGAGATTCCTGGACAACCTTGAGAAGACCAAGCTTGATAACCTCCCAGAATTCCTAAAAGAACTCCACCGGGAACCCATTAGGACCAGGAGACTTACCTTTCCTCATTTGAAACACAACATTTTCTAATTCCAGAAGAGTGATTGGCTTTAGGAAAGAACCATCCATTTCCTCAGACACCAAGGGCGGAATACAAGATAGGATAGCATCTTCCTCCTCTATGGTAGGAATTGAATCATCACAGAATAGGGCAAAGAAGTATCGAACAACCTCCTTAGAAATTTTAGCCGAAGAAAGAAGAGGGTCTCTAGCTGAGGATTTCAAAGAAGATATAATGTTTCCATACCTTTTGTCTTTAACTAAATTGTGGAAGAAGGAAGTATTCTTGTCTCCCTCCAACAACCAATCGATGCGAGACTTTTGCTTCCAAAACATTCCTCCCACAACTCCCATTCCTCCACATCCTTTATAGTCGCAGACTCAAGCAAAATCAAAGCCTCAATAAGCCCCTGGTCATGAATTTGCTGAGTGATGGAATCCAAGTACTCCTGAGCAACCCTTTTAGCATGGAAAACATTACCAAAATGGTTTCTATTCCAATGTTTCAGCTTGTACTTGACATATTGGAGCCTCTTTGCAAAGGAATACATAGCAGTACCAAACGTCGACTTTCCATCCCTCCACCACCCACAAACTAAGTCTTGGAGAGATGCCTCTCGAAGCCACTTGAGTTGGAATTTAAAAGACTGTCTTGTAGAAGACCTCACCAAACAGGCAAAAAGTTTGATTGGCCAATGATTTGAGCCCCGCCAGTTCAAAATCTATGAACTAGTCACTCATTTGTCACCAACCCAGAAGCTGGACACCAGGAACTTGTCTAACCTTTCAAAAATGGCATCATCCCCAATCCTCCTGTTATTCCAAGTAAACACCCCATTCAAGGGTTTGATATCCAACCAGTTCATAGAAGCCACATTTTCCCTCATGAGGTCAGAGGAGGCATCCAAGTAGAAAGTCCCACCCCTTTTCTCATCCAGAGACAAGATCGCATTAAAATTTCTTATAATAATCCAATGGAGAAAAGGCTCCAAGGAATGCAAAAACCTAATTTGAGACCACAAGTGTATTTTTCCAAGAATATCCATAAGAGCATAAACATTAGTAATAAGAATCCTCTCACCTAACTCAAAATTGGAAGCAACAAGAGAAATATAGCACCTATCAGAAATCCACCAAAGGGAAATGATCTTACGCAGGTCCCATAAGTAGGCAATACCCCCTAAGCTTCTCAATGCTCCAACACATTGACAAAGACCTCTACTCCATATTTTAGGAACCAAATTCAATATACCATCAACGAACAACTTAGTCTCCTAGAGGAAAACCAAATCAGGAGAGTGAACTCGAATCAACTCTCAAATAGCCTTTTGTTTACGAATGTTATTCATACACCTTACATTCCAAGATAGCACAATAATCTTTGCGGATGGGAGAAGTGAGTATTAATAGTTCTCACCAAGGAAGACTCAACCAATGTCTCCCCAATCAACTTAACCTTTTCATGATCCTTCTTCCTTCCAACTTTAACAGTCTTCTCTGGAGCCCCCCTTTTTAGGGGTTTTTGGTGAAGACCCAAAGCTGGAGATTAGGTCTTTCCTTTACCAAACTCCTCAATAGACTTTTCAATGATGGTTCCAGAACCAGAAGGAGTCGATACCAAGTTTATTTCTGGTGTTGCACCAATTCCCCCACCCCCAGAACTTGAGGTAGGAAGTTCAACATCCATTTGGCTCCCTTGACCCCCTATTGGGATCACACTAGAAGTAACATTCGACTGATCCTCCAAGAATTTCTCCATAATAGAACTATCTGCAATTTGCATATCAAAGGGAACCCCCTCTTCCTAAACCAAACCCTCTAAAGCTTCAAATCTGTTGAGGGATTCCTCTTCATGCCAATTTTTGATTGTCCTCCTCTGGCCTCTGTTCACATTACAGGGTCTAACCGACACAAAACCATCCTTTTATGCCACTCCCCCTGCATGGGGGACTTACCCTTGTCCATCGTAGAGTCAGCCTGATGAGGTGCATAAGTTGAACCAGGAATATTAGAAGCTTTGGGACACATTCACTGTAGGTGACCATACTCATGAAAAAGTCAACAACGTAAAGGTAATGCCTCATAATCTAGTTGCTGGATCCAAGAAATTTCTCCAATGCTCATGGCCACAGAATCTGACAATGGGTTATTCAAGTCAATTTCAACACAAATACAAGCACAAAAAATAATCTTTCTATTCAAAGTTTGTTGAGAGGACCCAATAGGCTTACCAAGCAAGAGAGAAATCATTTGCAAAATGTCGCTTCACCAGCACTCCAAAGGCAAACGGGGGAGACGTACCCATACCAGAATGCGAGAAGGAAGCTCTTCAGCAAAGTTGAACCCCATGTGCCATGGTTTAATAAATAAACCCACTCGATTATAGAAATATGATCCACCCTTAAAGGCTCGATTTCTATTAGCAACACAAGAGAAATCAACCATAAATTTATTTTTTACAACCAACAAGATATCAAAATCATCTTTAGGGTTCCAAGTTTTACAAATCCATGAATCCAAAAAAGGAAACGAAGCCCGCATCCCCATAAACTTGCAGATCAACACATGGTTATAGAAGTACTCCACATCCTCTGCCATAGATTCTGGTTGTATCATGAGCACCGACCGATCCTTGGACCACTCTAGACACCCATTTACTTTTTGTAGTCAAAAGTCATTAGTCCTCATCAAACCCTCACCAAACTGACCCACATCAACAGAATTTTGACCTCCTACAGGAAGAAACAAACCATGATTAAACTTATCAGCTAGCTTATGCCCTTCCATGAGGAATGGCATACACCCCTATCAAAAAAGAGAGCCACCGACAAAGGAAAGGCAAACACGAGAGCAAAAACAACCTTACCCACACAACGCCCTCGAGAAACCTCACCCCTACCAAACCTTGGCCACTACAAGGCCCAAGGTGGGTATGTAGATAAGAGAACCCATGCAAGAGAGGGAATGACCCACACACAACACCTCAACAAGTTAGTAACAACGCCACACAAGCAAAGAGAGACCCCACACACAACACAAAATGAAGAAAACCCAGGCAAAGAAAGATATAAAATGCAGCCTCCAAGCTCCTAGCCCAGCGTAGCCTTCAAGGCACACCCAACTCACCCACACATAGTACGCCCATGATAGTAGGAAAAGCACATCCACCAGTGGAAAAAGAGCAACCAACACCAAGAACCCCCCTAGGAAGCACTAAAATTCACCCTACCACGCACACACGCCTCCAGCCACCCGATCCACCAAGAAAACCGAGCATGCAAGAGAGAAAATTTCAATGCAAGCTCGACCTCAACAGCCTCGCTCAAGCAATACCGTGCAACAACACACAAACACCATCCTCGTGTTTGAATGGAATTCGTCGAACAAATTCCTAATGGAATAAATTGGTTCATAATAATAACAAAATACAAATTGAAATTTTTAATTTTTATTATTACTATTATTATTTAATAAAATTTTAAAAAATAAAAAAATTACATAAAAATAAATCAAAGCCTATTGAGAATAATTAAAACTTTAAACAAATACATGAGGCTTATTAGATTGCAGAGCTGGCAATTTTCTTTGGCTAGAATAGAGACTGGGATTGACCAGAGCCACTTTTGCCATCTTATTAGCAAAAAATACAAGAGAAGCTTGTAATATACACATAACCCAACACACATTTGAATAAAAGCCTATAATATATTCATAACCCAATACCTATATATACAAGCCTGTAGTATGTACATAACCCGATAAATATGGGCAAAAAACCTGCAATACATATATAAATAAAACCTGATCCCAATACTGCATCCTTATTAGATCTTAACATGAGCAATACAATGTTGTATAAACTTACCTATAGAGAATTTGCAATAGAAATTACTGAAAATATTGCAGATATCTGAAACAATTTGGAATTTAGTGTTATACTTAAGCAGTATTATTGAATTTATTCCCAAAACAGTTTTGAAGTTTGAACAGCTATTGAAAAGTCGATGCTTCCAAAGGTTTTTGTGGGTACTTATGGGAAAGAGGCATTAAATACATGGGTATTTGCATTACCCCAAGAAAGCTTTATGTGGATACCATAGGCAAAGAACGAAATCGAATTAATGGTATATGCACAATGAAAAAGAAATAATGTGGTTCTTTGTTCTTATTGCCAAATTTTAAAATAATATGTGAATGGGCTTGTGATTCAACCCAAACGAATCGCATGGTAGTGTTAGTAGTTGCACGTAATTTTCGAAAAATGAAACAAAATATAATAAATTTCGTTTCTTAAAATTAGGCAAAATAATAGTTCATTTTTGTGAAAGATAGGCAAAATAAAAGTTAACTTTCACTTTTTCTAAAAAATCGTCAATAACACAAAACCTTTTAGCCAATCATATTCGGGAAAAATATTTTTTATAATTTATAAAATTAAATATTTTGTAAGTTCACTTTATAAAATTGAATTTTATTTTTTTCAAAAGAAATTATTGTTTTTGATTGGTTGAAAGTTAACTTATTAATAACTAATTAACGAAAAAAACAAAACTCATTGCAATAGTATTGCCTGACAGCAAGTAGTAATAAATGATCGTTGAGAATGATAAAAAATATAAATCAATATTATTTGGAGAAATTAAATGTCTAGGAATTAGGTGTTTAGTTTGTAGGATAATAATGAAGATGAAATTTGATGTACAAATTTTAATTTGTTTAGGTGTAGAAATTATCACCATGTTAATTGCCTAGAATCCTATCCAAATTTGAATTGTTCTTTAGGTCAATTTCACAATCATGGAGCAATCATATGCCATGTAATCCTAATTTGACACGATGTAGAACTATGTTAATTCGATAAATTCTCTGCATTATGTTGGTTGTTATAGATTTGTAGTACTAAAATACCTTGGGGGATCATCAAATCACAAAAGACAAGTTCTTCTAAGTTGATTCCCTTTATTAGATTGGATTTACAATTGTGACTGAATTAATAGATTATAAACAATCATGCAAATGATTTAGACATTAATTCTAATGCAAAGTGTTGTTCCTTTTAAAACTCTAAATCAAAATATTTTAATGTGCTCCTCATAAATGTGAATGCTTGTCAAAGAATGCCTAATGTGATCAAATGATTGATCAATGCTCAAATGAATATCTTTAAAAACTATGACATAACAAATTGTCACACAGACATGTGTCAAGTTAGCTCCTAAAGACTATGTGAAAATGGCAAGAGTTGGCAATTAGAATTTTAATTTTTTAATTTTTGGTTTAGATCCACATCATGCAAGATCAATCCTACATGTTGTAGATCTACCTAAAGAAAAGAATATGGAATGTGGAATGTGGGGGTCAGGGTAACTATATGGGATTCAAGGATAATAAATGATGTAAATAAATGAGAATAATTGCAAATGTGGTAGGTTTAAGGATGAATGTATGGGAATGTGTGTAAAGGGAGATGAATAGGAATCAAGGGACTAAAATTAGTACAAAAATGTATTTATCTTTGTAATCATATTAAGTGTGTACTATATTTTATAGTATTTTTCATATTCAAACTTATTTGTTTTGCATATAAATTCGTTCTAATCTTGAAACTATCATTCAAAATTGACCTATATATCGCCTTAATTGGTACCAATATAATCCCATTGGATACTTTTCTTTCTAAACTAGTTTTATATTTGAGTATGTCCCTCAAACTTGGTCATGTTGTGTCTTAATTCATTGGACAAACTTTAAGTTTCTCAATATCAAGGATAAATTCCCTAAATTTTGATTGTGACCTTGTTGACTCACACGCCAAACACATTGAGCTAAGTGACAAGGATCTTATATCATATGCATACCTAGGTCACTAGTTCATTAATAGATAGTTGTGAAATAACTTACCAAAGAGCATCTACATGGATCATTTACATCAATATTACAAAAGCATCACGTCTAGAAATTTCATTCAATTGTGTGGCATGTCTTCAAATTTTATACATAGGCAAAGAGGCTTGAATACCATCAAGGAAGAGGGTGATCCTCCATTTTATTTAAAACATGTCTTATTATAATTATCATCACAACCCCTTTGTCAACAACACATACTTAAGTTGGGAGTATCATATATATTTTCTAGTACTTCATTCATGTACTCCTAGGGATAGTTATCCCTTGATATTAGATGTTAACAACTATTGTTGCTATACTCAAGAGTATAGGTCAAGAGATATGACCATTTAAAATGTATTTAACATCAAACAAATATTGTTGTACCCACCTATAAAAATATCCTCTA
Source organism: Sequoiadendron giganteum (assembly GCA_007115665.2). NCBI lineage: Eukaryota > Viridiplantae > Streptophyta > Pinopsida > Cupressales > Cupressaceae > Sequoiadendron > Sequoiadendron giganteum. The sequence goes on from CM021109.1 coordinate 597,127,678, forward strand.
ATATTAAAAACCATATATGGTTTGATGAAGAAAACCAATATTATGACATAAAAACAATATGAAGAAGAACCCAAGGATGATCTATAAATATATGGAAATCTGGAACCAATTCATAGTCTAATTTTTTATGAATAGGAGGGAGATAAGGGCATACAACCGCTCCTACAAATGAGAATTATTGATTTTTCTTAGGATAATTGAAAGGATTTCATAAAGGGATTCTATTATCCTTCAACTAATCTTCTTCCAAGATGCAACAATTTTACCAAGGCATAACCAACTTCCACTTGTTACAACTCATCGCTAGCCATTAAACATGTTGATGAGTTAATATAAAATGATCCACTCAATCCATTAAGGGATGAAACAAATAATGGTTCTTTCAAATAAAACTCTAAACATAAATAACTAGTTATTAGATTAATAGGAACCCAAATTGTTTAACATATGATTTTTCATACAAAATTATTTGCTTGTGATTACAAGTACATGAAGGGAATTCACTCAAAAATGTGTTCTCGCCATATTTACATAGAGGATGTGAGACTTGTAAGACAAACCACAACGCAAACTCAATCTAACACACAAAGAAATTATCAAAGATAAAATAGAGAAACTTTTAAAGGTGGGATTTATCTGCTCCATCTCATATCTAGTAAATGAGCATCGCTTCGTGATATTGTTACAAAAAAGGTATTAAATGGTGAGTTTGCATGGATTATAGGGAAATCAATAAGGAAACATATATATTCCCTTATCTTTTGTTGATCAAATATTAGATAACTTGGTAGGGAAGACATACTCTTCCTTCTTAAATGGATATTATGGATACAATCAAATATATGTAGCTTAGAGGACTAGAATTAGATTGTATTCACTTTCCCCAAGGGAACATTTTCTTATAGAGATTTACCTTTGCAATCCCCCTTATAATGTGTCATCCTTGCTATTTATTGACTTGGTAAACAATTTCATGGAAATATATAGTTGATTCTAGTATCCATGGCAACATTTCTTATGAATCCCTTTAGAATTTAAACAAAGTCTTATTAAATTATGAAGAACATTGATTGTTGATCAACTATGAAATATACCTTATAATGATTGATCAAGGAATTATCTTAAGACATCACATTTGTGTTGAAGGCAACAAGGTAGATTCTAAAAAATTGAAGCTATGCAAAGACAATATCCCCTAACACATAAATAAATGTTAGAAATTTTTTTGGGCATGCAAGTTATTATAGGTGATTTGTAAGAAACGTCAACAAAATTTCTCCCTCCCTCACAAGGATGTTGAATTCACATGGATTGATGAATGTAAAATTTTGGAACATGTTTGTCATTGCACCAAAAGATCGACCAATTAATACTTAATACAAACGACAAAGATAAACAGATCCACAAGAGGCGATTAGTCCATGCCTCGAATCTAAAGGAAGACACTAGCAATTAGTTTGAAAATCCCCCCCTCAACATCACCCAAGGGGATTTGAACCCACGACCCGACTTTGATACCATTTTTTGGAATATGTTTGCCTTTGCACCAAAAGATCGACTTGTTAATGCCTAATATAAATGCCAGAGATAAATGGATCCCCGGGAGGTAGTTAGTCCATGTCCTGAATCCGAAGGGAGATGTTGTCGATTAATCCAACATGTTAATAGTATTGCTATCAGGATTCAACCGTGTATTTTTTTAGTCAAACTCATTGACCCATGTTTCATGAGTATTGGTTCACAAGAACCCATCTCTCATGATAATGAATGGTCCACTTAGCACTCATTGCATCTAGGTGATGTTAATAGTATTTTAGCTTAATCAAAGAGAAAGTAACATTTTCTCATATCCTATGTGGTCCTAACTAGAATTTACCCCTCTATATTTACACATATTCTTTCAATAATTCCATATGAAGAGTCTTCGGACAATAAAATGAGGTAGGTGGATGTATGCAATTTATTCTATCGACGAAAAACTTGACACTAACTTAACAATATTATACAACAACTAAAAGAGAGTTTCTTATTGTAGTACATGTCATTAATAAATTTTTCCACTACATTACAAGATACAAGGTAACAATTTATATGAATAATTCAAATATTAAATTCCTTACGAGAAAATTTGTAGTGAATGGAAGAATTATTAGATGGTTGTTACTTTTACAAGAATTCAATGTAACAATAGTGAATAAACTTGGGAATCTATTTTTGTTATTTTTTGTCAAAGATACATCTTGCAAAGAATCTAGTCAAAGGTGACTTTTCAAATGAGTAATTGTTCGTTGTCTCTACATATACATCATGGTTTGTTGATACAACTAACTATTTACCCACATGGGAGTTCACACCTATTTTTTTTGTAAATAAAATAAAAACTTGTTAAAGAAAATGTGACGTTTAAATGGCTAGATGGTATATTGTTTAAGTGGACCTAACATTATCTTGCATAGGTGTGTGAGTAGATGAATTTTATGGTATCCTAAAGGTTTGTCATGATGAACCATTAGGTAGACATTATTCAAATTGAAGGACAAAACATAATATCCTCTGCTCCAGGTACTATTAGCACTCTTTACAAAGGGATTTAAAAAGGTGCGTCAAGAAGTTTGACCAATATTAAAGAATGGGCAGGATAACCTAATTCAATGAAATTCCTCTCCACCCCCAAGTGGTTCTTAAACCATTTCAAAAATGATGATTGGACTTCATTGGAAAATATAAACCAATATCTTAAGGGAATGTTTAATTCTTTATTTACTAATTATGTCATTGAGTGGGTGGAATTCTAAGCCTTAAAAGTTACCAAAGAGGAGTAAGTCATTTATTTATTGTACAAGAAGATTTTCTTGAGATTTGGCACAACTAGGTCAATTATTTTGGATAGAGGGGAACAATTCATATCTAATGTAATCAAAGCCTTATATGAGCAATAACAAATATGACACAATAAATATTCTCCATATCACTTACAAGCCAATAGTTAGGTTAAAGTCATTTAAAAAGAGTTAAAGAACATGCTTAAAAATATAATAGCACTTGGAAAGAAAGATTGGTCAAGGATATTGCATGAGGGGATGTGTGCCTACAAAAGTTTTTGGAAGTCAACCACACGAATTACACCCTATGAGCTAGTTTTGGTAAGAAACTAATTTTTTCAATCAAATTTGAGTTGCAAGCACTTAGAGAAGCAATTGAGGTTGGCTTAGACTTGACTAAAGCACAATGAGATCAAGCAATGTAGCTAAATAATTTGGACTATTAGGAAAAATGGTGTCTTAATCTTGCAATTATAAGAGGTTGATATATTTGAGTGCAAGGAGGGGATATAGGGGATACCCCCCCAAGGGGTCTAGGGGGGCCATCTACTGCTCCCTGAAGGCCATATTTTATGTATATTTTATTATTGTACATCTGGATCGTTCATAATTAGGTCTTGGATCTTATGGTAGATTTTTTGTTGGCTTGTCTTGCCCTAGAAGGCAACCCTATTTTATGAGGGCATCGTATTATGGTTGTGTGTGGTAATGTATTCTAATATTTTATAGTTGTGTTACCTTTGGATCTTTGGTTGGTGATACTCCTGTGAGAAGCTTGATCTGCAAGTATATTGTAATCTTCATGATTTCTAAATAATATATTTTGGGCGGATTTTGGAGTGTGGGTTTTTCTCCTGAAATGGTTTTCCCCACGTAAATCACGGTATTGTGGTATGCATGATATTTATGTTTATTTTTGTTCTATTTTATGTAAAATTTGTAAAGACTTGTAAAGTTTTGCATTACCATCCTCTCAAGATTAGTGTAGGAAGTTTTTTTGCTACCTTAACTTCCTTACAAGTGGTATCAGAGCCTGATTACCTTTTGTTTCAATTATGGGTTTTGGGTTTTTTAAACTAATCCAAATTTGAGTGGGACCTTGTGTAGAAGATACTTTGTGATCTTGTTGTAGTAATTTTCATATGGAAATTTCATCAGGGAGAATAGAGGTGGGAAAAAATTAGAAATAATTTTGAGATGTGGAAGCTAAAGATGGAGGATTTGTTGATAGATCAAGATATGTGGGATGTTGTTGATGAGAAATTTTTAAGGCCCACAAATCCTACTTTGGCAATTCAATATGATATTATGGACCATAAAGCCAAGGGTCTAATCAAATTGTGCTTGGAAGACTATTGTAATTAATGTCCATGAAGAGACCTCTGCATATAAACTATGAAAGAAACTTGGTGAGATGTATCAAGTGGAATCTTTAGTGAATAATATTTTATTGAGGAAGAAATTTCATTCCTTGAGAATGGAAGAGGGTGGAAAAATTATAAACCACTTGGAAGCATTCAATATGTATGTGGCTCAATTGGCATCAATTGATTTCAAAATGGATGAGGAGAAGAAATGTTATATCTTTCTTTGTTCTTTTCTTGATTCATGGGATTCTCTTGTTATGGCTATTGGGAGTACTTTTGTTATATTGAAGACTAAAGATGTGGCGGGTTCTTTTCTTTCGAAAGAGATGAGGAGGAAGGTATCCATCAGTGTCAAGGAGGACCTAAATGATATTGAAAGACCTAAGGAAAAAGGAAATAAGAATGAAAAGCGTGATAAATCCAAAAGAATAAATTTGATTTTGATTATGAGTCTTAAAAGGAAGATGGTGATACATTCATTGTAGTTTTGGAAACTCATGTAGATATTGATGTATGGCTAATTGAATTAGGTGCATCTTTCAATATGACCTCTAATAGAGATTAGTTTTCTTAAAATGAAGAATTTGATGGAGGTAAGGTGTACTTGGGTGATAATTCTTGTTTAAATATTGTTGGTTGTGGTAGAGAACTAGAATAATTTTTCCTAATGGTAGAATAAAAAGGATTAATGGTGTGTTGCACATCCTTGGATTAGCACAAAATTTGTTATCTATAAGCAAACTAATAGATATGGGCATATAGGTAGTCTTTTCTAATACATGATGCAATATGGTTAGAGGTGCTATGGTGATTGCTAGAGGTATCAAATATGGCATGTTGTATAAACTTGATGCATGCATTGTTGAGAGCAATAGTATTTATGTGAAAAGAAAGTGTGTAGCTACTTCATTGGAAGAGGTGAGGGTTTTTAATCTTTAGCGAATGGTCATGGCTTTTGGGCACCCAAGGGTGCTCTTTCTTTTGAATTAAGGTTACTTGTAGAGAAGATTATGACACTGTAGACTTATCCACATTTGAGAAAATGGTCTAAGGACCTTGAAAAATAAAACCCTTCTTGAAGAGTTGTCTAACTGTAACCATGAATTTGATTTTTGTGAGCGCCACATTTATGGAAAAGAAAATCGCGTTCAGTTTTACTTGAATTCTCATAAATCTTGTGGTGTACTGGGTCTTATTCATTGTAATATATTTGGTCCTGTAAATGTTCCTTCATTTGGAAAATCTACATATTATTTTGTATTTATTTATTATTACAATAGGACATGGGTATATTTTTGAATGAGTAAATATGAAGTTTTAAGTCGATTTAAAGAATTTAAAGCAATGGTTGAGTTATAGACTAGAAAAAAAATGTTTGAGGGCTAACAATGGCGGTGATTTTTCTCTAATGACTTTGATAGATTATGTAAACATTATGGCATTCATAAATAAAAGACAACTACATATTCTCCACAACAAAATGGATTTATAGAAATAATAAATAAGATACTAATGGAGAAGTGATAGAAATTAGGATCTTAGGATACTAATCATTATACACAAGATACACATGGGGAAAACCCTTTTGAGTAAAAAACCCCATAAAGCATCATTTTTTTAAAACACTTACAATGTAACGGTCTATTATAATATAGACCGAACTTGGGGAACACTTCTCCATACTCCCACATAGCCAATAATACCTCATGTGCATAGTGATATATACTTCACAATATAATCTCCAAATTCAACCTCTCAAATGAGAGAGAACCTCCTTAAATATAGGAGGAAGAGTGACATAATACTTGAAAGGGTATTAGTCACACCTATTCAACAACCCCCATTCATAAATAATCAATAATCTAATTATTTAGACTATAATTATTTCAAATGAGATATGCTTAATAAACATATAATATAAAAGGATTTATAACCTTATATTAGAACAATATATAAATTTTATAAGGATATGACCCTTAATAACATTATGTTCTAACAAGAAGGCTAGGAGTATGTTAAGGTTGTGTTGGTTTAGAATATTTTTTTTGGGCTAAAGTTGTTGTCACTACTTGTTACCTGATTAATAGGTCTCCTGCATCAAATCTTGTTGATAAAACACCTATAAAGGCATGTGATAGGCTGTCGTTGAGTCCCATTAATTTAGAAGATAAAACATCAATATATCGACCGGGCAGTGTTCAAGGTTATTTGCAATAGAAGGTGACTTGACTATCTCTCTTAGATTTTATGTATTTTTAGAGCAACTAAAATTAATTTTAACCTAAGTTCGTTTAACTAGTTAACTGGAAAATAATTTATCTAAAAAGTTGGAAAGTATTTAAACTAGAAAGCACAAGATAATTAATCTAGAAAGCATGATAACTAAACTAGAAAACACATAAATAACTAAACTAAGAAGCATGTAAAATATAGAAGTAGAAAAACTTGTAAACAATCCATGGAACATCTAATTAATAACAGTAACAGTTCTAATAGTTAACATAAATTAACTACGGAAATGAAAGACAATGGGTGCTCTGGAACTTTAGACTTTAAGATGACAGACTTAATTACTATCTACAAAATTAACATGAAAAATGACTACACTCATAATTATTATCCATGCAATAAAAATGAAAAAATTCTTTAAAGGAAAGTACTCATATATTTAATCTATCATCCCTTGAGTGGCCAGCTCGCGGGTTCCTACGTTCTCAGGTCACATGCACAATATAATTGAAAGCTCTTCCATTAAAAGTAATCTTCATCCATGATTTCAACAACTCAAATATTGATATGCAATAGTTTATTTATTCATATATATTCAAAAAGCATGTCGACAACATAATAGTGCTATTCTGCATGTCTTTTACTTTTGGAGATTACATATTTATAAAAAAGCTTCTAACTAAATCCTATATTTCAGATGATTTATATTACCATTGAAAAAGTCTGTAACATATTTTAAACAATCGTTATGTCTTTAAATTCCCATTACATAAATATTAAAGAGGCTCGAGTTGAGCCATGAAGTCTTAAACTTTAAAACATAACAAAAATTTAACTAAAAGAAACTATGATTTCGGTCCATCATCCTAAAGTTCCAGAGCATGTTCCTAGCACATGTCTTTAATATGTTTTGGAGCTCGTGTTGGTTGAACGCTTTTGACTACTGTATGATGACTGATTATTATCCTACAAAACACTTAAAACTACCCATTAAATCTGCATTGGCAAGATACTTCAATAAATCACAAGAAATAAAGTTTGTACTATTTTTCTCAAAAGATAAGCAATTATTATGCCTAAAGTTTAATTAATTAGCAGAGAATAAGTATTTTTCATATATGAGGAAGGGTTTTTTTATAATATCATGATGACATTATTTTTACCTCATCAATTCCTCCCCTTCCTAATTTTTGGCAGATCCTCCTACCCTCTGTTATGACCCCAGACCTCCTTCTTTGTTCAATTCTTCATATTCAACACTAATATCATACAAATTATATGTTGTTTTATCTAAATTTTCAGGTTTGTAAAGGAAGCCTTGATGATAAGTAACCCTCATTTTCCACATGTTGAAGACTCCATTATCCTGATCCATATTAATATGAATAGCAAGTGGTGGTGAAAGCAACACGGGAGGTCTGTACCTCATCCCCATCCAATCTGTTCTAAGGTCTTTTAAGATTTTTGCCAAGGCATTTCCTCTTCTGTAGGACCATTTGATGTTAAGAGGGGAGATCACTTCTCTTTTCTTCAAGTATACTGGTAGTGGGGTGTATCTCTCTTTGCAAGCATGCCAAGCCTTATCAATCAGTTTTGGCCCCTATTCTCTGAAATGATTGTAACATAGGCGGAGGTTATCATCATATCTTTGATTCACAGTTTCTTCAGTTTAATAGCTAAAAAGTTTGCTTTGAAAGGTGTAGGTTTCCTATTGGGGTATCTCATCTGAAGACCCACATTATTCTCTGCTTGAGATTATTCTCTAGAGTGCTCTTGCCAATGAAACTGATTATGCATAGTAGATAACAAAGATCTCAATTGCACTTCTCCAACAAAAAGGTTAATAAAGAAATCAGTATGTGTTTCCATCAGCAAATTATGAACAAAGAATTCACATAACATATCTTGTTGCTCAGGAGTTGATTCTAAAAATACATTGATAAATTCACAGTCATTAGGGTCATGTGGCTGGTTATGATAGATTCTCAACAATTTCCATCTTAACAATTGTTTATTTAAAAACATAGAATATAGCCTTGATGGTATCCTACATGCGAATAGAAATTCTCATATTTGGAATGCATCTTGTTTTGCCCTATATACCCTATCAAATGACTCTTTCAGCAGTACCAACTCCTTTTTTAACCTGATATTCTCAATCCTAGCATCCCTCAATAAATAACATCTTTCCATCCACTTCATTAATAATGGGGGAATTCGGACTTGGAACCATTCCATTACAGTTGGTTCAGTCTGAGTTCCCTTTAATTCCATTATTGGTTTATTGGTGCTTTCTTGCAAATCCTGTTCCAGTTCCACAATCTTATTGAGATAAATATTTAATTCTTCATTTTGTCTGTTCTTTTCCTCTTCAAAAGCTTGAAATAACTACATAAAATTATTTTTCAAGCTTTCAATTTGTTTATCCTTATCAGACAGATTAACATTATATGTCTTATTCTCTTGATTCCATCTTTGAATTTGTATCTACAATTCATTAATAAATGTATCCTTCTTTTCTATCTACAATTTCAAATTTTGAATCTCCCGATCTCTTTTTCCTATTATAGCAATGTGTATTGCTATTTCCTCTTGTTGTTGTACAATATGTTCTTCATTTTTTTGCAATTGATTTCTTAACTCATCAATTTCCAATTTCAATTTTTCTAACTCTACATTAACACTATCATTTTCAGTTGTTTCAATAACTTTATTTACAATGGGAGATACATTTTCTAAAACATTATCCTCAACCTCCATAAAAGGTGGAGATTGTTCCCTCTCTTCTTTTTGTATTTCTTTAGCAGGGGCCTCTTCCTCTTGTCCTATGTGGGGAGGTATTTCTTCTCCTTCTACCCCTAGAGACTGATAAACTTGCTCCCTTGTTTCCATTATTTCCATATTATCAATGGGGTCCTTAGTTTCTATTGACTTTTCTTGATTTCTAGACTCTTTTTTCTTTAAAACACTCCCTATGTCTTGAACTGGCGTTTATGTAGACTCAGAGGATAATCTCTTGCTTCTCCTCAAGGGAGGAGTGTTCTGAAAAGTAACGGTTGACCTTCTTTTCCTCTTCCTAGAGGGAACTCTTTCTACATATGCATGAATAATTCCAACATCCCTTGACTGGTCTGAGGTTCTCAATTCATTGGCTAGAGGTTCTGGTGCTTCATCACCGAGGGTTGTAGGAATTTGAGCTTCAGGAGTTCTTGAGGCCTCAGGGGAAGTTCCTTCAAAAGGTGAAGCAATTTGTTTGGAGGATTCCCCTTCTAATTTTCTTTTGGGCACAAATTTTTCAAACTTATGGAGAAATTTCTCCCTCTTAATTTTAGGTTTCTTTCGAAAATGATATTTACAAATTAATTGAATTAACCCATGGTGTTTCAACGAACCTGAACCAACTTTATATCTTTCTATCGAGGAGATGACAAATTCACTCAAAAAGTCAGGCAAATTGACCCTAAGAGCAGGGTCTTCTTTCCCATGACGCAAGTGTATAAGCATACGAAATGCAGGTCCTACCACAGTAGTAATTTGGCCTTCACAAGTAAAATATTTTATGATCCATACAACAGTTGTTCCCTAGGGTTCTAATATGGAGGTCCTTTGAAACCCTTTGTTCCATCCTCTAGTACCAATAACTGTCATGGGCTGAGGGTCTCCCTCTCTAAGAAATAATTTTGATAACTTTTGATATGTAATTTGGGAAGTTTTAGATAATTTAATACCAGAATTATCTAAACTAGAGAGGCAAGAAATGACTTTTGGACTCACCTAAAAATGCTTCCCATGTAGTATCATCTGGCCATTGGAATAATTTTCTGCAAATGCATTCACCAACTGCTCATTATATCCCTCAAAATTTTTAATAAATCCAACCATCCCACTTCCTGAAACAAACTGGAAATGTTGCTTAATCCCAGTAACTTATCCGCTGAGGCTGGGTCTGATTTCTTCTTCGCACCCCCATTTTTTGCCTTTTCTCTTTCAATTCTGCTAAAAAATTTCACAGTGCAAGAATCTTGTGCACAATTATTTTGAAGATATAATGAAGGAACGATTATTTATTTATCTTTGTTTAAAACCTTATTGTGCAGTGATGATAATTTGCATGCAGGAGTGCGAAAAGAGTGTCGTACTACCAGTTAATCAATTAGTGGCTCAAGTTACTAAATTAGGAAGGGAGAAACTCGTGCCAATTAATTACACCTTATTAAAAAATAACTACTTATTTAAGCAAAAATTTGTACTTACATTTTGTGATCGCTTGAAGATTACGTACCTTTGCTGATTTAACAGGATGATTGAATGGTATTGGTTAAGGTGGCGGCATATCTATTATGACATGAGTGAGGCAGCTTGTGAATGAATAAGTCATAAATGAGGACAGACTGTCATAATGGCTTTTATTTATGATGGCAAAATGGTGGCGAGTCGGAATAACCACACTAAGCGCAAATACCAAAGTGACCACTTAAGAAGGAGACATGTGTACACGGGTTTGAAAAATAAAAGCATCGGAAAGAAATTTAAATTTTATGGAAAAAGGTGAGCAGAATGGAAATGGATAAGTTCTGGAGCATGCTTATGAGCACACGCTCGAAACAAGTGAAATAAGTTTCGGAGCACGCTTGAGGCATACATTCGAAACAAAGAAGGTGAATAAGTTTCAGAGCATCAGAGCACCCAAACTTGACAAGTTCCAGAGCATCATCAAAAGATGCAACCGGTGCAGCAACCAAAGGTAAAGTTCTGGAGCATCATCAAAAGATGCAACCAAAGCAACAACTGAAGGAAGGTTCTCGAGCATCGTCGAAAGATGCAACCGAAAAGAAGAAAAAAGAATGTATGAGTGAACTTGAACTTCTGGAGCTTTTCTCAACCAATCACCATTCTACAAGAACAAAACACACGATGTGACGAGTTGAAATGCAAGTTTCGAAGCATCTGGGCATCAAAGTTCACAAGTTCTAGAGCACCACTGCAATCAAGCTCATAAGTTTTGGAGCACCATCACAACCAAAGGCAAGCTTCGGAGCATCGGGGCACTTGAACTAACAAGTTCTAGAGCATCATAGCAAGGTGCTCTGAAAGTTGTTTTTGATTTATAGTAAAGTCTTGCAAAATGAAAACAAAATTTAGCCAAGTCCAAAGAAATAAGAATTAATGAAGAATATTTTGAAATAAATTTGTACACATGCCTTTTTATTATAATTTTTCATATATTTATACATTTTATTTATTTTTGATATTTAACATATGCAAGGTTTATATTGACTCTGCCAAGGCAGAGTCAACGCATTGGATTTCCCCCTGCATTTCTACCAATTTTGTAAATTCCTCCTTGTTGACAAGTTTATGGTAGATACGTAGGCAATGACCATTTACCAAGAGAGTTCGTATATCACCATCAATAGGTTTCAGCTGAACTGTGCCATTCGAAAACACTTTAGAAATTTCATATCGATCCAGCCAATGAGTTCTGAGTTTTCCTTGGTGATCTTTATATCTAGAATCAAATAGCAAGGCCCAACCACCATTATGGAACTCTCTTTCTTTAATGTTCTTATCATGCCAAACTTTTCATTGTTGTTGAACCAGCTCAGATTGATGGACAACATCCAAACGAAGCTCATCCAACTTGCTTAGCTGTAAAACTCACTCCACTTGGGCTCGTTTCAGATCCAAGCCCAAATCCATAGCTGTTCTCAGAGTTTGGAGTTCAAAATCAATGGGCAAGAGAGGTTTCTTCCCAAAAACAAGCTCATAGGGGCTAGAACCAGTTATGGATTTCTATGTTGTGTTGTACGCCCAAACGACTTCAGGCGATTTCCTAGCCCGATCTCTCCTCCCTGAAGAAACTATTTTCGTCAATATGTTCTCTAGCTCCCTATTAGTCACCTCCACTTGATTGTTTTCCTGAGGGTGATAAGGAGATGATTTCTTATGACTCACTTGAAAATGGTTCATGAATGCCAAGAGAACTTTGGACATGAATTGGGGTCCCTAGTCTATAACAATGGTTCTGGGAGCTCCAAACCTAAGAAAGATCTTATTATAGAGGAAGTTAGTGACTTGTTCCTCTCTAGCAACTCATAGGGCCTAAAATTCTACCCATTTAGTCAGGTAATCAGTGCAAACCAGTATGTATTATTTCCCTTGAGAGGAAGGATCTATGGGACCGATAAAATCCAATCCCCATTTCTTGAATGGTTCAAGGACTACCTATGGTTGCAAAGTCATTTCAACAGAAGCTATTGGTCTTCCTACCCTTTGAAATTCATCACAATGATGCACATATTTTTTAACGTCTTTATGCATTGAAGGCCAATAATACCCAGCGCCCAAGATTTTATGAGAAGTTCTCTTTGCAGAATAATGAACCCCAGAAGGATCATCATGATAGGCTCTCAGGATACTGTACATTTTATTTTCCCTGACACATCATCTCAAGACCATGTTAGGGCCACAATGGAATAGTATCCCATTAATCCATTTAAATGGGACACTCTCTCTAACAAGTTGCTTCCTCTATTTTGATGTAAAACCAGGCGGTACTTCTGAAGTGGCTAAATAGTTGGCAATGTCAGTGAACTAAGGGGTTTTTTTAGAGATAGCAAATAGATTTTCATCTAGAAAATCATATTGTATAGGTGCATAGTCCCCACCTTCTTGTTTAATTCAAGACAAAAATTTTGCTACTACATTAAATTTCCCTAGCTTGTCAATTATTGTTACATTAAACTCCTGAAGGAGTAGTAACCACCTAATTATTCGTCCATTTACTACAGGTTTATTCATCAAATATTTAACAGCCGAATGGTTTGTATAAATAGTAACTTTGTACCCTGTAATGTAATGACGAAAATTTTTAATGGCATGTACCACAACCAAGATTTTTTTTCTATTGTCATGTAGTTTCTCTCAGCAGATGTCAGATTTTTATTAATAAAATATATGGCATATTTACCCACATTCTCATCTTCTTGCCCCAATACTGCACCAATTGCGTCATCTGAAGCATCAACATAAATGTGGAATGGAGGATTCCAATTTGGCCCACACAGTACGGGAGCAAAGATAAGTTTCTTCTTTATTGTTTCAAATGATAGTTGACACTCAGGTGTCCAGTTAAACTCCACGTCTTTCTGGAGAAGGGAAAACATAGGGGTCGCTATCTTACTAAAGCTTTCTATAAACCTCTGATAGTATCCAACATGCCCAAGAAAACTTCTAACATCTGTTTGCATCTGAGGAGTAGTTAGTTGTTGAATGACTTCAATTTTCTTGGGATCAACCTTAATTCCTTCAGAAGAGATATGATGACCTAAGACTAATCCTTGTTCCACCATTATCAAACACTTTTTATGGTTAAGGGATGGTCGGTGATCCTCACATCTCTCTAAAACCCTGTTCAAGTTTTGAAGGGCTTCATCATAGGTTGACCCATAGACAGTGAAGTCATCCATGTAGACTTCTACACAGTCATTGACAAGCTCAACAAATATAGCCAAAATGGCTCTTTGGAAAGTTGCAGGGGCGTTACAAAGTCCAAAGGGAAGAACACAATATGCAAATGTTCCCCATGGAAAAGTAAGCATTGTCTTATCCTAGTCTTTTGGTGCTACCTGAATCTGGTTATAACCACTAAATCCATCTAAAAAGGAGAAATATTTTCTCCCAGCCAAATTGTCCAGAACCTGGTCTACAAATGGTAGGGGAAAATAATCTCGATGAGTGGCTTTGTTAAGCTCTTTGTAATATACGCATACTCTCCACTTTCCATTTTTCTTTGGCACTACAATCAAAGGTGAAACCCACTTATTGTCATAAATGGGATAAATAAATCTCGCTTGAAGGAGTTTCTCAATTTCAGCTTTGACAATATCTTTCAATGTAGGATTGAGTCTCCTTTATGGATGACGTACTGAACTTATATTAGGATCAGTATAAATGTGATGCGTACAAACACTTGGGTGAATTCCCCTCATGTCTGTATATTCCCAAGCAAAATATTTAGACCTTTTTACCAAAACATTAAATAATCTATCCTCTTTTGATTTTGTCATCCAACTATTGATGTTCAAGGTTTTCCCGGCAGTAGCATAATTGTTTTTGTTCCTAGATGGGTGGAAGTGACAATATGAATTGGTCGTATCAAGGTATTGAGAGGATAGCTATGAGGTATAATTTGGTGAAATTTAGCAATTTCCTCAAAAAAATGGTTAGTTCTGGGAATCATATTGGCCAAAGGGCAAGACAATCCCATGTACATCGATTGGTTGTCCTAAAATTTTTGGTGCATCCACCATTTCCTCATCACATGAGCCTATGGAAAGGTGTGCTATATCGTTTACTAGCTCATCCTCTATTTCTTATCCATGTTTAATAACTACCATGGCTAATGAGGCCAAACTGTCTTAACCATTAGACTCTTCTGGTTCATCAACCCAAACTTTGTTATATTCAGTGGGTTTAGCAGGAGGGTACAAGAATAAACGTTTATTGTTTGGACCATGTGAAATGGTCATTCATCCCTCTTTGCAGTCAATTTTAGCTATGACAATGGCCAACCATGGTCTTCCGAGAATTATTGGATAACTTTCTCTGGATGTAAGCGACTGAATTACCTGGAAGTCCACTAGATATTCCCATCCATCAACTTTGACAAGAATGTTTTCAATAACACCCTTGGGAATGGCTATGGACTAGTTTTCCATCTGCAAGACTGTAGTTGAGGGATGTAAATTAGTGAGGCCTAATTTTTCCATCACGTCCACAGTCATTATGTTAATGGCTGCTCCTAAATCCACTAATGCATTAGGTATTGCTACCTTATTATTCTTGACAGTTATCAGTGGACTACCAGGATCATCGTATTTTGGAGCAATGGTCTTTCCAGACAAAAATTCAGCTTAATAACCATCGATGTGCACAATATTTATTCTCTTTGGTTTCCTCCCTAGAGTTTTAATGCACAACTGTTTGATCAGCTGGTTCAACTCCAGAATCTCCTTTATTGCTTGCAGCAAGGGAACCTCTATTTGCAGTTGTTTGATTTCCTGTATTAACACAGTTTCAAAGGTCAAAGGCATTTTTGGAGTATCTTTCAGAATTGTCGGTTTCAGACGCTCCAGAAATGGTGCTTGAGTTTTCTCTTTTGGAGTGGTATCCTTCCTAAGATTAGTTGGAGACTGACCTCCCTGCTCTCGAGGTAAGTCAGAAGCTCCCGCTGACAATGGTGGTAGAGTAGTGTTTGTGGTAACAGTCTGGTTGGGGTCTAGAGGTGGAGTGGCCTTTTTAGGAGTTTTGGGAGTAGGTTCATCCATAATTTATTCAATGGTTGGTGGTTGAAGTGTTTTACCAGAGTGCAACTGAACATTTCCATAATGTATGACATTAAGTCTGGTAACATTGTCTTGTTCAGTGGAGTATACCGAAGTATTTTGTCGATTGTTCTTAGGATTGGGAAGTGGTTGCACTGGGAGCTAAGGTTGACTTATCTATTCACTTTGTGGAGGATTCTAGGGTGGTGGTACTAGATTTTGTTGTTGATTCCTCTGAGGGCCAGTATAGAATTAATTTTGTCCCCGATTCCATTGAGGAGTAGTATGTTGTGGATAACACTGTTGTTGAGTTTGGTTTGGCCACTGCTAAGTTCCCCATGATTGGTTCGCCCATTCAGGGGGTCCCCAATTAGGTTGTTGAGGCCAAGATGGAGTCCATTGATTACTAGCCCAATTGTTTTGGGGTCTCCAAGCAGGATTGAAAGTCTTCCCATAAGAAAAATTCCCTCCTTGGCATTGATTTACCACATTTATTTCTTCCTCAACCAATGCAGTCCTTTTCTTGGAATTCTTGAGATCAGTAAGAAGCTCACACTGGTTTGTAGGATAATTTTTCTTGCAAAGTTGACAAATAGGAACCTTGTCTAGCGGACATTCTCACAAAAGATGTTTATTTTGACATCTTGAATAGTAGATGGAAAAAGTCTCAGGATTGCGTGTCTTAGCATGTATGCCATCTAGTGTAGTGTTCAATTGAACAAGTATGTCCATTTTGAGGTTCGCTATTTCTTCTCAGAGCTTGCCTATTTTGTTAGACCCTTTAAAAGAGTAGTTTTACGGATTCCTCCTCGAGTACGTGAGGAATTTCGACACAACTCACATATGTCATCAAGGCCTAACTGAGACACGTCCCCTTTTACCATTAGATCAAGGCTTCTTCTTGCATCCTCATTGAATCCCTTAAGAAATACAGTCTTGAGAATCTCAAAACTAATGGCCTCTCCTCCACATCGTTTAGACAAGAAAATAAACTTTTCTAGGTAATCCTCTAGACTCTCATCCTCATTTTGCCTAAGTTTAAACAACTCCTCCTTACGATCACTCACCCTACAATAGCTCTAGTATTTTTCCAAGAAATCAGTCTCCATGTCATTCTAGGACCTAATAGACCCAATAGCTAATCCCATAAACCAACGCATGGCCGCATCCTTCAAAGTAGAAGGAAACAACTTCATTTTTTGGTTATCATTTTTATAGTCATAAGTTTGACAGAGGACCTTAAATTTGAAAAGAAAATGGTCTGGATCTTCCGAGGACAAACCTCAGAAGGTTGGCAAGAAAGTTGGAGAGATGTTTTTCATCGTAGTATCATCATCTTCATCTAGAGAAATAGGATAAGTGAACGTTCGTGGTGTTGGAGGATCATTGTTATTACAGTTAGCATCATTTTGGTTAGCTTCAACCCTATGATCACCCATGATTTTTAGAGGAATGTGTTCCTCCTGGATAATTTCCTCAATGACGGGTTGTTCTACTAGATGATCTTCTGGAAAATAGTGGAAAGTCTCTGGTGGATTAGGCTCAAGTAATTCTTCAACAGAATGGTCTTCTGAGCCTTGGTCCTCCCTATGTATGATTGGAACGTATTTTGGGGGGGTCTTTGGTATAAATCTCCCATGAGGGCCTCTTTTCCTGACCATGCAGAAAAGGAAACCAAAGGGGCATTTTGGGCCTAAAAGAGGTATTCAAGGTATCTCCTATTAACACTCAAGAAAGAGAGTTGTCCTCAAAAATGGCACCAAAAAGTGATAGGCTGTCATTAGGTACCATTACTTTAGAAGATAAAACATCAATATATTGACCAGGCAGTGTTCACGGATATTTGCAATAGAAGGTGCCTTGACTATTTTATATATTTTTAGGGCAACTGAAATTAATTTTAACCTAAGGTCGTTTAACTGGTTAACTAGAAAATAATTTACCTAAAAAGCTAGAAAGTATTTAAACTAGAAAGTATGATAACTAAACTAGAAAACATAGAAATAACTAAACTAAGAAGCATGTAAACTACAGAAGTAGAAAAACTTGTAAACAATCCATGAAACATCTAATTAATAACAGTAACAGGTCTAACAGTTAACAAAAATTAACTACAAAAATGAAAGACAACGGGTGCTCCGAAACTTTTGAATCTAAGACGACATAATTAATTACTATGTACAAAATTAACATGAAAAATGACTACACTCATAATTATTATCCATGCAATAAAAATGACAGAATTCTTTAAAGGAAAGTACTCATATATTCAATCTATCATCCCTTGAGTGGCCAACTCATGGGTTCCTACGTTCTCAGGTCACATGCACAATGTAATCGAAAGCTCTTCCATTAAAAGTAATCTTCATCCATAATTTCAACAACTCAGAGTTTGATATGCAATAGTTTCTTTATTCATATATATTCAAAAAGCATGTCGACAACATAACGATACTATTTTGCATGTGTTTTACTTCTGGAGATTACATATTTATAAAAAGCTTCTAACTAAATCCTATATTTCAGATGGTTTAGATTACCATTACAAAAGTTTGGAACATATTTTAAACAAAATTTATGTCTTTAAATGCCCATTACATAAATATTAAAGAGGCTCGAGTTGAGCCATGAAGTCTTAAACTTTAAAACATAACATAAATTTGACTAAAAGAAACTATGATTTCAGTCCATCATCCTAAAGTTCCAGAGCATGTTCCCAACACATGTCTTTAATCTGTTCTGGAGCTCGTGCTAGTTGAACGCTTTTGACTATTGTATGATGATCGATTATTATCTTACAAAACACTTAAAACAACCCATTATCTGCATTGGCAAGATACTTCAATAAATCACAAGAAATAAAGTTTGTACTATTTTTCTCAAAAGATAAGCAATTATTATGCCTAAACTTTAATTAATTGGCAGAGAATAAGTATTTTTCATATATGAGGAAGGGTTTTATTATGTTATCATGATGAGGTTATTTTTACCTCATCAACATGGTCGAGTCACAAGCCTTCACTAAGACATCTTAGAGTTTTTGTTTGTGAGGCACATGCACATCTATCAATGGAGTAGTGAACAAAGTTAGAAAATAAGGCTATGAAATATATCTTCATAAGACATAGCTATGATGTGAAAGGATATAAACTTTGGGATCTTGTAGCACACAAGGTAATGTCTAGTAGAAGTGTTGTTTTTAGAGAATCTAAGCATTCTTTTGTTACATTACAAAAAACAAAGTGAATGGAAAGATGTGATTCAACTTTCTTATACACAGGTGATAAAGTTGAATTAAGGCCCCTAAATAGACAAGAAGTTGAGGAGATCTCATCTAGCTCTGAACCTTCAGAAGAGGAGGAAGAACCTCCAACTCAACTTGTTTGAAGGTCTACAAGGAATAGACAACCACCTGAAATGTATTCACTTGATGATTGGAGATGTTTTTTTGATTTGAATACTAAGATGGAAGAAATTAGATTTGTAGAAGAGGTATTGGGTATGAATAATGTAGAATCGTTGAAGATTATTATGGATGAAGAAATGAAATCTTTGAAAAAAATGATACATGGGATCTTGTACCATTGCCTGAAGGATGAAAGCAAGTTGATTGCAAATGGGTGTTCAATAAAAATATTCGTTCAGATGGAGGTATTAAAATTTATAAAGCACAATTGGTTGCAAAAGGTTACTCTCAAGTTGAGGGTGTTGATTATGGTGAGATATTTTCTCTTGTTGCAAAAATGACATCCATTATATTTTTACTTTCTATTGTTGTTGTGTATGATCTTGAGGTTGAACAAATGGATGTGAAAATGACCTTCCTTCATGGTGATTTGGAGGATATTTATATGACGCAACTAGAGCACTACGTGATGAAAGGTAAAAGTAATTTGGTTTACCAATTGAATAGATCTTAGTATGGCCTCAAAAAATTCCTATGATGTGGTACTATAAATTTGATACATATGTGTCGAGTTTGGGATTTGAGCATTATAAATCAAATCATTGTGTTTATAATAAGATTGATGGTGATATTTTCCTATTTTTTGCATATGTTGATGATATGTTATTTATTGGTAAAGGGAAAGGAATTATTTTAGAAGTAAAGTCTCAAATTGCAACTAAATTTGAATTAAAAGATCTTGGTGCAACTAAACACATTATTGGGATGTAAATTAGAAGAGATAAAGTGAATAGAAATCCATGGCTTAGCCAGAGTAAGTATGTCGATTCAATTTTATAGAGATTTAACGTGTGGGATTTTAGTCCATTGTGTGTTCATTTTACAGCTAGAATGAATTTATTTGTTTTAGATTGTCTAACATCCCCATCGAGGATAGAAGACATGAGAAAAGTACCTTACTAGAGTGCAATTGGGAGTTTGATGTATGATATGATTTGCACTAGATTGGGCATTGCCCAAACTGTGGGATTTCTTTTCAGATATATGTCTAATCATGGTAGAGTTCATTGGGATGTGGTTGAAAGATTCTTCACATATTTATGGGGTACCTCCTGCAAAGTATTTCTTGTGTTATCATGCTAATTTGATAAGAGGCATACTTTTCATTGATATTCATGGTTATGTGGATTTAAACTAGGTAAAGTGATGTTAATAGTAGATGATCCACCGGTTCTTATGTGTTTACTTTATTTTGTGGTGCAATTAGTTGGATTAGTAAATGAAAAGCTATGGTTTCTTTATTTTTTATTGAAGTTGAGTATATGGTAGTTACTCATGCTTGTAAATAAGCCATTTGGCTTAAGAGACTATGTTCAAATGCAAGAATAAAATAAGATGCAATGAAAATTTATTGTGGTAGTTAGAACTTGCGATCTTCATAACTAAGAACCCAACATTTTATGCTAAGACCAATCACATTGATGTTTAATATCATTTTGTGTGAGATATGGTTGAGGATGGCAAGGTGAATCTAGTTAAGGTATAAAATTTGATGAATGGTGTAGATTATTTAACTAAGGATATGAGCACAAATAATTTTAGATGGTGTTTGGATTCTATGGGAATCTTGACCCTTAGAAATTAAATCATGGTACTAATCCTCCCATTGATCTTGCAAGGTGTTCAACAAGTGGGGGAATATTAGGAAAAATGGTGTCTCAACCTTGTGATTATAAGAGGTTAACATATTTGAATGCGGGGAGGGGGTACCCTCCTTGCAAGGTTCGGGGGCCCATCCCCTTGATGGGGGGTTCGAGGGCCATAGACCTTGGTGGGGGTTTAGGGGTGTTGCCCTCAAAAGCCACACTTTATGTATATTTTATTATTGTAAATCTAGACCGATCATTATTAGGTTTCAAATCTGGTGGTAGATCTTTTTGGCTTGTCTTGACCTAGAAGGAAACCCTATGTTACGAGGGTATTGTATTACAGTTGTGCATGGTGATGTATTCTAAGAGTCTGATAGATTTTTTGTTGCCTTTGAATTTTTTGATTGGTTATACTCCTATGAAAATCTTTCTTTTCAAGTATATTGTAATCTTCATGATTTTTGAATAATATATTGGCCAACTTTTCAAGTGTGGGGTTTTCCTCTAAATGTTTTCCACATGTAAATTACTATGTTGTGGTATGCATGTTATTTATGTTTAATTTTTTGTAACTATTGTAAAGATATGTAAATTTTTGCATTACCCTCCTCTCAAGATTACTATAGGAAGTTATTTCGCTACCTTAACTTCCTTACATGGATGAGTTAGGAAATGAGGTAATAAAATAAACTAAACTTGTTTAGTGATAAAGGAAATTGTGGCATGATCAACATATTAAGAAGAAAGAGTACTATAACTTAGGAGATTGAACTTTATTGTTTGGTTCTAGGTATAGAGATTTAAGAGGTAAAATTTATAATCATCTATTGGGTCCATATGATATAGACGAGTTCTTCAATAATAGTGTGACTAATTTTGATTGATGGAGATACCAAAACACTAGTAGTAAATGGGAACAAGTCGCACATGTATCACCAACCAACAACTTGAAATTAGTTCATTAAATAAATCCAATCTCAATTAAATCTTTATTATGTGAAGGGGTCCCCTTCTTCTCTTGCAATACACTTTTGGTTAAAAAAAAATAGTTAAAGACCAGTAAATGGTGGCCCCCTAATGTGTTTAAAAAATCCTTGTGATAAACCTTTTAGAGCTTGCTTCAAGTCTATCACTCTAGAGTTTATCTTTGTCCATTATTCTACAACCTACTTTAAGTCTTTTTATATTCACTGCTTTGGAGCATCTTTTCATTAATACTTTTGGAGCCTTCTTTTTAAAAATTTCCTTTGAATTATCATTATGATGATACTTATAGAGCTATATTTTTTAATTTTTTTCTAGAGTATCCCTTTAATGATACTTCCAGAGCCCTCTTCTTCAAAATTTCCTCTAAAGTATCCCTTTAACAATATGTTTAGAGAATTCTTCAAAATTTCTTCTAGGGAATCCCTTTAATGATACTTCCAAAGCCTTACTCTTTAAAGTCTTCTTTGGAGTATCCCTCCATTGATATTTTACAGTGTTCCTCTTCAAAGTTTATTCTATTGTACTTCTTCAATGATACTTATAAAACCATTTTTTAGTCTTCTCCAGAGCATCCTTTCAATGATACTTATGGAGCCATTCCTTTAATTTTCTTTAGAGTATCCTATCAATGATACTTATAGAGTCGTTTCTTCAATCTTCTCCAAAGTATGCTCTCAATGATACTTTCAAAGATATTTCCTTAAAGTTTTATTTGAAGCATCCTTTCAATGATCTTCCAAATCCATCTTTAGTTTCTCAACAATACTTTTGAAGCCAGTTTATTCAAAGTCTTCTTTAGAGTACATCCTATTAATGACACTTTTAGAGCCATTTATTTAGTCCTCTTTGGAGTTCCCTTTCAACAATACTTCTAGAGCTAATTGCAATTTTTTTAGAGAATCATTCCAAAAATTCCTCTAAAATTTTCTTTAAAGTCTATCTTGAATCTTGTCTAATATTCTTAGGTTTTTTCATTAATCACACACAATCATTTCCATCCATATTTCATAGTTGATGCATGCCACCTCGAAGATCAACATGATGACTTTGGATAGATTGAAAGTACGACCAACTATGCATTTTGTTTTTTTATTTAAAATAATAATAATAATTTTTTTACATTTATTAAATCCAATAAATTTCTAATACATCTCATATGCCAAGTGTCAACACAAGCAAAAATTTATCAATAGTAGTGAAAGATAGGGAAAATGGGGGCAAGTGGATAGGAGACCTAAAAATGAGGGACCTATGCCAAAAAGCGAAAAGGAGTGTCCACCTAATAAAAAATCCACCTTGTCCATGATCATTAGGAAGAGGGATAGTGCCACAAATGAATAGAATTGACTTGCAACCCTCAAGGTGAGTCAAACCTAGGTTTGCATACTATGTTTCTTTAACTTCTTTATGATAGAAATGACTGAACACCAATTTTGGGAGAAGAATAAAAGTGCATTGACAATCAAAATTATGAGATATAACACTTGAAAAATGAAGTATTATGATAATACTGACAAAAACAACCATTAACCAATAGATTTTAGAAGGTTAATATGGTGTTTACTCAACTACAAAAGTGGGTTTCCGACTCTGCTGAAGGACATATTCGCCCATGAGAAAATGGGTCTTTGTACAGGGTTTGAAAATTCTTTTTGCAGTCCTCAAATCCCAGATCTTAAGCTTTTGATTCCCCTAGGTTTGACTATTGAAAAGCTGAAAATAAAACTTGTAGGTGAGTTTCTGTGTCTTGACAACTTTGACAACTTTGTGAAATTACACTTTTCATCCAATTTCAATCCTTCTTCACCTATAAAACTACACACACAAAGAGAGGAGAAAAATGCTCATTTTTGGTGGATAAGGGTTTGCCTTGGTCAAACCCTAGTTTGGTAATTAAAACCTTGATAATGAAATAATGATAAAAATGAAGGAATTGATGAATGAACAAATCTTGTTTCACCTCACCAAATCCTTTAATGGCTTCCCTTAGAGGACTGAATTCTATCACATCACTCCAAGGATTGGATCTTGTATGAAATGGATTGACTGGATGCTTTATTTGACACTTGGTTTGATGCTTGAAACTTGAAACTTGAAACCTACATCACAATGTTAGCTCAAAAACATGCATGAACACACAAAAATATTGACATCATGATAGAATATTGAATGCTACAATAATTGACTAATAAATCTACACTCCAATGCTCTTGACAATTTAATCATTGCTCTTGTGAAATTTGAATAATGCAACTTCTTAATTGTTAGCTTTGAATTGATAAAAAGACCTTGTATTTATAGTTGTTTCCTTAACTACCCGACAATTAAACATCACAAGCCAACCTTTTCAATTTGAATTTAGATCATTAAAATGTTCCAAAAACATAGCAAAAAATAGGTCCCGAGACTTAAGGGGGACCCATTCACCCTTGGGCGAATGGGTCCTATGCCCTAAACCTAGGACACACATTTTCCAAGATATGTAATTAAGTGTATGCATTGATTAAATATGGGTTTCCCTTTTTGAAAACAAAATTAATTAGGCTTGTGAATGCATAATTGGGCCACTTAACGCTTAATTAAGTCCAATTAATTAAGGGGATACAAACATGGCATGAAAATGTAAAGGTGTACATTTTTTGACACTTCAAGTAGTAACCATTAATTATTGATCAAACTTCTCTATAGTATGGGAAAAAATGATGCAATAACAAGCTATCAAAAGATTCAAATATTATGCACTTATTGCCATCATACAAACCTCACCTGTCATATGTGAAATAATGATGCACCAAATTTATCATTTATTTTCAACACTTTGGGATTCACTATGCCATCCTACCTTGCAACTAGTTATTCATTACTCCCTTTCCTATAAACAAACAAGAAACACTAGCAATTTTGTTCTCAATTTTTTACAAAGCTAGCTCCTAAGTCACTACTATTACTAGTCTACTAGGTGCTAGTTTACCATAAAATCAAACAATGGGAATAAAAATGAAAGTAAAGGAAAAAAACAACATAAAAATTGGTGGAAATGAAGTGAAATTATTCAAGGTAGTTTAATGGATCGATTTCCTTAAAATATTTAAAGGATATACAATATCATCTAGAAGTTTGTACAAAACTTCAAGGACACCCACTTAGTGGTTTAGAAGAAGAATATTAATGTGACTCTCATAATCATTTATGATACTTCTAAATTACCTACTAAATAAATAAAAACTTTTTTATGTTAAGTTCAATTCTTGTAAGGAATTAATAGATGCCTTCCATGTGGAAGGAAAAAACACACCATAACTACTAGTGGCAAAGAAGGGGATAACAAGGGTATAATCAAAGACAACCTCTCCAAACCATGGAATATGCCTGCTATGTGGATTATGAAATTCTTCAATTGTGAGGGGAATATGGCATTGTGGTTGACCCTACCATGAAAATTATAATACACCTTCACCATAGTGCACAAAAGTAGGAATTAAAGGTCAATCTTCTTACATGCCTTTTATCCTCTCTCACAACATGAAACACATCGTAGGGTTATAAGACCCCTCAAGCACCATGTCATCATCTAATTGATTTGAAAGAATCACTTTTTGTAGAATCCAAAAGGAGGGTGAAAATAACTTAATCTTTTTGGGGAAACCCAAAATCTAAATACAAAATAATTTTGGAGCCCCTATCAGCCACCACTAGTGCTACTATAAAGCAACCACCTTTGAAAGGATATACAACAAGGACCTTAATTGAAAATAGAGGAAATACTAATATGACCTTTGACCTACCATACTTATCCAATAAAAACAACCAACAATAGAAGTAGGGACCTAAGCCATTCCTTTGGAAAGGATATAATTAATTCCCTCATATTCAAAAGAGGAGATATCACAACAAAGCACAATAGAAAAGAAACATTCACCACCCTGGAAGAGTAGGTGAATCCAAATATGGTTCCACTTCTTACTACCTTTGGAGATGTAATTAGAGAGGAACAAATAAATAAAAAATTTATTTAAAGGTTTTCCCACTCAATCCTAGTGGTTAACATTTTATCATCTTCAAATATTCAATAACCAAATCTATAGGAAGAAGAACCTCTCAAATCTTTGGCAAGTCCTATCCTCCATAGATATAAATATAGAAACCTTACATGCTAATGCCTAAATGAGTTCAAGAGATAAAATCACCTTATGAAGCTTGAGAGTTGAGTTAAGTAATTGAGCTCTCAAAAATTCAACTTTTTTTTTTGATCGGTAATAGAGTAATTTTATTAATAAGAGATAAATGTTTTACAATAAAAGAGATCAGCCAAACCCAACAACCTAGTTGTAGAACAAAAAACAACAGAACAACCCCAACCACCCAAAATCCATACAAAAGATATACCAATTAAAGGTCCCTAGGGTTCAAACCCAAGCTACCAGGCTCAGGGCCGAAGCCACTGAGCAATCATGGGCAAAAAAAACACCCCATCCATCCATCCTCCCAACACCCAACCGGGCCAAACCAAGACCAACCGCCCAGGAAAAAAGGAGTAGCCATCAAAACACATGAGACCAACCCACACCAAAAAACCAGAGAAGAGCACAATCCTCGGATACAGCCGCACACGAGTCCTCCATACGCAGACCAAAAAACCAAAAAATGCCACCACCATCCCAGCCACACTAACACCCAACCGATGCCCGACGGACCCCACCCCTTTGCAGTGAGCGCTTATTCTTTGGGACCGAAGTCGGGACGCCACCCACTGCGTGACCCAGAGTAACATCATGTCTTCGCAGGACAAGCTTCAGATTCTCCCAAGCAACCAACATTTCCAACCTATAGGCATCTTTGTTGAGCCTCCTCTGCCACCTCATAAATGGAACGACCCCAAGCTCCTCCGTATCCTCCATATCTTCAAAACCTTCAGAAATGTCACACCCCACCCCGGGATAGCCCACTCCAAAAAGCAAAAAATTCAACTTTTGATTTCTCAACAAAAATAAAAAATAAACAAACTTATTGAAATGCCTGTTGAGAAATATAAATTAAATTTATTGTTATAACAAAAATTGAAGAGTAAAAAATTAGAAAATTTATTACAAAATGAAAAGGAATAAAAAATATAGAAATATGAAATTTATAAGAAGTTATCTCTATAAGAGATGACAAATTGAGGCATTGATAGCGAATTTGAAAAGTGCTCTAGTTGTCTTCCAAGAAAATATTAAGGAAGAGCGATATGAATTAATTATAGCTAATAATAAAATTCCTAATTTAGATGAATAAATGAAAGAAAACCAAACTACCCTTACCAAAATGGATAGGGAGCTTTAATGTGTATTTTTTTGAAAGGTTCCATTTACATATTTTTTAACTTTTACAAACTTCAATTTCTAGGTGCCAATTTTTGAGACAAGCAAAGCATATAAATACTAGATAAAAGCACACCTAACAATTTTTAAATAAAGAATGAACACTTGGAAATTGGATTTTTGGAGGCTTCTAAAATAGGAGAAGCCCTATTAGTATATATAAAACCATCCAAGATGCATGACATATTCCTCAAGCAACATTTTTTGAGATAGAAATTATTGAGGATTCCATGTGTTTTTTCATATGACTTTAGAAATGATATTGAAATATTGTAGGCTTACAAAATAATGTCCCCTAAGAAGAAGAATTTATTATGTGGATTATTCACTAACAAGCTTATTCTAGGGGACATCCCTCCTCCAAGCATTTTGGAAGATTAAATCCAAGTTTTTGTGATGGCCATTTCTATCATTAGAGTATGTAGTTAATTCATCTTGGTAGACTGCCATTATTTTATTTATCATCCTAGCAAATACAACATCCTTTGTCATTTTGAATTTAGCTCCTATATTGTTTAGTTTGAAAGGAATCATACATAAACAAAATTTCCCCATGGACTTGTGAATATTATTTTTCGTTGCCCAAAATCCTTGACCATATTTTGGTTATATCCTAAGAATCCATCCATTATTGACATTAATTTTGACCCCGTCACCTTTTGCAGCAAATGATCCATATCAGGTATTGATAGTTTTCCTTGAGAAACTTGACACAAATTTTAAAAATATACACAAATCCTAATGTATCCATTCTTATTTATTATTAGGACAAGCTTAAATTCCCATTTTGAATGCATGATTGACTTAATAATCCCATTCTCTTTCAACTAAATAAACTATTTCTATATCTCAAGGGCCAACATGAGGTCGATAGTGCATTGATTTTGCCTAAATGACTTTGTACTAGATTCTATGGGAATGTTGTGTTAGAAGAAATCTTGTTTATAAGCCTTCAATTCATCATAGGACCAATGAACAATTTTTTTATTTTCTTAGTAATGCAACTATCATTTTATTCTTTGATAGCTTTAGCCCTTTACCAAGGTGTGTCCTCATTTTTTAGCTTAATAATTAATATATATTTTTTACATCAAATTGACCAAATTTCTTTGTATGTTGAGTTATTTTGTTGTATCAATATTGGATATAATTTTCTCAATCATCCTCAAGTGTCAAATTGTTATAAATTTGAAATAGATTGAATAACCCAAGAAACTTTATAAGAGAAATTCAAAGTTACATAAACTGGAAAAACAAAAACAATGCAAACCAACAACTTAGAGAGATATGTAATGTCAAGATGATAAAATTGCATTAAGAGTTTCCAAGATGAAAAAACAAGCTATATAGTGAGTTTATATATAACTAAGGAGAGGACGGATCTGACAACTCAACCAATAGTAATGACCACCACTAACCACCAATGTTAAATAAATTGATGAAAAAGTAAATACTCCTCCACCCTTAAAGGGTGGAGACAACTCATCACTTTATCTCCTAGTTATTAAATGATAAACTTACTTTATTATCCTAAGAAAGCTTAATAAAAGTGTAGGAAAAAATTATAACTAAGGGAAAATAAATTACTCACTAGGAAAATAAAAACCTACACCAACACCCCCCCTTAAGCACAACTTTGGAGGATGTAAAAGATGACGAGTCTCAACAAATGAGGTCATGTTAGGTACCCATGTACATATCAAATCCCCCTCGAAAGAAGAAGTCCTGCCCAAAAATAGAGAGAGAACACCCCCTAGAATAGAGAGATAAGAAGAGAAGGAATAAGTAGCCCCCCAAAATAGGACACCAAAAACTCACCCCAAGAAAAGCTCACAAATGAAGGAACTTGATCTCAGTGAAGGGTTTGGTGAAGATGTCTATAGTCTAATTTAATGTTGAACAATACTTGAGACCAATGATCTGCTCATGAATCAACTTTCGAATGTAGTGCATGTTGATCTCAATGTGCTTGGTCGGCTGATGATGGGTCAGATTTCAAGAGATCTAAATCACACTCTAGTTGTCACAAAAGATGGTTGTTGAATTTCAGAAGGGAATTGCAAACTCAATGAGAATGTTTTGAATCCAGATGGCCTCAATAGTAGCATTAACCACTCCTCGATACTCAACCTTTGTAGATGAAAGTGTTGGATGTTGTGGTTGTGTTGCTGATATGTGGTTGTCATTGATGTCAACACTATTAGCATTGATGATTTTGAAGGCTGTATATGTCGAGGATATTGAGAAAATTATAATAAATATGTTGACGGCTGTCTGTGAAGCTGTGAAGTTTAGCGTGGTGGAAAATTCAGTATGTTGCTATTCAGGTGTTTCTCTTTAAAGGGTTTGTTGCTAAGCCTATCTAGTTTTTACTCCAGAAGTTTTAGAGGTGCGCATCAAGATTTGTGCAAGTTGTGTGTTTCTGTGTTTCTACAGTTATTCTATTACTGTAGTTGATGTTTCTAGAAGAAGAGAACGTGATTCTGGTAATTTCAGTTGTTGTGTAGCCTATGCGATGTTCGTTGATGTTTTGAGATTGTGCTCTATCCTTGTTTCACGTTCACGTTGGGTGGTGTGATCGTGATAAGAGATTTTTCTGTTGTGTGTTCGGGTTTTCATGTTCTTGGACGACATGGTGGTTGTAGCGTGTTGCGGATCCTCATGGATTAATATTTTAGTGTTTGGCATGTTTGGGGAAGTTGTTTTAGGTCTTCATTATGTTGTGACCGACTTCGGTTTGTGCACATTGAGATTTGTTCATGAATTGGGCCGATAGTTTGTAATTCATTTATTCTTTTATTTTTGGCCGATAGAGTTGTTAATGTAATTCCA
Organism: Sequoiadendron giganteum; assembly: GCA_007115665.2. NCBI lineage: Eukaryota > Viridiplantae > Streptophyta > Pinopsida > Cupressales > Cupressaceae > Sequoiadendron > Sequoiadendron giganteum. The sequence goes on from CM021109.1 coordinate 597,157,656, forward strand.
TGTAGCGGATATATAAGAGCGATTGTTTTTTCATTTTGAAGTGTGCTCGATGTATGTATGAGAAGTGTGTATGCAAAATATGTGAATAAAGATCAGATCGTTCGATTGTAGAGCAGAGTGTGAAGAAGATTGAGTGAAGTGTGAAGAAGTGTTTCTATGCTTAACCAGAACCGTCACCAGGCTTTTGTAGAAGCTAATTTCTCAGTTCAACCCCTTCAGATGATTTAATTTGAAAATTTTATGTAAGGTAGAGAGCCTTCCCATTTGAGTAGTGAGCTCTAGGTAGTGTTCCTAAATGCGTGTGCATTCCTTATTCATTTTCATTATACTTTTAACAGGGTATAATCTTGTGGACTAACATCCACCGTGGTTTTTCACCTAATTTTGGTTTCCATGTATAAAATCTTGGTGTTCTTGTGTTTCTGATGTGTTGTTGATTCATGCTTTCACTATTAATTATCAAATTTGAGATTAAAGGTTAATAAGGTTAAATAAGTGTTTAATTATGTGACAAATGATTCACCCCCCCTCTCAGTTATCTATTCTTGTTTTTCCAACAAAAAGAGCAATAACAAACTGCATCTTGCTCGACCAACAAAATGGACCAAAACTAAGGAAGAAGCAATACCCTAAAGTAGGCTTGCAACACCCTTAAGTAGGCTTGCAATCCTAAGAATCACCCACCCAATCTAAATCTATGTGTCCCACCAAGTCAAATTCCACACTCACTACATAGTGAATCCCATAATTATAAGTACCCTTGATGTAGTGAAGAATCCACTTAGTTACTTTCTAATGTAGCTTATGTGACTTTTGCATAAATAGAGAGAACATGCCTATAGCATATGAAATATTGGGTCTCGTGTGAGTGAGATAGATGAGACTACCAACAAATTATCAATACAAAGTGCCATCCACCAAGGGTGAAGAACACTTAGCCTCAAGTTTGAACCTTGACGAAAATGGAGTCGGTGTAGGCTAACAATCAACCATGTGAAAATTGTGGAGCATATCAAGTGCATACTTAGGCTATGTGTTAGGATAAAATTGAAGATATTAATGCTTGTTTAGACTTATGGTTTGTTGTTGTATTTTGTGGTTCAACTCACCCTTATGTCAATTTGGGACATAGACTTATGAAATACGTAGTGGTAATTTTCTCAAGGGTTGTAGGTAGTAAGATGAGTTTTAAATGAATGCAATTTATCTCAAAGATGAAAAATTAACTATCAAAAATACTTTTATTTGTACCTTCAATGCTATTATAAATAAGGAATTCAAAATGAATTGCATACTACAAAAACCATGATAAAATAATTTAGGTAACAAAAGTTGTTATTCACCATTCGGGCAATAGGAACTGTGTAAATTATTATTAACTGCAAAAATGATGATATCCAATTTTGAACCATCAAATTTACTTTGAAATTCTACCAAAAAAAATCAATATCACACTTAATCAATTTTTGAAATCATCACAACACAAAAAACATACCTTACAAAAAATAACAAAAAAGAAATGTCTTCAAACAGTGGTTGAAGAGTGGGCATTGCCTCTCAACTAATCGATTGAAGGAAGCACTTAGATAATTCTTGAAAGCAACTTGAATGGCAATACTTCTCTTGGGAATGATATTGATATGTATTATCTTCTTAGATGTTTGTATTACATAAGATAACTTATATAGCTCTAATGCAAAAATATAATATCTAAAAATATATGTTTACAGTTTTATAATTCAAAGGCTGAAATACATCAATTAGTTTTATGGCCCACAACCACTCTTTCTTAACGTATTAGATCGATTATCTAACAATATACTAATTATTCTTGATTGGAAGTTAAAACAAAATGATCATGGCAATCTTTCCAAAGAATCTTCATCACCCTTCTCCGTGGCTACAAGAGACCTGTTTTATTGAACATACAATCGATTACATTAGTAATTATAAACGATCACTTTCTAAGGAATATTTTATTCTTTTAATCCATATCAATCATTTTTCATTTCATAAAATTATTATGGAAACCTAGGAGGAAAGGTTAAAGTATAGGTTAAAATTAATAATAGATTTGGGAAAAATTTTAACTCATCATTTCCCCCACAGTTGAAGACATTGCATGTACTCGTGCATATTACTTACAGACTCAGGTTGGTCTATTGCTAACTTCTATAGAGTTTCCATGATTTCCTTTTCCCAGGAAGCCTTCAAATTTTTAATTATTTGATGATGTTCTACCAGGGTTATATAGGATGTCATGTCTCGTTCTTTTTTTTTGACCAATTGTTCTAACTATTGTTTCAATTCCCCTAACTCCTTAGCCTATTATTGGCTTTTCTTATATAATTTTTGTAGATATCTTCGAAGGAGATGGACTTCTATTTCCAGCTATTATATTTTGATTTGAAGTGCCCAAATTTCCTTTTTTTGGTATCAAGCAATTCATCTATCTAGAATTTATTTGTTAGAAATGAGTCTCCAAGAGATGCTTGTTCTGTAATATTAGCCATGAGAATATTTTTGTTCTATCCAGAAGAGAAAATATTCATGGTGGTTATGTCATTTAGGTCCTCTTCACCACATGGTCGCTTATAAAAATTAGGGAAGGCATGTAGAACATTATTATTTTGTTGAAACCAATCATGTTCTTCCTCTTGTAGGATAGGGGAAATAAGTGTAGTATTCTTGTCGGATGCATTTTCTTCCACATCTTGTTCATGAGTAACGTTATTTTGACTTTCTTCATTTTTCTCATGAGAAACAAGGGAAACATTATATTGACTAGACATGACTCCTTCCTGTAGCTCATTGGAGATAAAATGTTCTATTTCTTAAGTGTCATCATTAATTTCCTATTCATTTTCTTCATCAAGAAGTTCAATTTCCAATTCAGCCTCTATTTGCTTCCTCCTTTGTTCTTCTTTTATCTTCTATCATTTTTTCCTTCTCCACTTATGGCTCTACCTATCTTTACTCCTTAAGAGGTAAGTGGCTAATATGTTTATGTTTGATTTGTCTATTCTTTACACATAGTGATGGCAACATTGACTAATTTTTTCAATTTAGATATTGAAGATTCTTCCACATTCTGTTTCCTTTTTTTGCCTAGTATTACAAGAAGGTCCTATTTCAATTTTGAGGGTTAGTGGTCTTTGTAGAATTCTTGGTTTTACCCTTTTTAGCAGCATGAATTCTTAGCTCAACCCTATGGACAGTACTAGTTCCCTCAATATTATCTTCTGTATATTTCTGTTGTTCAACATTATTAATTGGGGAGTTTTCAAGCTCATTATCTCTATTTTTAGTTTGGTAAGCTACAGGTCTAGTGTTTTCATCATTTGAGTCGTGAGCTTCTAGCTTAATATTATTGTTTTGGGCTTCATGATCCTCTAGCTCAATATCATTGTCTTTAGCTTCATGAACCGTAGCTTCACCATCATTGTTCTCGGATTCATGAGCCTTTGGCTCAATTTCTAAAGCTGAGATAGTAGAAGAGTTTTCTTCACCTATAAAAATTGATCAACTAATTGTGGGAACGACCTCTTTTAAACCCTTAGTGGAAATTAACTTGATCAAACCATGATGTGATAACAATGATTCTCTTTTTGAACTTCTTGACAGGTTCTTTTTATTGAAGGAAATAGATAATGCAATAAATTCACTAGATCCTTGTCGCATAAATAGAATAACAATCTAAAGTGTTGGGAAAAAACATATGCATGCCTTCCCTCACACATGTGATATACTGAATAATGATCTTTGAAACATCATCCTAGGGGTATGGAAGTGAGCTCCGCAAGGTTCCTTGTTCTAGAATCATCTTTAATTTTTCCTTTTTTTTCAAAAATTGTTGCTTGAGACGTTGCAGGTCAGTCATTCTGGTTGTGGCAACAAGAAAGTATGCCTCACTTATTTGAGACAACTCTATGATATTTGTAATATTTTGGATAGTAATTGAAAAGGAAAGGCCCTTCATTATCATTGGACCTTCACCTAATGCCATGGAAAATTGATGAGTAATCTAGTTATCATATTCACACTTCTTGAAAAAGACATGCTATTTTTCCCTTTTAAATTTTTTATAAACCTTCCTATCAGCTTTCAAAGCTGACATAGTGGTGGGCTCTTGTCGATTGTAAGGGCCACCCATGGAGACTGTGTAGTAGAAAGAGGCTAGAAAGAGGTAAATGTAGGTAGAAATAGGGGACTGCAACAATTAGAGGAAGAACACATTGGTTGAAGAAATTAAGAAATAAGGATAAGAAGGGAAACGGATAGTGTTGGTGCTTGAAATTGGCAAGGTAACAACATTTATGAGAAACTCAGTTAAAGGGGGGACCTATTATGCTAAACTGAGTGACCTCCGAATTTTAAAGAAGCCAACTTCTTCTATAACTGGGGTTTTGAATGGGAAAAGAAAGCATATATAAAAATAAAAGGATCTAACTAGGGCGATACACCAAGATTTAGATATAAGGCATGATAAATCTATCTTTTGGATATGATTTAAGGGCCCGCACAATAATCTTCTATGTTCCAGAATGATAAAAAATAAAGATAGAAGCTTGAATGATTCACTCCATGACATAAAATAATATTCATACACATTTACTGGAAAGAGGAGTCAAATACATGATCTAAACCAACAAGCTTGCATTAAATTTATAGAAGTTCTGCAAATGAAACATTCAGTACAATAATGGCACAATAAAACCTATCAAATATCAAAGAAAACATAAAGGCTGAACAATAGCACAGTCTGTGAGCTCTTTTGTAATAATCTAAAAAGCAATAAAAGGCTTGGTTCTTCCACCAATTTTTATATCAAAATATGAACCCCTGCTTTCAAAGAAGAAGCAATATTTATAATAAAACCCCAGCCCGGTGAGCCAATAACATAAAAGATCCTTCGATCATGAACAATGATGTATTAGCAATGATTTACCTTGGCCATTGCAACAGAAGAAGATTCGAGCCATGAACGAGGACATCTCAGAGCCAAATGCATCCCCTGTGAATGATGGTAGTGGTCCCAGTAGACCATCATGTTGACAAGTGTCATCCACTCATGACGACAACTATAATACATGGCAACTGTTGTGAGGTTGTTGCCTGCTTTATCACCCCTGCGTGAAGAAGCTTTTAGAAGATCCATGTGGCAAGCGGTCGGGGCCCGATGTTCATTCTACCTTTCATGCGATGAAAATCTACATGGTGAAGACACGTGGAGGTCTCTCAAACATATTGCACTGAAGGTGGGGTTCGTCAAGGAATGTGTGTGGACTGATGCTATGTGGCATGAGGTCGAGGCTCGAAAGGGGAGCGATAGGAAGAAGCACTGAAGAGTGCGAACTACCAACACGTGGAAGCATGATGGCAACTTTTTGAAAAGAAAAGGAAAGAATCTTGCAAGGAGCGCTCGACTGACAAGTGGCAGTATTCAGATAAAGCCTTGCAAAAGGCACCTGATGTTGCATTCGATAGATGGTCAGGGCCAGTACTTAGCAAAAAATAAAATAACCCAAAGGGAGTTTGGGAAAATTTATATTCACAGCTTTTGGCGACTTATCAGGGGTGTTTCGCCTGCAGAACAAAGAACCCAAATTTTTTTGGTTTGCAGACCAGAGCCTTCTCCATGGGCGACGCGATCAGAGCTTAGAGAGGGCGATCTGCAGAGGCAACCATTCAGCCTCAGAGGGAGTCTATATGTCGCGCAGACCTTCTTACACTCCATGTAGATCAATCATTTCTTTGTAAGGCAACGTCGTCAACATATTGACCCAGGACTCGAGTTGAAAAAGAAGCGGTGCAATCGAATGAGTGACACTCTCAATATCTTCTGCAGCAAGGGGTTGACTGAAACTCTGAAAAGTAAATGCATCTCGTTTCTTTTCTTCAATTTTTGCTTCAATATGCTCCATCATGGCCATCGATTCATCTTCAACAAATGGGGATGGTAAGCCCATCTAAGTTAGGTGGGAGAATCTTGCTCACATGCTACTCATGGTTTGATCTAATATGGTGGTGCACTCGCTGGCATGAAGGATGGCCGTGTAGCAATGGATGAACCTGTTAGCTATTTTGGCAGTGGCCTTTCGATCTTCAATTCTTGCACCTGCCAAGACTTCATTTGGGACCATATATATCCTATCCAACAACCTCCTAGCCTCCAAAACTCTCTCTATGATCGATTGTGGGAACCACTCGATTGCTTCACGGACTTCCCTGCCCAAACTTGTTGCCTCCGACATAAATTGGAGCATCGATTGTAGAGTTAGGCAAAAGGCCTTCACTCTTTCCTAGTGTGAAACATATAACTGCTGGGCTACTTGAAGAAGATTTGACCCAACAACGGGAGGTTGAGCAGAGCTCTTTAATAGGACTATCTCTACATCCCTTGATTCCATATTATGCACGAGCTCGACCACCTTTTGGTTCATTGCGGTGAGTTATCCCTGCAGAATCTGTGATTCTGCGATCCAACTTGCATCGAATTGTTCCTTGTTTGTTGCTTCCTTCTCCAAGGAAGACTTCATTTCTTGGATCACATTCTCTAGTTGGGCCCAACAGATATTAAAATCTGCATCTTTCTATTGTATTTTCTGCTCTAGTTGAGTGCGCTTGCAACAAAATTCTTCATCCTTTTGTTGCACTTCTTGCCCCAAACGCGCCAACTGGTTCTGATATCCTTGGTTCTTCTATTGTAGCTTAGTGACTAGGTTAGGATTGAGAGATTGGAACTTCGCAAGTTCCTCTCGGAGCTTCATTTACTCCGCCTCTGCTAGTTGGGATAAGTGCTTAAATTCAACATCCCTTTCTTTCTCCTTTGCGAGCAAGACTTTGACCCTTTCCTTGATGCTCTTCAACTCCTCTTCCCTCTTCTTTAGCTGGTGACTAGACTTAAGAAAGCCAGTGGTCACCAGCCGCTATGTTTCCTCCATGAGCTCCACCTTGTCTTGAGGCCGAGCTATGCTCAAATCGAGCCCCACAGCGTACATGTTGTAGTCATCCGGCTGCATCTCTCCTTGCGATTTGCTGACAGTTAGGTACATAGTCATGAAATTTAGCAACTGTTGAGCCTCATTGAAAATAGTCTATACTTTTGCTTCCACCGGTATTTTAGCATCTTTAGCTCTTTGCTTTTGGACTCCGATTGCTCATGCTTGCATAGTTTTGTCGCCCTTTGATAAGAATTTCAACGGTGATCAGATGAGTCCACCTACGAAAGGTGCACCGAGAGGAAGGGAGAAAGGAAAAGAGATGGTAGCGGGCCCAAGTGAATTCTTCTTTGGAACACTAATTGTTTGAGGTGAGAAAGGAGGGATATTCCAATACTCAAACTATGAACCAGTAGGAAGACTCAAAGGAAGCAGAGTCATGGAAAATTCTATTTGTTGGGAAGATTGGAATGGGATCGATATGGCAATGGTTGGAGAGGTATCAATGATGGTAGCAAAGGCAGCATGCGAGGCACCTAGAGGCACAAAATGAGCTAAGGCGAATGGTGTAAGGGTCCACGGAGGAGTAAGGATGAATGGGGTCACATGAGAGAATAGTGCGAAACCCCCCGCGACTATTGGAGCAGAGGCCGAAAAGGAAAGATAAGTGCTTGAAAAGAGAGGCGCAGTGGGCACAACTGGGGCAACTAAGGATTGTGAAATAGGAGAAAAGGGAGCGAGAGCCTATGGTGTGGATGATTGCGATCCTTGGCTCATCGCAAGCTCTTGGCTAGCTTCAGGGTCTTGCGAACACTCTTAAGAAGATGCTTCAGTGCACTATCACTTTGCTGGTGGCAAGTCTTCTACCACTATAGTTTCAAATTGTTGTGACTGGGTTGTTTTGGTCCTTCATTCGGTCCAAGTGTGAGTTAGCGAAGACCTCACGCATGATATGTTCACCCTCACATTAGAAGAAACCTTGCCAGGTTGCTTCATGGTTTTCCCTTTTTGCTGCGCCAAGGCTTTTTGAGCTTTTATCTCTGGTTTTGCTCCTTCGTCTGATTGTTCCTTAGTTTTTTCTGAACCAAATACTTTCTCATCAGTATCATCAGAATTCAGATGTTCATTATTCCACAAACTTTCAAACCTGTCGTCCATTTCCACGCTATCATAATGAGCCTTAGTGCATCGGGTTTCCTGGTGGTGTATCCAGAAATCATTAATCTTCTCTTCCTTCCAGTTGTAATTCCTCACCAGGTTTTTGCAAAGAGTAGCCCCAATCTGCTTTGTCTTATCATATCTCCTGGTCCGATAGTAGAATCCGAGCCAGGGAGGCCGACCACCTTCGGTCAGAATGTAAGCTAGGTCGATCATAAGTTCATCAACATCAATGAATGGATTCTCATGCTTTTCCCAGTAAGGTCGGGGGTTGTGTGTTACCTTGACATACTTGTTTGACAAGTCATTATCGAGGTTATAATTCCATTTATCACATATCCATACCAGCCCCAAATGAGCTAGCTTTGCTTCAAGTAGGTCATGAGTCCTTTTCTTTGCCATGATCATAGTTTTGAAGCTCATCAGGCAGCTAAAAAATCCCTTCTTCGATTTTCTACCGCAAAAGGTGAAGTCAATAATTGATACTTGACAAAAAAATTCAAGCGCCAATACTCGATTTGTAGGACATGCTGGGAGCCGGAAGGGTTCCCTGATGAAGCCACACAATTGAACTATCGTGAAATCCTTGCCTAGAAACCAATCACACTTCAGAGTGAAGCTTTGCATAAACTCGGTCTAGTCTGAGCTAAACCGTAAGACACTGCTGTCTCCCCTCAAATCCTATAGAATTGAACCTAAGAAATAATCTGAGAATGCATAATAATCATATGTTGTAGAGAGGAGAGGAGTCCAAGTGGAAACTGGTTTTTTCATTTGGTTTTCATAAAAAAATGGACAGCCCCAGATGCTTATGGAAAAGTCAGGGTTTTGATGCAAGAACATATAAGTGAGGAAGGATGGAAACCTGAACCTCCATTGTAGTTGGTACTCTACTATTTGGCTGAGCATCTCCTGGATGAGGAATTCTGTAAAATCATACCAGAAAAGAGAATGTTGCTTGCGCAATTGAAACCCCAAACCTAGTTGAAACTTCTAAACCTCTTTGTCAGTGTCTAAGCCACAAACAAACACCATCATTGAGAAGGCATCCTTCATATCATCCTTGAAGTTTTTATGCGCTGCTAGGATCTGCATTGGCTTTTTCTGAGCCTCCTTGAATATTTTCTTTTCCAAGTTATAAAAGCTCAGAGCAAAGTCTCTAGTTATCCAATAGGACTCCCTCTTTGCCAGAGTGAATGAATCCATTTGAGGTACTTTCGAGTTTTGTTCTGGGATGCACAACATGTCCTAGAGAGCCTCTTTGTAGATAATAACACTTAACTCCCGACCCACAATGGTGTTGGTGTCCGAGTTGAAATATCTGATGGACTCATCGACCAATTCAGGGCAATAGTGTATGAGTGGTACCATATATTGTGGAAGCCCACTGTACCAACATTTTTGTGCCAAGGAGTCCAAGTCACTATTCCCTTTCATTTTTTCACAGGCCGCCTCCCTTAGCGTTTTGGGGTTCTTCACAAGGATGGGATCATGAACATTATCCCATTCTTCTTTAATTCAACTCTGATCTCTGTAGGGGCTCTTCTTTTCTATGACCCATGTATTCACCCATGTTGGATTGTCTGCTATACCAGGCAAAGTGTAAGAGGTATTCTCGAAGACATATGCAGCTGGCGCAACGCGCATGGCTTCAAATAAACTTTGGGTCCTTTATTCTTGCATTTCTATTTGGGAACTCTAAGCAACCTCCATTTTCTACAAACTTCCACTCAGAAAGCACATTGAAGTGGTATGAATGGAACCTAGAGCATTTACGCAAGGCTCTAGACTCAAACCTAGATGACCTCCTGCTTCAGGCTCAATTTACACTGGGGCAATGAATCCTCTGCAATTACCTCTATGTTCAGTTGCTTTGTTGTTGGATGCACCACACCTGGTTTCCTTAACAATTATGTTCTTCCAAGTAACAATTATGTTCTTCCAAGTCCCTTTGCATACTCAAGAATTTTTATGCTCTGTTTAGCCTTTGCATGTGACACTTATCTTTTTTCTTTGATTTCTTGCCTTCAATCGGTAGACAAGGGTTGCCTTTTTGCATTTAATTCGGCATGTACTGCCAGCTCCTCCATCCATGTGAAATGAATTACTTGCCTCTTTTGAAAATACAAGAATTCATAATTACATTAGTGATAACGTCCGTTCGGTGCAATTTCCTGGGAAATTGAGCCGCTGGTGAAATGCTTTCCATCCTTTCACATGCCTTAGCAATTAATATCTCACAAAGCATCATTAAGTTGAAACTGTAGTCAGTACTTAGAAAAGATTTGTGCTCAACCTTGGAGCTTGAAAATTTCTGCATCCTGACACCTCAACATCCATTCGTATAAGCCATTGCTTGGGATTGCCACCAATTTGCACTAATTGATTGCCGCTCCTTAATCTTGCACGCAACAATTCGTACCTTCGGATGTAATTGAGCTGGAATATCGAGCTGGCCTTTTGGTGGGATTTTTCAGTTAACACTCGATTATCACCATGCTTTGTATGTAGGCTACCTCAAATATTTCTATAAATAGGTCCTAACACAGTAGTGGAATCATACTAGCAATTTTAGCAAAAGTGGCATTGAGTGATTAGATAGGATTATTGTTTAGGCGGTTGAGTAGGTTTTGAATTTGTGTAGGGCTTAGACTTGGGTAGTCGAGTAGAGGATGATATGATGAATACTCCAATCAGATTAGTGTGCAACAAGTCTCAAACAACCTTTCTGGGAGAGATTTCAAATAGGCACCTAAAACGCATGACTAAGAACAAACACTCACTGACTATCATAGCCATAAAATGGGTCCTGGGTAGGGATTGTATTGAGTATGAATAAAAATATCAGGGAAACACTGATATCTGCTCCCATTTTGTTACCTTGTTTCTTGATATTCAGGCTCCAAAATCCATGATTCTTCGTTTGCCGCTTCAGATTTTTTCGAAGAAGTACCTCAGAGGTCTCGGTGAGGCGGTGAGAAATGCAGTGTATGGCTTAGGCCTTCCCGTAGCGAGTGACCTATGAAAGTATGTTGAAGAATACGCGGTGGTACCATGGGTACCATTCTTGAGCGGGTTTCGACTTCAATCGCTTGCTGAGCATCGTGAGAGGGCCACCCGCACATGCCACTTTCTTTTGCGCTGCTATAATGTAGTGTTGTTCTATGATGTGGATTGGTACACTGACTTTAGGAACCTTGTGTTCCCTCCGCCGCTCATTCTGGGAGTTGACATTGCTTCTGCTATAGGTCCTGTTGCTATTGCTAATAATCCTCCTACTTCCCCTAACAATGCTCCTAACAATGCCCCTGTTGATGAAGAAAATTCTCGTGTTCCACATACCTGAAGTTGGACACGCCCCTTTTTTTGAATATATATGCCTTAGAAAAAAGGGCTTGCATAAATATATATATAATGAAGCTATATACATATAGTCATACTTTGGAGTGTATGGCCTCAAAGCCATTTTGACAATATTTCTATCAAAGTACATATATATAATGAATATAATTGTTTATCTTAAACTCCTTGTCTTCATTCTTGTGACTTTTGCAATATGGATTAAACTAAATTCTCCACATATTTATTTTCTGCAACATGGGCATGATAGTCTCTTTGTTCTTGTAATAATGAGTCTCATGAATTTTCCTGCTTCTAGTATTGGTGAAATTGTTGAAAACACCGGCTGACAAAACACGAAAAGGAAACTAATTACATTATTCACATATTTACACTTGTGTAATCTGACTGAAGCTTAATTGAACAATTTTAAGTGAATCCCATTAACTAGAATTCCTAGTGCTTCTTGTTCCATTTTCTCTAATTCAAATGCATTATGTTGCTTGCGCTGAATTATTTTGATAGGACCCTCCCAAAGTTTGTCAAAATTTCCATGCTGGCCAGGCCTTGAGGCCCTTTTGTTAAATTTTAGTACTAGGTCTCCGCATTTTAGACCTTGGTCTGAAGCTTTCTTGTCAAACCACTTCTTAACCACCTACTGGCGGCTGGTCATGGCGACTAGGGCTTTCTCCCTTTTTTCTTGCACTTCCAACAATTTGGCCAACCGAACTTCCATAGCTTTGTTCTCCTCAATTTCTAGGGACTTGAGTAGCTGTAGCATAGGTATCTCCGTAGAGATAGGAAACAACACTTCCATCCCATACACTAGCTTGTATGGCAAATTTTTCAGAGCTTTCTTAAGAGCTATGCGGTTTTCCCATAACGTTGTTCAGAGGTTCTTGTGCCACTCCTTCTCATGGTCGGACCCGATCCTTTTAATGAGTCAGACTAGATTCTTGTTAGTCGACTTGGCTAGGCCGTTCCCCTGTGGGTAGTAGTTCAATGATGTTTTCAAGAATATGCCATGCTCAAAAGAGAACTAACATACCTTAGAGCCTAAGAAAGCTTTGGCATTTTTTGAGATGATTGTTTTCAGCGTGCTGAATCTCGTTACTAGCCCTTTGAGGAAGTCCACAATTTATTCCTCTGTCATGTTCTTTAGGGGTAGGGCTTTAGTCCACCTTGTGAAGTAATCTGTGGCCATGAGAATCCACTTGTGACCAGTGCTGGAGGTGGGATTGATCATCTCGATGAAATCTAGCCCCCATTGTGCAAACGGTTCATCTATGACAATCGAATTGAGAGGCATGGAAGAGTTTTTTCTTCTCCTTGCGTAGAATTGGCATTCTCTGTAGGATTCTATCATTTCGTAGGAGTCGTTGAATAGTGTAGGCCAGAAGTATCTGGCATGCATAATTTTGATGGTGGTGGTCTTCGCAGAGAAGTGTCTACCTTTAGGGTTGCTATGGAAGGTGCCAATAATTTTCTTTACTTGCTCCGTGGTGACGCACCGAATAGGACGTTGTTGAAATTCCTCTTGAAGAGGATCCCTTCAATAAGTGAGTACCCACTATTCTGTAGTCGGTAGAATCTTCTTTTCTTAGAAGGAAGTCCCAACGGATACTTGTCGGTGTGCATAGATCTTATTTTATCTGTCAGCCAGCAACCTTCAGGTTTGGGCTCATTTGTTAGGACTAGCTCCGCTTGCTCTTCTTCAATTTCCACTTCTTCATCATGTGCCAAATATTTGCACAACCCTCTCCCTTTGACAATCTTCATGGGCTTGACCTCAATGTCGTATTCTAGGATCTTGGTAATCTAGTTGGCCCTTTTTCGATAATATCTCCTTCCATAATGTATTCATGCACGCTGGAGTGTGCGACATGAACAATCACTTTATTGCAAGATACAAGATGTCAGAACTTTTTGATTCCCTTCACAATTGTGAATTCTTGCCTCTCGATGAAGTTATAATTCATCTCATATTCCTTCAAGGTCTGAGAGTGAAATGCTATTGGATGTTCTCCCTTTCCTTCATCGTCCTTCTGAGTCAGGACAGTAGCGATGCTTGTTTTGCTACTAAAGACATCCATTATAAAGTCTTTTGAAAATTATGGATTTACCAATACAGGAGCCAAATAAATAACATCCTTCACCCTCTCGAAAGCTTCTCTTGCTTCTTTTGTCCATTTGAACAAATGGTCCTTTTTTAGCATCAGGGTGATCGGTTTGATTATTCCTGCAAAATTAGAAATAAACTTACTTACAAAGTTGACCTTCCCCAAAAGAGATTGGACTCCTTTCTTGTTGACTGGAAGGGGAAGTTCCCTGAATTCTTTTACCCTTTCGGGATCAATAGTGATTCCTTCTTGGGACACTACATGTCCCAAAAATTTGACTTGCGATACTCTGAAGGCACATTTTTTTGGGTTCAGGGATACCCCGAACTTCTGGCATCTTTTGAAAAATTCTACTAGATGATCAAAATGGTCATCTTTGGACTTGGAAAATATAGTCATATCATCTAAATAGATGAGGATGATCTTGTTGATCAATCTGTTGAATTCTATGTCCTGTGCTTGCTAGAAGGTGGCTCCCGCATTTGAGAGGCCGAAAGGAATCTTAGCATATGCGAACGTTCCCCACTTGGTGGTGAACGTGGTCTTGTGTTGATCTCCTTATTTAACTCAAACCTGATTATAGCTTGAGAATCCATCCAATAGAGAAAACATCTTCGAACCTGCCACAGTCTGCAAGATTGATTCCATGGAAGGTAGTGGGTGATGATCTTTTAGTGATGCCCTATTCAGGTCGTGGAAGTCAACACAGAGATGAATGTCTCCATTCTTTTTTCAGAATGGAACGAGGTTAAATACCCACGTACTGTGCTTTATTAGAAACACAATCTTGGACTGGATCAACTTCCCTAGCTCTTGTGCCATTAGGGCTTCAATCTTTGGATTGACGAGCCTCTGTTTTTGTCAGACAGGTTTAGCACCATCTGTTAGTTTGATGGTGTGTTGGATGGTGTCAAGGTTATATCCCCTGAGGTCATCATAAGACCGGGCCATGACCCCTTCGTATTTTCTGTAGTAGTGCATGAGTCTATCCTTGTCACGCTATGAAACTTCTTTCCCGACCTTTAGTATTCTTTCGTCTCTGATCTCAAGGTCAACGTAGTTTGCTACAAATTTTATCCTATCATTCCTTACATCATCATAGTTGAACAAATTTTCGAGCGTGACTAGCCCTTTTAGAAGCTTGTTTGATCTTAGTTGAATGATTTGCGCTTTGTATGCTTCTTCAGTCTTCTGCTGGAACTGATCGATGAACTCTCCAGATTGTTGAATGAACGAGGCGATGTGTTCATCAATTTTGAACACTTTCCAACTCTGATCATTATCTGGAATGGAGGGTTGGATGACCACTCGTACAAAGTGTACATTCTCAATCAAGTCGGAGATAGGATCGAATTGAAATCGTATAGCTACCGTATGATCCATAATTGAATTCTGCTCCCTTGGTACAATGTGAATGTTAAAAGCTTCAAAAACTTCAATGAGGTCCCATACCCTATGTCTATAAGACCACATGAAAATATTCTTTGCAGTGGAGATGTTTCTAACTTGATTGATTATGAGTTCAGAATCTTCGAACACCATTATTTGTTTGATTCCCATGCGCTCTGCGAGGCTTAGTCCTTGCACAAGACCCTCATAATTGGCCTCATTATTTGAGCAAGAAAACTGGAAGTAGAAAGATCTGAGAATCTGTTCATTGGTTGGAGATGTTAAGCATATTCCAACACCAGTTCCAACCTTGCATCTAGCACCGTCAAAGTGCAATGTCTAGAGCTCTGAGGCTTGTTTGGTCGTGGATTCCTTCAGTACCCTTGGGAATTCTTGATCTTCATCATAGATGATGTAGGTTCCCAACCCGGTAGCATGATATTTTCCAAAAGGGTTGACATCTACATACTCACTCAAGAGGACTTCTTCTCGATCGGGCTTGTCATCGGTTACCTTCTCATCTCCTAGTAACTTGATACCATCAATTTATTCTTTTGTGAAAGAAGTATGGGCTGGTTCAAGGTTGATCATGGCTTCATCGGCTATATGTTATGAATGCAGAGGTTCTACTATTATCTTCATTTTCACCCCGTTCTTTGTTCAAAGAATTAGGTGGGACCAATCCAAGGAAAGGTCTCTGCCTATCTTTGAGGTGAATTCTCAGGATAGGCAGAGGCAAAATATAGGAGGGACATCTATGATCACAATATCTTGCGGCACTGTGATACTAGGACAGGAGAACAAAGTCAAGGGGAGATCTTTAATGAGACCTACAATTTTGACCTTGTTACCATCCAGCTGCATAACAACTCTTTTTAAGGGCTCATAGCTAAGCCCTAAGGCTTCAACTATCTACTTGGGCATGACTGTGGTGTTGGCACGAAGTCAATCACGGAGTTGTGCAACAATTTATTTCCCACAATGAGAGTTAGGAAAAAGGGTTTAGGTTTCAGTTTCTCCTCTTTGATCTCCATTGAAGCCTCCTCTACAGTATTCACAAGAACTTTGGCCGGAGGTGATGAGTTGGCAACCTTTTTGAAAGATTTTTCTATCGGTTGTAAAACCACATCTTTCTGTAGGGCCTTCTATAGTAATGAATTTTGTTCTGGAATGGCCAAGATATCCCAAAGGGATACATTAGCAGAATATTTTTTTAATTATTCCACCACGTTGAAAGGGGGCAGATTTGGAGGCTTCTATTCCTTGGACTTGGTGATGACAATCTCCTTGTGCAGCTGTGGCTGTGGAGCATTGTGGAAGGGCCAGGGAGTTGGTCCAGGGTGCTTCTGGGATGTGGAGTGACTCACTCACCTGTAAATCTCCTTTCGATTGAGTGTTGTAGTCAGATTGTACTTGCGGGGTCACTGATGTGGATGCTTGATAAGTGAACACTGCTTCCTCTCCCTCCATCCATGAGAGGAGGGCATGGTCAGGAGCCATGAGAGGAGGGCATGGTCATTTTCTTGTTCCATGGACATTCCCTGCATTTGTGCGGTAAGAATCACATTCTCCATTTGGGGAAAAGCACATGTATATCCTCCTGAATTCGGTACCATGCCTTGGCTGCACTGTTCAACAACCTTTTGCTGCAAATTTCCACGCAGACAATTTCGAGGCATATGCACATCACCACAGGGGAAGCACCCGGGATTGAAATCTTCGGTGAGATTGTTCTGCCCCGCAGTCATCTCTCTACTAGTACTTGTTTGAGCAGCTCCCAGAGGAGTCGGTACTGGCACGATTTGGTTATTTGTCTGAGTCTGCGAACTTGTGCGTGTGGCTCCTTGATATTGGTTTTTTTGGTAGGAAGGTCTACGGCCTTGATAATTTTGGTAGGATGGACTTGGAGGAGTAGCTTGGTTGCGCTCGATAGTGGTTACTTCATTTGTTAAGTTTTGTAGCATTTCCCTTATGTCGCTCATCTCGTCCTTCGAGGCACCAGATGTAGAAGTAGCATTCTGTGGCACACTTGGATATGTGTACATAGATGAGGGTGGTGCAGGTGTGCTAGTAGATGAAATCTCCTAAGTAGAAGTTGATATTTCAGGGAATATTGACATAATGGGCCAAGGTGGAAACTTCTCGATGTCAATTAGGTTGTTCTCTGCCTTAACTACTATGTTGGATGTGTCCGGTAATGTGGTTCCACCAAGTGACTGGATCATCATGGAGATGTCGATGTTGATGGACTTTAAGTAGAACATAAATGCTAACTCAATCGGTGGTTGAATGGTATTTTGGATTCTTTGCCAGGTTTTATGGAGCCGAGTGTTGAAATCGGTCATGGCTTTAGATGGGGCCCGCTTGATTGTTGATAGCTGATGATATAGCGAAGACTTGTCTCCATCATTAGAGAATCATTCATAAAAAGGATCCCCGAGATGATCTCGAGTACCGATAGTATTGGTCGACAAAGTGTGATACCAATCTAATGCTTTTCCCTTGAAAGAGGCCGCAAGCAATCTCAGTGCTATGTTATGATCTGTAACTCTGTGTAACAAACATACATCTGTGACATCTTGCAGATGTTTGAATGGTGTTCTTGAGCCATCTCTGGTAAAATTTAGAATAGATTTGAGAGCAAAGATCGGGATAGGGGCCCAAACGACAAGTGCAACTGGGGCT